>BPTQ01000009.1:107099847-107143791 GCA_019973895.1 Chrysanthemum seticuspe
CTGCATGCTGAATTTTCTGAAAATAATACGTTTCGTCGTCAAACTTTAAAAATCCATAACTTCTTCGTTATAAGTCCGTTTTTATCCGTTCAAGCGGCCACGGATTCGTTTTAAAGTATATTTTCTAAATATCAAGGCCAAAGTTTCGTACCAACAGTAGGTTTTTCCAGAAATTCGAAATAAGGACAGAACCTATTTATATAGTTATCGAAAATAGTTTTTCTCGGACAAAACCTATTCTAATCCCTTCAAATCAACTCCAAAGCTAATCTAATCCTACCATACACCTTCTTAGGGTGTCATGGGTTCCTAATCACCATCAAGACCAAGAATACCATGGGGATAATTATAGGATGACCATAAATATATATATAACTTCTTAAAATCATTAAAAATGGTATAAATCACATATCATGCATACTTGCTCCAAAAATGAAAAGATACATAAGAAATGATAAGAAAACATGAAAAATGATAAAAACATGCTTACAAGTGAAAATGATGAGGTGAAAGTAACAAGGATAGCCTAAACACTCTTGGTTTTTATTTCAAAACCTAATAAAGAGTGTGTTCTAGATTGATTTATGCTTGAACAAAAAAAAAATGATGATCCTTTGGTGAAACCCTTGGATGGCCGGTTGAAGAGAGGAACCAAAGAAGAGAGAAAAGTTCTTACTAACACTTGCAAAATTATTGGTGAATGAATAATTGAGTGAATAAGTTAAGTAGGACTTTTTAGTAAGTGTGTAAACATATATATTCAAGAAACCATTCCTTCATTGATTACCACCCACAAGGGCCGGATTTTTGGGGCTTCATGTTTCTCAAATATATTTTTTTTTTCTTTTATAATGTGTAATAGTTAGAAGATGTAAATAAATGTATATATTATAACAACTTGTAAGGTTTATATGTACATTAGTGTGTTCAAGGAAATTTTTAGGTAAAAGTAATTTTTAATAGATTAACACAAAGTATAAAGAGATCATAAAAATTGTAAAAATACATTCCTCGTGAATTTTGAGTGATATAAAAATTATCGTATAGTTTTTAAGAAAAGTGTCGTAATAATATAACTTTAACGATTTATATACGAAATAAATCCAAAACACTAGTTAAACTCAAAATATAGTTTTTATAACTAAATGTAAGTATAAAAATATGTCGGGATCATTTTTGAAAGTAACGGATTAAATATACAAAATAATAACTCACGCGATAACGTTTATTAAATATAAAAATTTACGCGATTAAAGTGAAATGAAATGCCATGAATGAACTAATATGATGCATTTTTAATTTAAGAAATGACCGGAATTTGAGAATTGTGACATCTATCTAATGGTGAACTAATTACCAATAATGGTTTTTCCACTGCCTTTACCACAAGCCATTTCTTGTGGGCTAGCCAACTCTTCACATTACTGATATGGTGAGTTGATGACCATCCAACTTATTAGCAAGTTGTCAACTAAAAACGGATTTTATATATCTTTACCAGAGCCGTTTGCTCATGGATTAGTCAATCCTTTTGTAACCATGGTGGATTGATAACCTATTGATGTTATCATCACAAAAACCATTCAACCTTTATTTCAAAATATTTATTATTTAGCAAAAAGGTTTCTTCTAAAAGTTATTTTAACTGGTTTAATTCAGCAAACAGTACTTTGATGAAAGTACTGTCTGACTAGCAGTACTTTGAATAAAAGTACTGATATATCAAAAAGTATTTATTCAAATAAAATTCATACCAGTTAAAGATCATTCTCAGCAATAGTAGTCCAGTCTATAAGCAAATTGATCACCATGCAAGCAGTTTCATCAGCCTCTTCTACTTCCAATCCATGCTCTAGCATTCTTCTCATTAGATCAACTGTAAGAGGATATCTTCTTTCTGCAAACATGTGAATCATTGTTCCATTTTCTAGCTCCAAGACATGAACTCCAGATTCTTCAAAGAATCTCCAGCAAACTATTTTCCAGCTTTCTTGATCCTTCCAAATATCATCAGTGCTTTCGTCATCAGTTTCCCACATGGTTATAAGATCCCCATGTAAAATCAATCCAATCCCTTCTAATGGATTATCTTCAAAATAAGCCTTCACAACATCATATAAGTAGAATAGATCTACTCTATCTATAATATGCAGCAAATCCCATAGTCTTTTGAAAACTTTGAAACTTTTATCTTCTTTGTGAAAAACCATGTAATCTCCATTCTTAGATTTCTCAACTTTGAAAACACTAATCTTTGATCTGTTCATCTTCATGTCATTATCTTCATCTGTATAATCAAAATCTACCACTCTGAGATAATTCTTCAATTCATCACTAGTCTCAGATCTTAATTCAACCTTTTCTTTCTTTGAAAATTGAACATCTGTAACTTCAGTTTTTCTTTTTCTCTTTAAGCTTTTCTTCCTTTCAGCTTCAGTCCAAAAAGCTTCTTCTCTAAAGTCTTTAATGCCTGCAACATCTTTCTTATAAGCTTCTCTCTCAGCATCATATAATCTTTTCATATCCACATAATTTAGCTTCTGTAATCCTTTAAACCCTCTGCTTTTTAGATATGCCATCATTGCATTCCGTTCTTTAGCTAAATTAGGTCTTCTTTGCATATATCGAACAGGTGTTGGAGACTGTAAAGGTTCAGCAGTTTCAGCATCCAATTTATCTTGCACCTTTTGAGCTGCTTCTCTATCCAGAGCTTCTTGAGCTTCTTGTTCTTCTCTATCTTTAGCATTTATTTCTTCTTGAACTTTTCTAGCTGCAGCTTCATTCCTTGCAACTTCAAATGCTCTAAGTTCTGCCAAAGTAAGTTTCTTCTTCTTTGTTTCAACCAGAACACCTTTTCCTTTGTCTTTTGGATCAATTGCAGGTTGATCAGTTCTTGGTTGTTCTTCTTCTTGTACATCTCTAATAGTAACTCCTCCTCTTGGATGTGACAAATCTAGAATTGTAGCAACTAATTCATCATCACTCGCAGAATAAATAGGTTTGAATCTAGGTTCCTCCTCTTCTTCTATAACAGTTGTAGAAGGACCAGCTTCTTCTTCAAAATTCAAAACCCTTGGAGTTATTGGAGTTATTACTTCTGGCCTAGATGTATCAGTACTTTGATGTTCAGTACCTTGATCATCAGTACCTTGAACATCAGTATCTTGAACTTGCACTTCTTCTTCTTGTTCCTCTGAAATAATCTTTTCTGCAGTACTTACAGATTCTTTCTTCTTTGTAATATCTTCTTCAGATTCTTTCTTCTTTGTAATATCTTCTTCAGATTCTTTCTTCTTCATAACATCTTCTTTCAAATTATCCTTTTCTGAATTCCTCCCCAAGTTGACAGAAGATGGTTTAGAAACCTTCTTTCGTTTCAATTCCTTTCGAAGTGCTTTACGACGTTTGTTTTCCTCCTTAACCCATAAATTGAAACCTTGAATATAGGGTTTAACAAAATTTCTCAACCAGAAATAGTTACGCTTCAACTTCCTAATTGTTTTAGCTTGATGCTCAACAGTCTTGTTCAACCTAGCTAGCGCCCTTGTCAAAGCATAGTTATCCATAGCTAAACCTTCACGAGGTATAGAATGAGCATCACCTTGAAGTGGTGAATGAGCGTCTGAAACAGAACGTTGTGGAGATGGAGTAGGTGTTCTCTCAATCTCTACTTGAACCTCAGGACCTGAAGAAACATCACCTTGTAACGATGCAGTACCTTCACGAGAAGCAGTACTTGCAGATGCAGTACCTTGTGAAGCAGTACTTTGTGAAGAATCAGTACCTTCAGTTTCTTCATCCTCTCTAGCTGCATCACGAACAGCTTGTACAACTTCCATCATTTTTGTTGTTAATGGAATATCTCCACCTCTGAACAAATTACTTCTCTTTGCCATGAAGGTATAAATTTTGGCTTGTTGCACAATGACAGGTAGTAAAGCAGCAGGTTTTGGAATATCAGCCAATTGCTTGTTCAAGAAAACCTGTATAAACCTTGGATACATCAACCAAGTTGCCCCAGATGATATATGCGATAGCATCCCATCCAAAATAAGCCGTGAAAAGTTAAACACTCTGTCTGTAGCTAAGCCAACCACTGCAGATGCGAGATTTGACCCAAACTACTCCCAAGAAGTGCTTTTAGAACTTATGCAATGGAGCAATACATGAATCAAAAACTTCCATTGAGGACAGAATAAGGCTTTCTTGAATGTTTGTTCAGTCAAAGAACCTTCATAACCTAGATTGCTAAAAGTATCCCAAATCAGTTGCTTGTCAAATCTAATAGCCCCATCTTCATCTTCAAATAATAAATCTGCGCGAATAGAGCCCTCTGTAATCTTGATAGTTCGTCCAGTAACTGATGATCTAATATAGTATTCATCCTCCTCCATATTTTCTCTAGCATTAGCCCAGAATTCTTGAATCCATGGTTCAATAACATCCGGCTCAACTAAAAGAGCATAACTAATAGGCGACCCAATAAGATAATCAATGATATCATAGAAAGCCACATTCGCCTCAGTCTTGTCCAAATTAGCCACCATATTGTGCTTCGAAACAGTTAAACGATTCACCATTGTTGAAAGAGTGAGCACAATAGAAAGATTGTATCGAATAATTAAGAGATGGTAATTGGAAGATAAGTATGGAAAAGATGTGAAGTAATAATATGAGAGGGAAAATCGGAAAGTAGTTATTTATAGATGAGATTTGAAAAATCATAGCCTAAATAACAAAGTTACCGTTATTACCAATTACCCATCAATATTACCGTTGGAACAGTACTTTAATACGACAAACAGTACTTTCCACATAAGCAGTACTTTCCCAAGCAGTACTTTCAGGAAATACAGTACTTTGCCACAAATCTTCATAAAAACTAAGTATAAACTAACATCCTCCCCTCAAGCAATACGCAGGACTATACAAAACACCTTATAGTCCTCCCCTTAAACATAGCTTAGTAGTTAATCATTCCAATGCTCACGACCAAGTGATTGAATCGTGACACATCAAAACCTTTTGTGAGTAAATCAGCTACATTGTCATCCGTGTGAACTTTAACCACATTAATGAGCCTATGCTCATAGCAATCTCTGATAAAGTGATGCCTAATCTGAATATGCTTTGTCTTGGAATGATACACAGGATTCTTCACAATACAAATAGTACTCTCATTATCAATATTGATAGGAGTATTCTTAAAATTGAACCCATAATCCAAGAGTTGATTTTGCATCCATAAAACTTGACCACAACAACTTGCAGCAGCTACATATTCAGCTTCAGTAGATGATGTTGCTGCAATTGTCTGCTTCTTGCATTGCCAGGAGACTAACCTTCTTCCAAGATATTGGCATCCACCAGTTGTGGATCTTCGATCATAATTATCACCTGCATAGTCGCTATCTGAAAAAGCTTCTAAGTGAAAAGGTGACTCTTTAGGATACCACAACCCCAACTTAGGTTGTTGTTTCAAATAACAAAATATTCGTTTTACTGCATTCAGGTGAGAGATCTTTGGTGAAACTTGATATCTGGCACATAAACAAACTGCAAACATGATATCAGGCCTTGATGCAGTAAGATACATAAGAGAGCCAATCATAGATCTGTATAACTTGACTTCAACAGGCTGTCCATCTTCATCTTTTCCCAATGAATTTATAGATTTAATAGGTGTAGTAACAACCTTCATATCATCAAAATTGAACTTCTTAAGTATGTCTGTAACATACTTGTCTTGGCTAATGAAAATTCCTTCCTTGGACTGCTTAACCTGAAGTCCTAAAAAGAATGTTAACTCTCCCATTGAACTCATTTGAAATTCCTTCTGCATCAGCTGCTCAAACTCCCTAACCATGGACTGTTTGGTAGCCCCAAAGATGATATCATCAACATACACTTGAACTAACATGATATCCTTCTTGTCTCTCTTGATAAACAAAGTCTTGTCAATAGCTCCCCTTCTGTATCCATGTTTTAATAAGAATGTAGAAAGCCTCTCATACCAAGCTCTAGGTGCCTGATGAAGACCATAAAGAACCTTAACCACCTTATAGACTTTGTTTGGATGCTTAGGATCTTCAAAACCTGGAGGTTGTTTCACATACACCTCTTCTGTAATAGTGCCATAAAGAAATGCACTCTTGACATCCATCTGATAGACTTGAAAACCCATATAAGAAGCAAAAGCAAGAAAGATTCTAATAGCTTCAATCCTTGCCACAGGAGCAAATACCTCATCATAATCTACCCCTTCTTCCTGTCTATAGCCCTGAGCAACTAAACTTGCCTTGTTTTTGATAACATTGCCTCTTTCATCTCTTTTGACTCTAAAAACCCATCTGGTTCCAATAACTCTCTTCCCATCTGGAAGATCACATAAAACCCAAACCTCTTGAAGTTTAAATTGAAGAAGTTCTTCCTGCATAGCTTCAACCCAGCTTTCTTTAGTCAAAGCTTGAGCAATATTCTTGGGTTCCTCTTGAGAGATGAAACAAGTAAATAAGCAGGTTTGATGGTCCTTATGATTTAGCCTGTTTTGTTTATACACAAAGCTAAGTAAAGCATTGTGAGATTTTGTGAAACCCTTAGCTTTGTGTCTTGTCATAACTCCAGAAGTAGAAGGACCAATGATTTGATCTGTTGGATGAGTCTTATGAATTCGTAAGATTGGAGACTGTGGAACTTCATATGTATCATCTAAGTTAGTAAAATCAGCACCGGCATTGGAATTTGTGAAACTACCTTCATCTTCAAGCTCATCATCAGTTTCTTCTAACCCAGGCATGGTAGGATCATCCAAATCATCTAAAGTACTGTCAACTGGTGCAGCAGTACTTTGGTTGAAAGTACTGTCCAAAGTACTGTAAGAGTACTCTGCAGTCTTGTTCTTTTTCTTTGCCTCTTCATAAGCTCTCCTTTGTTCATCAGTGTAAGAATGTGCTAATACATCTTGAAGAAGCATCTGATTAAGTTCCTCTTGAATAGATTGATCCTCAGCAGATAATGAGGATTGTGGTGCAACAGTACTTTGTTTTGGAGAATCAGTACTTTGTTTTGGACTCATAGGATCTTTATCAGGAACAGCATCAGGTCTAATATGAATATCATGAACAACATACTGAATATCTTCTTCAGTGTGCAAAGGTTGATTTTCTTCTCTAACAGGAACATAATTCATTGAAGGAGATAAAATCTCAAGATCAAACATCCAATCAGGACCTTTACCTTTCTCATTGTCTTGATCTTCTAAAAATTCAACATGAAGACAATCTTGAATCTTCTTAGTAACTCTGTTGTAGACTCTAAAGCCTTTACTGTTAGTACAATATCCCAATAAGTAACCTTCTTCAGACTTGCCATCAAATTTCCCCAGATTATCAATGGTGTTCAAAATAGTAAGAGGGCATCCAAAAGGCTTCATAAAACGAATGTTGGGTTTATTGCCCATCAGCAATTCATAGGGTGTCTTCATCTGTGGTTTTGTGACAGAAACCCTGTTGAGGACATATCATGCAGTACTTACAGCTTCTGCCCAAAATTGAATAGGGAGATGAGAATCTGCTAACATGGTCCTTGCTGCTTCAATCAAGGTCCTATTCTTCCTCTCTGCAACACCATTTTGCTGTGGTGTTCTAGCAATACTAAACTCCCTTTTTATGCCTTTATTTGCACAAAAGTCATCCATAGGCTTGTTCTTGAATTCAGTTCCATTGTCACATCTAATACCTCTAACCTTGAGTCTTAATTGGTTTTCAAGTGCTATTATTAGAGTTTGAATAACATCAAAGGTATCATCCTTAAAGCCCAAAAAGAAAACCCAACTGAATCTACTACAATCATCAGTAACAACCAAACAGTACTTCTTTTTATTTAAACTTGCCACAGAGACAGGTCCAAATAAATCCATGTGTAATAGCTCCAATGGTTCTCTAATATTTCTTTCATCAAGCTTCTTGCAGGAAGCTTTGTGTTGTTTACCCTTCTTGCATGCCAAACATGATTGATCATTCTTGTAAGTCTTTAAAGGTAAACCTCTAACTAAATTTCCTTTGACCAATTTGTTGATGTTCTTGAAATTCACATGGCCCAATCTTCTATGCCATTGATGTGCCTCTTCAGATGTTGCTTTAGCCACCAAGCATGTGGCTCTTCCATAAGAATGTAGACTCTTCATGTCTAAACTATACACATCATTTGTCCTTGGTACTCTAAGTACTACCAAGTCATCATCAACAGGTTTGAAGTCAGAAGAAAGAATGAGACATTCTGTGTCAGTGAACAACACAGGATGCTTTTTATCACAAATTTGAGAGACTGACAACAAGTTGAATTTTAGCTCCTTCACATATCTGACATTCTCAAAATCGATTCTCCCAGCTTTAATAGTTCCTTTCCCAGTAATCCTTCCTCCATTGGGATCATTCCCAAATGCAACTTTTCCTCCACTAATATTTCTAAAATCAGACAGGATCTCTTTATCGCCTGTCATACTTCCAGAGCAACCACTATCCACAATAAGATGATCTTTAAGCTCCTCTTCTGGGTTGCCCTGCACACAAAGAAAAAAGTTAGAAACTTTTAGGAACCCAAGCCATTACTGACTTGTGTTCCCCTTGAGAAGTTACAAACTCAAATTCTTTGAGTATGTAATTCTCACTATCTCTCAACTGATGATCCAAAATTATCTTTTGATGTTTATCATGTGGATTTTCAAAACACTCTGGTTTTTCAACATAAATTTCTTTCATCAGATTATTAGCTTTTTCTTTTAACACAAAAACATCTGATTCACTTTTTGTTGAACGTACTGTATGTCTCTCAGCAGTACTGTCCCTTTTAATCCATTCAGTGTTAACAGGTGGTTCTTGTGATCTAGATCCCCTATATGAATTGTGATACCTTCTAGGTTGATAGTGAGATCTCCTAGAATTTCTATCCCAAGTATGGTTTTCAGTACCTTGTCTCTGAGCAGTACTTTGGAAAGTACTGTGAGATACTGAAGGTCTTCTCTGATGTGGGTATCTATGATCTGGTGTTAAGTTTCTGTGATTAACCCTATTAGAATTAGTCCAAACTGGTTTGTGCTCTCTAGGTTTCTGATTGTTAGACTTATTCCTTGAAAACTTGCTTAGATATTCTGAGTGTTTGTCACAATCTTTGATTAAGTGAGTAGGACTATAACACACAAAACACAGTTTTTGACCCATATGACCAAAGTGATTTCTTCTATGTCTATGCCCAAAACTATTTTGCCTTCTTGATGACTGATTAAATCTGTTTTGACCAAAATTATCCCAAAAAGGTTTAGCAGTATTGTTTTGAAAAGGTTTTGCAGAAGGTACTGCTTGTTGAGCAGTACTTTGATTTAAAGGTACTGCTGGATTTTGAACATTGTTTTCAACAGTTTCTTTGGGTTTCTCAGACCTAGATTTAGCAACAAGCTTCTTCCTAAACTCTAGACTATCAACACCATAACGAGAAACATCAGGCCTAGAGGGGTGATGACTAATGGGATGAGGAACAGCATGATAACCATTTTCTTTCTTATATTCAGGAGGTGGTTCACTTACTGAGCCCTCATTACTAGATGAATCTAAATAGTTAATGAGCTCATCATCACTAGTGGTTATGTCCTCACCATCATCCTGATCAGTAGGTTGGTTTTCATCTATTTTACTAAAGTCCATTCCAAATCCTAAGCCTGTTCTAATGTAAGCCCTTCTCTGTTTTTCAACATACTCAACATGAGACAAGCCAGATTCTCCCCAAGCAACAAACTTAGCTAACAGATCATCTCTTTCCTTAGGTAATTTCTCAATTTCAGCAATTTTACAATTTAGTTTCCATTCACTAAGTTTTAACTGGTAATCCTGTTGTTCATACTTTTCAGCCCAAGCCATTTCATTATTTTCATGTGTTATGATTTTAGCTTCTATAGACTCTAAAGTAATTTGATATCCTGCTACCTCAGACCTAGCCCTAATACAATTATCTCTTTCAATCACATAACTGTTAAGTAATTTTTGATAAAACTCATAACAGTTTGAGCATACCTCAGAGATAGGAGACTGAGTTGGTGAAGTAGCCACCATAGCAAAAAGGACAGGATCATCTTTACTTTCTTTGCTCCAATCAAATCCTCCAAAGCCATCATCAGATTCCAAAGCAGCATGTTTAGATTCTTCATCAAAAGCAGTGCTCCAGTCCAATGCTTCCACTGTGTCTTCAACTGTATCTTCCACTGCTACCATACAGTAAGTCACTGGTTCATCATCAAACTCTTCACTCCAGTCAACCTCTGATAAATTTTCTTGAGCAACCAAAGCCTTTGTTTCAGTTACTGGAATTTCCTTGAGCTCAAGTTTAGGCTTCTCAGATGTCCTGTTTGCTTGATACTTAGCAAACCTGCACTCCCTTGCAAAGTGACCAGTCTTTTGACAATTGAAGCATTCAATTTTAGATTTGTCAAAAGTTATTCCTTGTTTTGGTTTGAAATCAATATTTTTGCCTGTCTTCTTCATGTACTTTTTGATCCTTGCAGTGATCAAAGCAACTTGCCACCTGATATCAATTTCTTCAAGTGCATCTTCTTCAATCTGTGCTAGATCCTCTTCATAAGTGACAGGTAAGCTTGCTTGTTGTGCAAAGAAGGAGCACACAACTTCATCTGAGTTCAAAGTAGTAGATGGTGGGGCCTGCTGAGCATATGATGGGGGATTGTAAACAGCAGTACTTTGAGAAACAGTACTTTGAGGAGAAGCAGTACTTTTGTAAGTACTGCTCTTCTTTTCAGATGATAGAAAAGCAATACTGTGAGATTTGGAACTGGGTTGACCACTCATCTCATGTTCATACACCTTCAGTTGATGATAAAGATCATCAAAGTCCATAACATCCAATCATTGTTGTCCTCTGATCATAGTAGCAATTACATGCCATGAAGATGGCAAACTTCTTAGAAACTTCAAATTAGCATCCTCAACTGATACTTGAGCCTTGTATAATTCCAACATGTTGAGGAGATTCTGAAACCTATCATATGCAGCATCAAGACTCTCTCTTTCTCCTACTGTGAATGTTTCAAACTGTTGTTTCAGCAAGTTTCTGTGCATCTTCTTAGAGGCTTCATTCCCTCCAAATCTGGTCTTGAGAGCAGCCCAGAGCTGCTTGGCATCTTTAGCATCATGAAACTTGAGAAGATGTCCATCTGGAATGGCAGACAAGAGAATATTTAGAGCCTTCTCTTGATTCCTTATAGTTGCTTGTGGTAAAACTGCCTTTGGTGCTATAGGTTGTCCAGAAACTTGAACAGGTTCTTGAACAACTTCATTCCCATTCACAATTACATTCCACAGAGCATGGTCTGTAATGGCAATATACTGCCTCATCTTCATGCACCAGAGATCATATTCTCCCTTCTTGATAATTGGAATTCTGAGTGAGGTGATTGAGGGTTGTGGAACAGCTTCAGTCGACATCTTGAATATTGTAGGGTTTCTTCCTAGTCAGAGTTTCCACACAAGCTCTGATACCACTTGTTGGATCGATATACTTTAATCAAACTAACTTAACTAGCTTGTTAAGGTTTAATAACCTCGGATAAATCCTAAGTTATTAACAAAGAAACACTGAGCAATCTTTATCAAGTACGCGGAATTTACTTAACAAAGCTAAGAAGAAAAACTTTATTAACGAACTCTAAATCTGCTTATTATGCAGATACTCTAATACAACTCTAAGATAATCGAAATTTTCTCTAAACTCTAATTCGTAAACTCTAAAACTCTTTTTCTGAAATCGTACCTCTAATGCCAATCTAGGAGTCCTTTTATAGGCTCAAGGATATCCTAGTCGGTTTACAATTGATAACCTTGTACGACAAGTAATCTAAACATGGAATACAATACTTTCCATAAACAAATATAACAGTTTGATTGTTCTAGCAGTACTTTGAATTCACCTTGCAGTACTTTGACTTTGTCTTTAGCAGTACTTTGACTCTTTGACTTCTTCCAGTACTTTGCAGCTTACAGTACTTTCATATCTTCAGTACTTTGATATCTTCAGCACTTTCATATCCCAACACTTTGTGAATCCAAAGCATCCTACTCACGTCTATCGTTTGAAAAAGGCTCTTTACGGTTTGAAGCAAGCTCCAAGGGCATGGTATGATACGCTATCAAAGTTTCTTCTATCTACTGGATTCAAAAAAGGAGCAGTTGATCCTTCATTGTTCACCAGAAAGTCAGGAAAACATTTAATTCACGTTCAAATCTATGTTGATGATATTATTTTTGCCTCGACTGACCCCAATGAATGTGACCGTTTTTCAAATGAAATAGGTCAAATTTCAAATGTCAATGATGGGACAAATGTCATTTTTCTTGGGATTATAAATTTCACAAAGTCCTGGAGGAATTTTTATAAATCAATCTAAATATGCAAATGCGATTTTAAAGAAATTTGGATTTGATTCTTGTGACCCTGTTGACACTCCCATGATAGAGCGTACTAAAGTGGATGAGGACCACTCAGGGATCATCGTATACCAAACGAAATATCATAGTATGATTGGATCCCTGATGTACCTCACAGCCAGTAGACCAGACATTATGTTCGCTGTTTTCATGTGTGCTAGATACCAGGCTAAGCCTACCAAAAAGCACCTTGAAGCGGTTAAACGCGTCTTTCGGTATCTCCAAGGAACCATCAATACGGGACTATGGTACCCGAAGGACACAGGTATGTCACTAACAGCCTATGCAGATGCTGATCATGCAGGATGTCAAGATACACGTCGAAGTACGTCAGGAGGTGCTCAGTTTTTGGGTGATAAGCTTGTGAGCTGGTCTTCAAAGAGACAAATGAGTACTTCTATATCCTCTACAGAGGCTGAATACAAAGCCATGTCATCTTGTTGTGCTCAAATCCTATGGATGAGATCCCAATTATCTGACTATGGCTTTGAATTCAACAAAATCCCTCTGTACTATGATAATAAAAGTGCTATTGCTCTCTCATGCAACAACGTTCAACATTCAAGAGCAAAGCACATCGACATTCGACATCATTTCATCAGGGAGCAAGTGGAGAACGGTGTGGTGGAACTTTATTTTATGAGGACTGAATACTAATTAGCAGACATATTCACCAAAGCTCTTCCTAGAGAACATTTTGAGTTTATCCTTCCATGACTTGGTCTAAAGAGTCTACAACCGGAAACACTCAAACGTCTTCAAGAGGAAGACGAGGAGTAAAGGTCTTTCTTCATCCATCTCTTGTAAATATTTATTCGAAAAGCAAAATACAAAATTACAAAACCTACAAAAAGCAAATAGAAAAATATAAAACTTTAAAAAATCCATAAAAAAATAAAATAAAAAATATTTTCATTTTGTCATGTTTTTCTCTTTTCGATATCATCTACGGACTTTGTGTTGACATTTAAAAAATGTCACGGGTTTTTAGATGTTCTTCGAATGTACATAAATTGCTTTAAAAAAAAGGCGGAGAAAAATGGTGGCTTATTGTTATTTCAGGCAATAACCCGTTTTAAAAAGTAAAGAACAGAGCCATGCTTAATCTTATTTTTTCAAATCGCATGCTCTGATTCTTAAAACAAATGTTTATCACCAAAAGGACAAATGTTGTCTTTCCAAATATTTTTCCGTCTAATGATTCTTCTGAAAAATATTTGTCATCTAATGAAAACATAATTGCTTTGAAAATACCTCGTACTCTATTATTTTTGAAAAATCATCTGTCAAAATCTCTATCTCTCAATCAACAACCTGTGTCATTGATTGAGGGGGAGAATGATTTCAATCGAATTAAAAAGAGTATTTGTTAAACAATTGGCACGTAAACGAGCAAGGTCTACTTTTGGATAATTAAAAACAATGTTTTATACAAGTGGTTTAAGACCTTGGCTATTGTTATGTTACATTAGATAATCAAAGCATGTTTAATCCGTGGAGTTTAAAGTCTCAGATTTGATCCTTATCGGTTAAATGTTTTCATAAGCAAGTCACAATTCTTCTTAAAAGCTTTCAAAAACAACTAAAATCTATAAAGATCTCAAATCTCAAATGAGTTGAAGATTGTGATCGGGGGAGAATTTGTGATTTAAATTGGATTTAAACTGATAACTCGATAATTGGTTTTATAAGTGTTTAGCAAACTCTCCACCATTCATGTACCAAACGATTTCAAATTTTCCATGCACATGTTAAGGGGGAGCATTTGTTTTAAACCACACTAGAACAAAAAGTGGATTTGGCCACACCGAATATGTGTGACGATATACATATAGTCACACATGTTTTTTCGGCCGTGTGTGACTAAAGGTCGCGCGACCATAGGTACCCTATGGTCACGTGTTTGACTTTTTTTTAGTCTCTATTGCAAAAGAGTAACCAAAACCGTAACATGTGTGACTAATTAGGTACAAATTTTGTTGGATTAATCCGTATTAGTGACCATAAACACTGTATAGTCACACAAAGCATGTTTGTTTTGGGTATTTAGTCACATACAATTAAGCATAAAGTGGCAAAAAGTGTTAATAAGTGTGACCATATGTTGTTTAAGGTGAAGAAATATGTCTTTTGTGTGACTATTGATAATCTAATGGCCACTTGAATTTTATGTTTGTGTGGCCTTTTCTAACATTTAGTCACACAAAGCATGTTTGTATTGGGTATTTAGTCACATACAATTACTCATAAAGTGGCTAAAAGTGTTAATAAGTGTGACCATATGGTGTTTCAAGTGAAGAAAGGTGTCTTTTGTGTGACTATTGATCATCCAATGGCCACATGAATTTTATGTTGTGTGGCCTTTTCTAACATTTAGTCACACAAATCATGTTTGTTTTGGGTATTTAGTCACATACAATTAACCATAAAGTGGCTAAAAGTGTTAATAAGTGTGACCATATGGTGTTTTAAGTGAAGAAATGTGTGTTTTGTGTGACTATTGCTCATCCAATGGCCACATGAATTTTATGTTTGTGTGGCCTTTTCTAACATTTAGTCACGCAAAGCATGTTTCTTTTGGGTATTTAGTCACATGCAATTAACCATAAAGTGGCTAAAAGTGTTAATAAGTGTGACCATATGGTGTTTTAAGTGAAGAAATGTGTGTTTTGTGTGACTATTGATCATCCAATGGCCACATGAATTTTATGTTTGTGTGGCCTTTTCTAACATTTAGTCACGCAAAGCATGTTTCTTTTGGGTATTTAGTCACATGCAATTAACCATAAAGTGGCTAAAAGTGTTAATAAGTGTGACCATATGGTGTTTTAAGTGAAGAAATGTGTGTTTTGTGTGACTATTGCTCATCCAATGGCCACATTAATTTTATGTTTGTGTGGCGCTTTCTAACATTTATTCACGCATCGAATTAAGCAAACTGTGACCAAAAAGTGTTAATAATTGTGACTATATGAATCTTTTAGTCACATATAAGAAATAAATATATATCAAAACAAATTCTAATATATAAAAATATATTCAAAATATATTCAAATACAATAAAATTGGAATGTATATAAAATTGTAATGTCGTACATAATAAAATTCTCAATAATTTAACGACTTCTGACTCTTGATCTTCTTAGCTTCCTTTTGCATGGTATGACTAGAGACGTAGCGCTTAGTATGTAATCTAGGTGCAGTTCTGTTCTCACCAATCAGTTTTATGGTACTTGGTGGTGTTACCTGTAGGAAACAAAAGCCGGGGTATCAAACACTGAATTAAATATGAAGAATGATATATGTAGGTTTATAAAACACATGCATCTATGTACCTTTTCATCGAAAACCACTTGATCCTTTGGCCATGCATAAAAACCACCTACTGCATCCTTAACTGTTTTGAGACCGTTACTTCCTACATCTGGTATGCACGCTGCATCCACTAAAGATTTTTCAATAGACACTCTGTAGCAATCCTTTGGGAGTGGTTTGTTATGAAGCATTTGTTTTCCATCAGTTTTGTACACGGTACCCTCCGCAATAATAGTTGATTTCTTTAAGTGCCACAGTCTGCACTTAATTACCTAAAAAGATAATTTGTTGCATGTATATATGTATCAGTAATTAATTAAATAAAAGAACATATGAAAATGTTTAAATACATACTTGTGGTAGTACTGTTAATGGAGACTCCTGTTCTTGTGATCCAGAAAGTTGACGTGAAGAATCCTTTCGTTTTGATCTAGTCGATTTCTTAGATGCGACAGATTTAACAGTTTCCTATATGTATAATACACGGTAAATAAATAATGTATGTAGAATTCAAAAATCCCAGGGGGGGTGATTTATTACTTACACTTATTTGAATTTCCTTTTCCAAAGTTGCAAGTCCATTAGACTTCTCAATGCTCGCAACTTTCTCACGTCCAACAACACGTGTTCCGGCATCCTCATCAGCACTGCTATTTAAAAGATTAATGTTCACCGGAGACACCTGAAATATAAATTGTTTAAGAAGACTGCAGCAGTATTTAAAAGGGTAAAAAAAAGATGGAATGTTACTTTCTTATGTCTTACTTCCGTTTCTGTCAATGGAGTTGAAGTTGACTGCAACTGCCCCCTTTGTGCAGCCAATTGTTTCAGCAAATCCTGTATTACCACCTCTTTTTCTTGACGTTGGCGCCTCTCATCATCAAGTTCACTTTGAAGTAACACCACTCTTTCATCAGATGCTTGTCTGATTCGAGGCAGATCAAAATACCTCTTGTAGGTTACTCCACCTCCCACTCCTCTCGCATATCCTCCCTTTTCCTTACCTAATACAAATGTCATGGCATCAGTGCCATGATCAAGCTTCAAGGTTCCTTGTTTGATCTTCTCCTCCGTCTCTTTCTGCACACACAATATGGGAAATAGGTTATTTAATTCTACCAGTATCAAATTATAAATAACAGTATTAACTTATAACTAACAGAATTAATTAATAACTAACAGTTTTAACTAATACACTATCAGTTATAACTAATACACTATCAGTATTAACTTATAACTAACAATAAACATAATCATAAAATGAGTCAAACTTACAATTTTTTGTCCAACTGTTCTGATATCATCATCGTGAAATTCTCCGTCTTTATTCACCCTTCCTTTCAACCACAGCGTACCACGCGGTGGTTCTTCATCTGGTTCAATTTCTTTATTCTCGATCTTATAAACATCAAATACATACACTTGTAAGATAAACCAATATAAACGAAAGTATGATGCTATTAACTGCAAATGTTTAATGTTTAATGTTACCATTTTATCCATCACACGGGCGTATCCACCTCGTCCCATTCTATGCTGATAAACAGACTTGGAACGCGCCACTTTAGATGCAGCTGATTTCACCTTGCAACACAAAATAAAAAAGGTGTTTAGATGTAGTAATGCTGATAGTATACAACTAATATATATGGAAACATCAAATGTGACAGATATTTGAACTTGAATAAAAATGAATAATTAACACCTTGTATTCCTCGGTGGCCGTGTAGTTTACAATATTTACCCAATCTTCAGCTTTTATAATTGCACTATACTTCGCCGGGACTTCATTAAGTTTTGAAAGGGTATTTTGGTTGGGCAATATGTAGTTTTCGGTCAATTTCCTTCGAAAATTCCTTAGAAGTTGACCAAGACGATTCATTATCAGCTTTCGGACAGTCAAGCCAACATCAAAATATCGCTGCAAAGATTAACACAATGTTGTTAATTAGTTGCACATAATGTAAATGCAGAGATAAACTTATTAACACCTTGTACCTACGACAGCCAAGCCACTACTAGTTAAAAAAAAGTATATGTGTACCGTGATTTCGTCCCACATTTTATCTCTTGCTTCTGAATCAACCTTCCTCCAGGATAGAATCCTGACACCTATATGCTCACGAACCAAATCACCCAAAAAACTCGAAAACAATGCCCTGTTTTTTCCTGATATCCTATTCAGTGCATCGAAGGTTACACTGACCTTTATTCCGTTGGTTTTTCCATAATCCCTGCGAAACTTAGCTAACCTAGTTATGCCCCTCTTAACAACATTCGCATTTGAATGGTTGTTTTCAGCATCCTCACCCTCATCTGAATACGCCTCTGATTCATATCCAAATGGGTTATCATTTTCACGATCAGAATAAACCAAATCATCCTGACAATTGGTTTGAGTTGCCATGATTCGTCAGAAGTAATGTGTTAAAGAAAATTAGTAAACTTAATTGGTAAATAATGGTGTAAAAATTGAAGTTCTGGTTGTTTTGCTTGAATCCTGATTTATTGGAGTAAAATTAGGGCTCATTATGGGGCAGTTTTTCAAATAAGGAAACCATAAATTCCTAAGCACTTTTAAAAATTTTGGCTGAAATTTGGCTCCAAATTTCATAATTTTAAAATGTGGCTCCAAATTGATAATATAGAATTTAAATATTTCATTTTTGGCTGCATTTTGAAACCAACACACCCATGACAGAAATGGTTCTTACCCACAGTCCCAAGCACATATAACTGCAGCTACACTAAAATAAAAAAATGGAATTAAAGCAACTAATTAAGCAACTATAAATAATAAGCAGTCCCATATAAACAAGTAAGCACAAAAATAATCAAATCCAACCAAGGACTGCTGACACAACAAACAGCCCTGATACCTTACTTTAAGCCTATAAATAACCTATTTATAAGCACTTAAATAAGCTCTAACATCCTCCAACAGTAAAAAAAATCAAGAAATCATGTAAATGCAATTAACTTAAAGCAAAAACAACAACAAAAACACCCTAAAAATTGACAACAACCTAAAAAATGAACAACCTAAACAAATTCTTGAATCAATCCTAGTTCAGGTTATGGATTGACGGATATCTTTGAAAAACCAGTCGTTGTGCTTAAAAATATTTTCTCTAGCACATCGACTGTGTATTAATATCTCAAAAACAAAAGGTGTTTATGATTGATAATTGATTTATGGTAAAACCTTCGTTGTAATGCAAAAACACTTTATTTTGAGAAGTACATGATTGTTTCTCAAATCACTTTTCATCAATCAGTGAATCTCAAATTCGCTGGTTCACTCACTCCGTGTTGTCTTCTTTGAGATGTTCCAGTTTGAGAACAACTAGAGCAGCTGCGAAACCCTGTCAAGGAGGTTATTCGGAATTATACCTGATCACAGGCAGTACTTGTACTGATCAACAGGGAAACGTGGGCCGTGTACCTTAATTCAACGAAAGTGATCAAAGACACTTTCGTGCACTTTATTACTAACTGTTGTATGCAGGTACACCCAACGTTTGTAGCTGATCAGAATGGAGAGGTCAATCAATAGCCGCATGCTCACACAACACATTCATTTCAAAAGAAATCATGATTAGTGCATCAATGACTCTGATATTCTCACTCCATGCTTCTGCTACCCTGCTGCAAATATCATGAATCATCTCAAGCTTCTGCTACTCTGATAAGAAGAAATCATGATCCAGAATGTGAGCATGTCGGTCCACTGTCACAACGTCACATAATGTCAAAACCACAATGGAAGAGTCAGAGATTTATGTATGCTGATGATCCCAAAGTTGGCTCAAAACTCATCATCACGTGGATCAGTTAAAGACCTCCACTTGAATTATTCAAACATGGATAACATGAAGAATCAAAGACTACGAGCTATTGAGCAAAGAACTTAAACAAGAATTCTAGAACAATCTTAATGAAATATCTGTTTGTATTCTGTGTAAATTGAGGTGACCTCCCTTAGGGGGAGATTGTTAGGAATTAGAAAATTCAGTCATTAAAGTGTCGGTCACCTCAAGTATATGTAATCATTAGAAAGCTCATAGTCGTAGTTATTTAATGTTAGTAAGTTGTTAGTAAGTTGTTAGTTAAGTAAAACCGTGAAGGGCGGTCGGGTCTTTACCCACTGTATGCCTGATCCACAGCCCGTAGGTGGCATTTATTGTAAGACACTATAAATACCCTCTACCTCCCAAGGTAGAGGGTTGGAGCTTCAATACTATTTTTCTTTGTTTCACATAGTTCCCAACTCTCTTTCATTTCTCTCACTAGAACTTTCTCTCTCTAAAACTTGTTAACGCCTCATGTGATCATGGTTTGATGTGTTTTGTGAAATCCTATATATTACATCATGTAACACCACATCACTCAATCCACATATATTTTACATATAAAAAATCCAGTTATGAATAAGTTTCCAGGGAAAAAAATTGGTAAATGGGATACCAAAAATCACCAACTTTAGCAAGTAGCAGTTTTAGAAAGAGTGGAGGTTTTGGAGGCTCTGGAGGATTTTTGGTGGTTCTGGCGGTTCTGGAGGATCAGGAGGTTATACATTTCTTTGTTCCATTGTTTATAATTTGTTACTAATCATATTTTGTATTTACATGCAATATACATTAAATCTTCATTTTAATTTCTTTGTATTCTGTTTAATACCTCTTTTGCGTGTATGATGTTTATTGGCATTATGTTGTTAGTTATGATGTTTTTGTTATAAATTCTTATTTGAATCTTTGTTTCTCCTGTTTATTATGTATTTTGTTTATTTGAATGTGTGTGCATTATGTTTATTTTTCCTTTAGATGTTTGACTAAATTGATGTTTTGTTATGATGTTTATTGGTTTGATATTCTTACTAATGATGTTTTGGTTGTAAATCCTTATTTGAATTGTGTTTTTCCTGTTTATTATGTATTCTGTTTATTTGAATGTATGTGCATTATGTTTATATTTGTATGATGTTTTTAGGTATGATGTTTTGTTATAATGTTTATTGGTATGATATTGTTCGTTATGATGTTTTCGTTGTAAATCCTTATTTGCATTTGTGTTTTTCCTGTTTATTATGTATTCATTTTATTTGAATGTATGTGCATTTTGATTTTTTAGGTATGATGTTTTTTTTACATCCTTATTTCTATGTGTTGTTATCCTGTTTACTTTATGTTTTGTATCTCAAAAGAATATGTAATTTTTTTTGTAAAACCATTAGAATTGTAGGTTCATTAACATGCGTTCATCTGCGTTACTATATGTCAGGTAATGGCCGGCATATGAAAATCACACCTATCAAAGAAGTGAATCCTATGAATGATGACATATCTGTTCAAGGCAGATGTATATCCATTTGGCATTCACACAAAATGAATGCTGCCCACGATCCCTATAGCCTTGATCTTGTGCTGCAAAACGCAGATGTATGTACACTATCCTCTTTTCTATGTATACAATAGATTAATAATACTTTATGATGTTTTTATTAACCATATCTTATTTCTAATTCAGAACACAAGGATCCAGGTCTACATCAAGAAGGAGTTTATGTTTAAATTCAAGCCATTGTTCGAGGAGGGTAAATGTTACATTATTTCCAATTTTGGGGTTGCTAAAAATGGTGGGAAACTTCCTTTGTTACCGCATCGTTTCAAAATAAGTTTCTAGAGGACAACCATTGTCACCTGTACCGAACCTTTTGAGAACAACAAATATAGTTTTATTCTTGAACCATATAGTAATTTACTGGATCCTGAACATCACCAATACTATGATAATGATGTTGTTGGTACGTACTTGATCCATTATGAAGAATATCAATTTTATTTTCCATGATTAAAAATGATACTATTATTGTTTGTTACATTTATTCATGAATTTTTTAAATAGATATCATTGGTTCCGTAATTGGTATTGAGGAAAGCGTCCCTGTTATGTCTGCTGGTGGTAAAAAGTTTCGTATGACAGTTGTCATTGAGGATGCTAAGTAAGTATACATTTAGCAATGATATTTCATTTTTGTAACAATTTGATGTTAATGATTTCTTTTTGTATTTATTTAAGTAACCTATATTTTACATAAATTACAGGGCCAATCATTTGAACATAACTTTCTGGGACCAATGGGCAAGGATGTGGGATCGGTATGCATGTAAACGTAAGGCACTTGATCATTTGGTAGTTATACTACAGCTTGGGAAAGTGAAGTATTGGGACGGTAAGTGCATTGTTCTTCATTTCAAATATTGAATATAGTAACTTAATTATTTCATTTTTAACTATATGTCTCCAATTTCCACATAGCAGGCACATCCGCTATTTACAATGCTCTATTTGGTTCGAAGATATATATCAATCGTGATATACCAGAGATCGTTTCATTCAAAACAAGGTTATTATCTGTTTGGTAACTCCTTTACTTCAACGATCGAATATTTTATTGTTAGTAATACAATGAATATTTTCGCGTTTTGTAATGTATTTTAGGGTTCAACAGCGTGAGGGGTTTCATGCTGATCAGTTGATGATTCCGGTGTTCTCACCAGAGGTAAAGGTTCAAACCATATCAGAGTTTTTCATGGCTGTGTGAAAAAGATGGTTGGTGCGATTCGTGACTGTGAACTGGTATGTTACTGATTTTGATTATTAAATATTAACAAACTATATTTAACGTGTTTGCAATTATTCAATATACTCAATTTGGATACTAAAATCCATGATTCACATTGTATGTATTGTTTTCGCAAAAATACACATGATCCACAAAGAGCATGGTTGGGCCTACACCGCATGCAAAGAGTGTAACAAAAGAATTCATGTTGAACAGGGAAGGAATCGCAAACCTGCTTTTATTTGCGAGGATCATGGATCTGTCCAGGCTGCATCCAGGTAACAAACATTAACAAAGACTATCCATTGTCTTTTAATTTATGGAATCTTATGTTCTTGGTTATTCTCTTATCAAAGGTTTAAGGTCATTGTAAGGCTGATTGATGAGTCGGGATCTGCCCCTGTTGTTTTTTTAACAACAACTTTTACAAGCTTACTAGGCATACTGCATGGGAACTGATGGAGAAGCATGTTTTGGATCCAGATGAATACTGGCCGCATGAGTTGGACAAAATAGTAGGCAAGAAATATCTCTTTAAGATCTACTTCTCTGAGTATAATGTCAGCTACAATAATCACACTTACCGGTGTGACGGTTTTTCTAAAAATGTTGAATTTGTCAACCATTTTAAGAAAGTGTTTTTAGATGAAGACGTGATTGATGACGTGCCTGATGAGGTAAATTATCATATAACATATTAAATTATAACAAACATTCAACTTTTTAGTGCCAACATACCATTTATTAATATATTTTGTTTATCAGGTTCAAACTCCGGAGTTCAACACACCTTCTACTCTTATAGAGAAGGTAACAATGTCTGATGCAAGTTTAATACGCGTGTTGGATTTGCAGTCACCTACTGGACATAGTAATGCATCTGGAAGTGCAACAAGTTCCTGTTCAAAGAAGGGCCGTGCGTTTGATTTGCAGTCGCCTCCTTCAACAGGTGAATCATCAGGCAGTGAAGGAAAGAAGCAACATGTGATTGTTGATCTCGATGAGATTGACAGTGAACCCGATGGTGAAGAAGGTATAGACACTACCCAAGATTTGGTTAAAGTCAAGATTGAACCTGAAGATTAGATCCAGCCCAACCACTCCATAGTTCCTATCATTTTGTTTCTTTACTTGGCATTATGCATTTTGCAAGAACAATGTTTATTTTTAAATAATTTGTTTCAAACAATATTTTGCTTTCTTATGAAAGCAATTGTTATGTTATAAGTATCATAGAGATGGAATATGTTAATCAATTTTGCCAATTATTTGCGTTTTAATGCTGTTGATTTTTAGTTACCTTTTGATTTAGTGCTCGTTAGTTGTTTTACAACATGTAAATAGACATTTAGGAAAACTATTTCGTACATTTAATTAAATGTTATTATGGTCATGACAACATCAATTCAATCTTTACATATGCAATACCATCCTAATATTCTTTCAAACATGGTTAACATTGAAGCAAATTTTTAGTCAAACAAAATTTCATCTCTTAGATGTTATGTTTGAATCTTCTTAAATTAAAAAAAAAAAAAAAAAAAAAAAAAAAAAAAAAAAAATCAAATCATTTCCTTATTTCGATATCTAAAAATTGGTAACAAACTTTCGATCTTTAAAAAATTATATCATTCAATCTTCACTTTAAAACGTTTAAAAACAATATCTTTTCTTAAAATCTCTAACTCTTCATAACTTATATAAACTCTCAACACAATATACTTAACACATATTTTTTTCTTTTCATAAAACTCAATTCTTCAACAATCAATGGTTCATTCCAAATCATCAAAGGTAAGCATTATATATTCGTATCATATAATTTTATGATTAGTTGTTGATAACGTATTGTAATTTTCTTTATTTAGGTTACAAACAAGGAAGAAATATCAAAGACACCAACCAATTTAACCAATAAAAACTCACCCTTGATCCTCTTATCGGATGATGAAGTGGCATGTTTTAAACATTAACTATAAGAAATTATCAATAAAGTTATATTACGAGACTAAGTTATACTTATAAATTTACAGGATGTCTCTTTCTCCAACAAACGCAAAAGAGGTATAAAGGATACTGTTTTTGCGGAAAATAATGTTGTTCATATTGTTTTGTCGGATGATGATGCCGATGATGTATTACCAACACCTCTAAACCAAAAAATAGAAGATCAATTTGAAAATCAAGACAAATTGGTAATCTTATGAATTCAATTTAAGTTTTATTTAATAATGGTTGTATGATGTTGTTTTTTAAACACTTATATTTTTACATATGTAGTCTTAACTTTTTTAAAAATATATTTACGATTTTATCTTAGGAATCTGATGATGAAACCCTTATTCGGTTTAAGCACAATCGCAATAATACACAAACTAACTCTACAAGAAAAGTTTTGGCCCTTTTGGTTAATCAACCTGATGAAGGCGACGTTGATAAACACAAATTGGTTATATCTTTAATAATTGTTGTATAATGTTCATTTTTGACATATTTTTTTTGTTATGTACTTTTAAATTTTTTGAATCTAATTTCTATATCATTTTAGGAATCTGATGATGAAACCCCTATTCGGTTTAAGCGCAACCGCAATGATACACAAAGTAACTCTGCAAGAAAAGTTTTGGATTATTTGATTAATGAACCTGAAGAGGACGACATTGATCAACATACGGATGATTTTAAACCATTTGATAATTTAGTCTCACCAAAATTTAAAGTAGTTGGTCAAGAGGATGATGAATTTATTAATCATCCGACTGATTGTGTGCAAAATTTGAATGAATTTAAAAATGATGCTGAACAACAATCTTTAGAATACAAAAACAAGAATTTTGCTCTAATTGATGAAGAAACAGATGACGATATTAATCACAAGAACAACATTAGTGATGATGGTGTGTGGGTTAATATAAATGATCTAGATCAACCTTTGCACGAATTTGATAATACTAAGACATACATTGATGGTGAAGCCGAAGAAGATTTAAAAGATGAGGGCTGCTGTGAAGTACGATCTGTATTCATTGATGATGAATCTTTAAGTTATGATTCTACTGAAGATGAAGATGATGACTTTTTATTTTTAAATTTGTTTTTATACTTTTTGAATGTTTCCTCAATAATATGTTTTTAAAATATTATGTTTTTTTTATTTCATTAGTAAGTTTCATTGCTAAATCAATTGTATTTTTACCCAATCAATTGCAATCCTTTATTTCTACTTTATTATATTTAATGCATGTACACATTATTGTACAATCAGAAAATCCATAACTAACAAAATAATATTTGCAAATACCATTAAAGCATAAAATAAAAACATCATACCATAAACTACATGACCATGTTTTGTTTATCTTGCACATACGTGCATTCCATACACCTAACGTTAATTACAAACCAGAGTAAACCATTGTACAATCTTAAGCTACACAACTTAAGAAACCTGGAAATTGTTTAAGACAAAACACAAAAGACACCATAAATGTACATTGTTTAGTACATGTCCAAGAATAACCAACAGCTTGAACCATGTAGAAGCTTAGCATATATGGAATATAGGGAATTCAGGGTTCTGACCATCTTTTGCATCCAAGTCTTCTCCATTACCCACGTACTTGAATCTGATAACATTGGAGTATTCAAATCGGCAGCTAACTGCTAATAGCTTCCATCGCCCAAATATATTCAAATGATTTGTTATGTATGGTTTTTCTTTGTGAGGCTCCATCTGCACTTTAAATTCATCTCGATATTCCTGGTGTATCAAAAGTGCCTTATAGTACATGTGCATTGGGTGAATGCCAAGGAATTTAGCATGGATTGCCTATAATATTTAAATTTTCAGTTAGTAAATTTGAAAAATATGCAATCAATAAAGCATTACTAAGACTTAACATGAAACTAAATTACCAATTTGTTCTTGCAGTGGATCTGGGCGTAGCTTTTGTAGAAACTCCTCTCCTCTTCCTCGAAATGATCCATGTGGAAGGGCCAGTAACATACATGCTTCATTTTATCATCCTCTACAAATCAGAATTATATATTAACAATCTATTTTAGCACACAAGACCTAACAAGTTAGATTATTTAAACGCCAAAAAACAAATAATATTAATACAAACACAAAATACTTACTCTCTTCATGCCACTCCAATGGTAGTTGTTACCTTCTTAGTGTTGTCGCTCCTTTGAAAACAGCTCGTGTTATCATTCTCCCCTCATGGTTAAAAGAATCCAACCAAACTCTGTTTCCCCTGTTTTTTGTGAAAACGCATGTTGTTCCAGCCTCCAGACCTAAAGCTTCCACCAATGTGTTCAAGGTGTTGCCCAACAAGCAGTAAACATAAGTACCAGCAAGCAGTATTGCAGCAATACGGCGAACATGACACCCGTAATCTACTCCGTTCGCCCTGATAGTAAGGAAATCAAGCTCCTCCAACGCCGACAGCAATTCAGCAGCAATTAACTATTGTAATGCATACCATGATAATTGTTTAAACTTAGTAACCAAAAACATATATTAAAATGATTTGTCTACTTTATGAATTCCAATCTAAATTAATCTCAAATTGAATACCTGAGGCAAACGATGGTTTGGCAACACATTGGTCTTGAACCTTGAAAAAGTTGATCTGTTTCCAGCATAACCCGCTACTTCCTTTCCATTTCTCAGATACCCAGTAACATAGAAACAGTCATCGCCTTCTTCTATAAAGTGAAGCATGTGTACATCTTCATTCAAGTTCCGGTTGCAAAATAACATCCATTTTGGTCCTGTTAAGTACCACGGACCGTTGCGATGCTTGACTAACTCAACTTTGAAACGATATCTATATGCGGATATGATGTACATGTCCAGCTTACCGTTGTATCCTTCCAGATTGTAAACTTCTGGTAAAAGCTACAACAAATGAAAAATGTATGGAAATATAAGAACACTCCACGTTATACATTGAAACCAAGTCAAATGATTTGTTAACCTACCTGATATTCTGGAAAGTGGTCCTCATTTTGCAGCACAACAAATTCGATACACATTTTTGCCTACACGTACAAGTAAATTTATTAACACACTGTATATAAGTTGACACCTACAATAACTGCCAATTGCCATTACACTACATTGGAACATTATTTCGATAATGTTTGAACCAATACGTACTTTATTCTAATCATACCATTCTTTAACACCTATTATAAATCATATTGAACATACTTTTTAGTCCTTACTTTTTTGTTTTACCTTACTAATATGTACAATATGCAACCGTTGATAAAATGATCTTATTAGTAACAACAATATATGTAACATTTGATTTAATCAGTATAACAACAATGCATATCATATGTGATATCTAATCAGTCTAACAACAATCCATGCCACGTTTGATCAAACTATATCGGAAAACCATACTAATTTACAAAGTTATAACACAAACTTTTCAACCTAAATACAATACATAATCAAGTCGTAAGTAACTTAGGTAGTTTAATCCATATAAATTTTCTATCTTAAAGTTCATTTTAAGAGTACAGAGCACCTTACTAACAACACTACATGCAACCTTTGGTTGTTAGTATTTCGTAAAAGCATAATAATCAACAGAGTTATAACAAAAAATTTGTTGCCTTATCCTAACATATATTATGATTTTAACTAACTTAACAAGCTTAACACCATCTCGAGGTACCTAACTTAAAGAACTTCAGATGTGATATGTACCTTACTAACAAAAAGGCATGCAACCTTTTATCAGATTATAAGTCAAAACCATACCAATCAACAAACTTATAATACAAACTTTTAAACATTATTACAACCAATACTATGATATTAAGTAACTTAACAACCTTAATACATAACAATTACCTAACTTAAACATCAGTACATTTGTACAGAACACCCTAATAACAATATCTTCATGCAACCTAAGATCAGACTATATCCCATAGAACATTTATTTTGACCTTTTTTGTCATGAAATCCAAGATCGGTTCAAACAAAATAACATCAATACAAAAGATATACAATTATCATATTTTTTTGATCAACTGCTTAAGAATCAAATTTTACATTATTCTCAAATAAAATCAAAAAACTTACAATATCAATCCGATCTCTAAAGGTTTGATGAACAAAAGATTAATGATGAATTTGAAGGAAGTGGTTACAATGATTACCATTTTGTTTGCGTTGCTTGCTTTAGTTAATATTTTTGCACCTCTCGAGGGAATATGCAGGTGTAACTTAGATTGTGTAGGTCCAGCCCAATGTTTATGCCGCACCTCTTTTATCTCATTTAACACTATGTAATTTTTTTCATGTTTGTAAAAATATCTACACATTTTTTTGTCATTTTCATAATTTTTGGTAAGGTACATGACTTTAGCACATTTTTTAGGATGTTTTTTTAGTATCATTAAATTTTTATATTGACATATTATCCAAAAATACATTATACCATATATATGTTACATTAATGTGCTAATTCCCATTTTTTTTCTTTATTTGATATTAACACATCATTTGGATCAATCAAACCCATCTCCACAAAACAACCAGTATCTTGACTTATCATCTCCATGAAAGAAACACAAGATAAAGAGAATCGTGGCACGTCGGTGCATCAAGGTATGGATTTTATTAATTTTTTATAATTTTTTTTATTTGTTTCGTTTTTTACCATTAAAAAATTACATCTAATAGAGAGCTTTTTTGATATTTGATTGGAATATTGTTTATGTTTGAATTTACTTTCATATATAAAGCAATTGCACATGTGATGCAGGTTTTACTGACCAGGTCTTAATATTTATAGTGTCTCGCTATACCTATGGTCTACCCTAATGCACTAACGGGCAGTGTACCTGGTCGTGTGTAGTGTAGTAAATGGTAAAGCCGAGGCCGTCCCAAGAGCTATGTGTGTCGGATAATTACTAAGTCTAATTGTCACAGAATATAAATGGTTTGATAGGGTTTTAATCAATTAAACTATGAATACGAAATATAAAAGCAATTAAATGGTAGAAAGGAAATCAATAGATGAATAGTGGTGCTAACCTAGTTAATCCTCCTAACTAGTTATGTCTACGTCTACCTACGTCCAATTACTTCAGGTGGGGTCAAATTCGAGAGGACAACATTTGGTCAGTTCGCCCTAACCTATCAGCAAAGATGCCACCACAGGAGAAATCAGGCGCACTGTCATAAGTCCTGTTGTTCCTGGTCCCCTAAGCCGAGTTATTAAGTACCGCTACATGCAAGATTCTAAATAGTGAGTGCCCGACCATTAGGAACTTAGACACTACACCCCCCAATTCTTAAGTTCATCCAAACGATAGGTGATCAGTTGGTCAAATCGCACAAGTAGAAAAGGTCGTCAGTTGGTCATATCTTACCCTTCCTGTCTCAGTCCGCTCACCTAGGGTCAGTTGGTCATATCTCCTAGGCAATTAGCCTCTACCGCCATTCAAAACTATTGGACCAGGGGTGACTACCAAAGAACTATGCATGCATACACTTAGAAATTGTTAGGTCACTAGTTTTACAAACACAAGTAATATAGAAAGAGATAAGGCGATTGAACAAGTAAACAAACACACACACACGTTATACTAATACCGGTTACGCGTAGGAGTATGTAGTGAAAGAAAAACTTGAACAACCAACCTTCAAATGAAGGTTTACATAGAGTATTTATAGGAGGAAAGCTAGGGCAACACTCCTAGTTTCCATCCTTTCTTTAATGGACTTGGGCCTAGGCTTATGGGCCTTCTACATAAGCCTAAGGCTAATTGAAAACATAAAGGCCATAATAAAGCTAACTATTACATATTAATTACAAACACTTGATTATGGTTTAGGAGTGATTCCAACAATCTCCCCCTCAAGTGTTGGTGATGAACGGTGAAGGCGTTGATGTAATAGTAGCTCTGACGTCTTCTGACATTCTTCTTTCTTGTGAGAAGAATTGTCTTGATTCGAACAATCTCCCCAGTGTAGAGAGATAGTTGTCTTTGAACAGTTATGCTTTGACGTCATCTTTAACTTTGTTCTTTGATCATTGTTCTTTGTGATGAAAGTGATAGTATGTTGTAGTCTGCATCAAGTCTGCCTCAGGTCTGCTTCGCTGCTCCAGTGTCTCCACGTCATTCTTCAACATGCTCACACGCTCTTTGACGTTGGAATTCAATATTGATGAAGTTTTTTAAGTCTTTAACTTTGTAGATTCTTTGGTTTGACGAAGAATCATTCTGACTGTTGTGTTGCTTCTGAATAGAACTTCCATTGGTGATGATGTTGGCGTGAGCATGAGAAGAATCTGCACGATCATCCCGCTCCGGAGCTTCCATAAGAAGAAAACATTTAAAACGGTTAGTAACAAGCGGATTCCAGCACTTACAAGTTTGAACTTCGAGAGTGTTAACAACATAGTGTGAAAACACAACTCTAATTCTTACAAAGGCCGTTCCTGAACTGGAGTCCCACAAGTGAGATAACGTGATGTACCGAAGTACATCTACAGTTCAGATGAGTCGTTGAGGTACACCGAAGCATCACCTCACGACTGTAGACCGTTTGAGACACACTCCGCGTAATGCACGGGGAGTTACCGAAGTGACCTGCTGTCAGGGCTGTTTGATGTTGACCCTGGCAGGAGTTTCCATTCAATCACTGAGGATCACAGATGTGAACCTCTCATAAATGTTCTCGACAGATTGCTAAGATCTGTGAAGGACTCGATAATGTACCACTGAAATTCTTATTGTTGAACGTCAAGTGATAAAATGTCAAGTGTACCTAAGAGATCTTTTGATGAATCTCATGGCTCTAGACTCAATAGTGCGTTTTGGTTTTCCTGAGCGGAGACTAGGGAGAGGGTCTCCTTCTTCAATACCAGCGATCTCTAAGAGAAAGCCAATAGTTTACGTAGGGTTCCCTGTGAGAGAAACTTGAGTGGCTAAGAAGGTTTAGTGCATGCGTCACTGGGTCCATGACGACTTTTAATCTTCAATACCGGCGTCACTAAGTGACAACCAGTAGCATATGAATTGAACCCGGTGTCTGCCCTAAGTTGAATAATTTGGAGGGCTATTTCTTTTCACCCTTTTCTTTGCATTTCTTTTTAATTCTTCAACTCCTTCTTTCTCCGATTCTCATTTTCTCCTTTTTTTTTTTTTTTTTTTTTTATAATTAAACCTAAGGACTTCTAAGTACTAACTATTTGTGATGTCCTTGGGTAGATCCCTCCGGCTCTGGCGGATCATAGGACGGTTATTCCTAACCTTAGTCACCTTATAACTCCATGACTAACCTATGTTGCCATTAAAACCACAGTTGTGAAGAATCTCTCAAAGGGTTTGTAAATGAAAATCATGTTTGAACCACTGTGAGAGATAGGATTTTGCATAAATACTCCCCCTCCACATGTGCTTAAGAGTTTTAACGGTTATTTGCACAGTGAGGAAAGAGCGCGCACTTTTTGAATTGATCCACTTAAGATAGACAATCTCCCGCGAGACACGGTTACGTTGCATAGTTAAAGAGTTACATTGACAGCTTTTAGGTCACAACTAGCTCTAATAACTATCTTGAAGGTGTAGACAAACCTCGAAAGGTTGTCAAACCCATCAGATTTCATGTCTACCAAGAGTTTCTCGAATGGTACTTTCCACTCGGACAAGTCCTTTGCGAGACACGTTTACATTACTAGCGAACTAGCTTGAAATTATTACCCGTCCAGGACAAGTCTTTTCGAGTTACTAACAGTTTAGTACCGTCAATTCGTTGGTTAAGTCTATTACACAAAAATTCATTTCCATTTACACAACATATTTCTTATCACATAATTTTCTCCCCCTAAAAAATGGCATATAAAATGTTATTTTTGAAAAGTTGAGAATAAATATGACCATTTCGAGTGTTGCGGGAAGATGACCACTATTAACAATTTGTGAACAAAGTTTTAATTCAAATACTCCCCCTCAACTAGTGATATAAACGGTTGAGGTTTTGAAAATCATACGGGGAAGTACTTATCCTTTTGAGCAAAACCTTGAAAAATAAAAGGTTTGATGGGTTTTACTCAAAAGTAAGAAGCTTTCGCTCCTTTTATAAGGATTGTGGCACTGAAGCCTACCACAGGGTCCTTTCTTGACAAGAACGGGTTGTACACTGTTATGCGTGCACAAGCCAGTGACATATATAATCACACGTCCAAAGTTATAATGAAGGAAACAATTCAAGGGGTACCAAGAATTCCAGTGATGTCGCCAAGAGTGCGAACATGGCGTTGATAGCCGGTGATGTTGATCCTGGGTCGACCACCAACAAAGCTTTCCATCGTTCTGAACTGATCCCTTCGAAACAACCTTTCATCAATCATTCTAATGATCCTCCTCACATCCCTGCGATCCTGAGAATTCCATCGCTTAGGAGACCCAATCTTTTGACGTATGTCCTTCAACCTATAGGCCAATCCGTCCCTAACCATCTTCAAAGTGTGATCCCCAAACTTGTGAAGTTCACTACACGCCATTAAGCAGGTTCTTTGTAGTTCACTACGGTAAACGACGCCGAAAGGTTTGCTGATGAGTGTATATTGTGAGAGCTGGTTGATGTCGGGAAGATCTAGCTGAGGTGGTGTGAAGTTGACACGGGTTTGATAAGATTCAACTGCCATTTGAAGATCTTCTATACGTTCTTTGATGACTATGCGTCTGATGAAGATGAGCAGTGACTTGATGAATTCACGTTGTACTTCGGTTGAAAATGGTCTCATGCGACCTTGTACTTTGGCAAGGTACATGTCTTGACAAATTCTAAAAGTCAGCTTCAGAGAAAGCATAGTCCCTTTCATCTTGTCGTTTGACCACGATATTCTTAAGGAAGGTGTAGTCCCACTTAGATGACAGAACAACATGTTTGATGGCAACAATATCCTTAGTACTGAACACCGCATGTTGAGACTTCTGAACCTGACAGCTTCTGTAGTAGATTCGTCGGCGTTCCGGCCAATGATGAATCCCGTACATTGCATCTCGGTCGTATGCTTCCACTTTGTCAGAGAACAAGTGATTGGCACGTTCCTCGATGGCTATGCAGTTCGAGTATATAGCTGCTGGGAATGGAAGTGTCAACGATGTAGCGTATTTCCTTGAGCCATCACCACCAAGTAGAAGAAATTCCAGGTCTTTGTTGAAGAAATATCTGAATGGAATCCTAGGTTCATTTGGTTGGCCGAATGTTGGTAGAGGTTTTGACCAGTCGGTGTAATATGGAGGGTTGTCCCGTTTAGTGAAGTCGACGTTTGCTTCTGGGTTGAGCCAATCCATGTTGTTAGACATGGCTCGAGCAATGTTCTCAAGGTGATATTCGACCTCGATGGCACTTTCGAAGCTGTCTTTTAACAGTTGAAATGCTTCATTCTTGATTCGCCTCAACTCGGATTTCGTCATCTTCTTCACATGGAACTTTTCTTGCAAAAGTTTTGCATGCTCCAATGTATTACCGTCTACCAAATCCTGACCTTCTTCAGGGTAGGGAGTGTTGTTAACAAGAGTAGAGAACCATTCAAATCCATCAGTTTTATCGTCATCTAGCCATGATACGACGTCAACCATGGGTGCCTTCTTCTTCTTCTTTTTCGAAGGCCTAGATGATGATTCTGGTTTCTTAACTTGTTTGGGAGAGGTGGGTTGTTGTAGGGGCTCAAGGACCTCTTCATCGTCACCACCCGTATACTCAAAGTGATCACCGGTTTTCTGAGTCAGGAGTGGTAACTCGGAATCGTCCTGAGGTTTACCTGTAGAGGAACGAGGAGGGGACCTTTGTTGAGTAGGAGTCCGTTGGAGAGGAGGTAACATAGAAGATGATTCACCAGACTTCTTTTGACGTTTAGCTTCATCATTCTTATCCTGATCTTTATCTTCATCGTCTCTAGGACGTTTAGACTTTTCTGCTTCGAATCTACATGCTTCTTTGAGTTGGTAGTCCAGCAATGCTTGAAACAGCTTTCCTTCCTCAGAAGTAAATGTCCCAGATCGTTTAGACATTTGTGTGACAAGCTTGGCCACCAATTCATTATCCGAGAAAACTACAGGATCTGATGGATTGATTGTGACGGTTAAAGGTGTTGATCTTATAGTTTGCTTGGCTATCTGCATAAGATTTGGATATAGTTGTCTGGTAAACATCTCCTTTGTGACTTTAGGAACGAAATCTTGAAGGTACTTGTTAGTGTAACCTTCGATCATTTCGTTCAGTTCCTCTTGACGATGACTTCTCATGAATTCCTGGATAAACTTCCTTTCTCCTTTCATATTTTCATTCTCGTCATACAGATGCTGTATGTGATCAGCAAAGAAATTCAACTTCTTTTGGAGAATGTCTTTCTTTCTGATTTTTTTGACAGCATTCCCAATTCGTTTATGAGCATGAGATATCCAAGAACTAGGTGGTTTCTTCACTGATTTGGATGATGGTTTGGTTGATCTCTTTGATGGTGGTGGTGATGAATGAGAAGAAGAATCTGATGAGGATGAGACGTGAGGAGATTCGGGGTCCTTGGGCGGTTCAAAATTTTCCTTCTGTGAACGTGTAGGACTTTCCAGAAGCAGCTTGTCATAATCATCATCTTTATCTTTCTCAGACTTCTCAGTTTAAGTTTTCTCAAACTCATATTCGATAGTATCCTCCACAAGCTTTTGTTGTTTCACAAAAGTGGTGGCACCAGATCCCTTATCAGGTCGATTAACCGCATCAGGATCTGGTGAAGAGTGGGCAGCACCACTTGATCCTCCGGGGCCACCCATTTGGTCTTTTGCAAATTCTTCAGCTTTTTTAAGGTGACTAACGAATTTAAGCTTTTTCCTGTAGGATTGATCCAGTAGCTCTTCTTCTTCTTCAGAGCTCTCATCATAGGGCACAAGTGCGGGAGTCTTCCCTTTTCCTTTATCAGCTTGAGGACTTGGAGGTTTTGGTACTGAAGGATTGTCATCCTTTGTAGTTTTAGAGTAGGTAATCTCTTCATCTGTGTCAGTACCTTCAGAGCTTTCGTCCAAAAGTTTTCTTGGCGGTCCAGGTGTGGGAATAGGTTCAGCTTCCTTTACGGGAACAATCCTTTTACGAGGAGGATTCCTTTTGGGAAGCTTCCTATAACTTTCAAAACTCACTGCACTTCCAGCACTTCCTCTTCTGGTTCTCCGAGTAGGAGTTCCTGAAGTTTTTTCATCAAGATGACCAACTTTGCCTTCTTTTACTGCTACTAGATACCTTTTGTATGTCTCGAGCTTTTTGATTTCCTTAGACAGTGGGTGATCAGGTAACACAACACCCGTTTCTTTGTTGACGATTCCTTGATTCTAAAAGATAGGATAGGTTCAGTCAACATATCATGATTTTCTGGGTCATGGAGCCTTTGTGGAATATCTGGATTAAGTCCAAGTGCTCTCTGGATCAACAATTTTGTGTATCTGACATAGGGAATCTTTGAGCCAAGTTTGTTGTGAAATGACATCATGTCTTCCCATAACAGTGCTTCGATTTTGATGTCCTTTTTGTTGATTAATGACCAGAAGATTTGTAGTTCCATGAGCTTGGGATGCTCATAGCCACTATCACGACCAGAGACCGATTTGGTGATGATGATGTAGAGGGTTCTCCACGGTTGAGGAATGTTCTTAAGCTCCACATGAGAATGCTTAGAGATAACTCCTGAAGCTTCATCATAGCCAATATCAAGCAAGAATTGTACAACAGTCTCCTCAGTAGGTGTAGCAAAGAAGTCATTTGGCTCGATTTCAGGAATGAGAAGAATAGCCCGTAAGTCTGCATGAGTGATGGTGATTTGTTTGTGATTAAGTGTCACATTCACTGCACTTTGACCAGTGATCCTTTGCATAGAATTCCAGAATTGCTGAATGTAGATTTCTGGTACTGTAGCAGAGTGTGAGAGCATGTTCTGGTAGGGATGATTCCTTAGAATATCCACAGCAATGAGACAAGAAGATTCTGAGCATGTGAGAGTTTCAAAATCAACCCTAAGGTTATTCTTTCCAATCTTTCTCGGATAGCCATTTGGGAAGATATCAGCAATAGTGAGAACCTCAGGTGCATCCACATTCATTTGAGCAGCCATGTCGTGATCTGAAATTACATTAGCCAACAGAACCAACATATCGAAAGACATAATGTTAGTCAACAGAAGGTTTTATTGTCTAGTTATTGAATGTACAGTGTCAATGATTGTTACGAGTCCTAAGTCACTTGTTTGTCCAATAGTCCAATGACGCCGTGAAATGTTTCGTGAGTTAGTTAACTTTAAGTTTTAAAGTTTATTTTATCACTTATTGTTCACAACATATCAAACAATTAAGTTTATTAGTGACATTATTGGATTCGTGACGTTATGATTAGGTTATTTACAAGTTTGTACACGTAACAATTCATAATGAAGGTCAATCAAGGCATAGGCGTAGATTAGGCAAAGTTACGCGTAAATAGAAGAAGTATATGCGTAGGCGTAGGCTTATGCGTAGGATCCTTACTTACGCGTAAGAAATGTTACACGTAGGAAAAGGGGTCCTTATGCGTAGGGCTTACGCGTATGCGTATAAAGACCTTACACGTAAGGCTTACTCGTAAGAGTAGACCTTATGCGTAGAGTCACTGTTTACGCATATCCTTCACAGGATACGCGTAGTCCCATTGTAGAACCTTATGCGAAGTAGTTACGCGTAGGATTTCTCTTACGCATAACTGCCTATGCGTAAGGTGATCCTTATGCGTAGAGATTCAATGACCTTGATTCTGAGTTTTACGAGTAGCAAGCCTGAAATAAAAACATCATAACATCAATCTTAACATTTATATTCATTCTAACATCAAATCATGGCATCTAAGCTTGTTAAACATTTACGCGTAGAAAGTCATACGCGTAGGTCAAAACCCTAAGGGTTATGAATTACGAATAAGATTTCTAACCATGGAAATTGCACCAAACTTTTACTGGTAGTTCTAAGGTGTTGTGAGAGTCTATTAACCAAGTCTTAACATCCATTTCGTGATGAATCAAAAATACCCAAACTTTAGAACTTTTAAACCCTAATTCCTAATTCTGAGTAAATCAGTGTTTCTGGGTAGTTATAGAACCTGGATATCATCAATTCAATATCATATAAACATAACACAACCATCTTTTTGACCAATACCCTTCACATTTGAAAACACCCAAATCGACTCATAAACCCAAATTATCAAAATCCATTAATTCGTGTTTCTGGGTGTATTTTGAGCATAGAAAAGATATCATTGATGTTGTTAAAGCATTTTGACACAATCTTTTTAACCAAAAACACACAACAAATGATTATATGTTCTAACCCTTACGCGTAAAACACAAAATTCATTGAATCTTAAGTTTTAACTGTTAGATTCGTATGAAATTCAAAACCATTGTTTAAAATTACGTTAAGAACACAAAACCACTTACAGGTTGATGATCAGAAACACAGATTTCTTGAATGAATATTAGGCGTAGGATCTTTTAGGTTAGAAGTAATAAATGTGAGGGTAATGTTAGGTGGAGAGTGTTTTTATTAAAATGACTTTAACATTTTGACAGTTTTGGTCCCTCCACCTTTTCCTTTTTCATACAAAGCCATTTAACTTCCATTTTGGTTACCAAACAAAGATTTTGAGAAAGTAACTTGACGACACTCCCCCTTGACTTAGGTAAATAATGAAAGGTTATAAATTTTAGTCCGAGGAGTGTCATTTAACCAGAAAAGTTTACCACCATTGATAAAAGAAACAACCGAGATATGATAACATGCAAGTACACAGATGTTTTGAAACAGTTAAGTGATAATTTTCTCCCCCTCAACACTTGATCGGAAAAAATACTGAATTTTGAAAGATTATAGTGTTGACGGAAGAAATGTACTTGCCATGTTGAAAGAAAATTAGATTAGAAGAATATTTTTGTTGTTTTAAAAGATTTTATATTTTTGTATTTTGTTTTTGAAAATTTATTTACAAAAGATATTTTGGTGTTTGACAGGTTTTTAAGACTGTTTTAAGAGGTCATCCAATTCCTCTTGAGTCAAACACCTCATACCAATCCGGTGGACCAACTCATTAAACCTAGTGGGAGGCAAGGCTTTGGTGAGTAGATCTGCCAATTGGTATTCAGTACCCACGAAGTATAATTCAACGGTACCCTATTCCACGTGGTCCTTGATGAAATGATAGCGAAGATCGATGTGCTTTGATTTAGAGTGCTGAACTGAGTTGCACGAGATCGCAACGGCACTCCGATTGTCGCAGTACATCGGGATTCTGTCAAATACGTAACCATAGTCTTTGAGTTGTGTTCTCATCCAGATGACTTGAGCACAACATGCGGACATGGCTACATATTCTGCTTCGGTTGATGACAGCGATGTACAATCCTGCTTCTTTGATTGCCAAGACACCAGTTTATCACCAAGAAATTGTAGAGCGCCTGAAGTACTTTCCTTGAGTCTAAGCATCCTGCGTGGACAAGCGTCTGAAAAAGCGATTAGTTCAAAACCAGAATCCTTCGGATACCAGATCCCCAAGTTAATGGTTCCCTTGATGTATCAGAGGATTCTTTTAGCCTCAGAGAGGTGGGTTTCAGTTGGTCGCGACTGATAACGGGAGCATAGATAAACGGCAAAGACAATATCAGGCCTGCTAGCTGTTAGATACATGAGAGACCCAATAATACTTCGGTATTTGGTAGGGTCAACTAATTTCCCATGTAAATCAGCGTCTAGCTTCTTGGTATGAGTCATTGGTGTGGCATAAGTATCACAGGTTTTCATTCCAAATTTGTTTAACAATTCAAGGGCATATTTGGACTGACTCAAGAAAATACCACGGGGTGATTGATGAACTTGCAATCCTAGAAAGAACGTAAGTTCACCCATCATGGACATTTCAAAATTTTTCTTCATTAGTTTTGCAAAAGCGATTGAAAACTTTTTATGTGTAGACCCAAAAATGATGTCATCCACGTAAATTTGAACAATTAAGATATGTGCCCCGTGATATTGTATAAAAAGAGTTGGGTCAACCGAACCTTTGGTGAAATTATTAGCAATGAGGAAAGATGATAGGTTATCGTACCATGCCCGAGGGGCTTGTTTGAGACCATAAAGAGCTTTGTTCAGTTTGTAGACATGGTTCGGGAACTCTGGATCAACGAATCCTTCGGGTTGGCTGACATAAACCATTTCTTTCAGTTGTCCGTTGAGAAACGCAGTTTTGACATCCATCTGAAAGACCGTCATATTCATATGAGCCGCGAACGCGAGAAATATCCGAACAGCCTCAAGACGAGCAACCGGAGCAAAAGATTCTTCAAAGTCTATACCCTCTTCCTGACGATAACCCTTAGCAACTAGACGTGACTTGTTGCGGATTACGTTCCCTTCAGCATCCAATTTGTTTTTCCAAATCCATATGAGACCAATGACGTAGACCCCTGTTGGTCTTTCAACCAGTTCCCATACTTCAAGACGTTTGAATTGGTTGAGTTCTTCTTGCATGGATTCAATCCAGTTGTCTTTTGTCATTGCGTCTTTAATGTTTTTAGGCTCAGATTGGCAGACAGTGAGTGGATAAATGCAATGTTCACCATCTGTGTGAAGACATTGTCTCGTAACGACTGGTTGATTCGGGTTGCCAATAATATTAGCCAGAGGATGGTCTTTTGTCCATCGATGTGTAGAGGGTTGATGTTGGTATACATTGTGCAGATTCTGAGGATTCAAATGGTTTGTTGATGATTCCGCGACATCAGGTGCAGCAGTGTCATTAGAAAACGGGTTAAAGAACGCATTTGGATCAAAATCTGCAGGTGGGGGTACTTCATTCAGAATATCATCAGCCGGTTCATCATTGTTGGAAACGGTGTGTTCAACTGTTGTGTTGGAGTCAACTGGTGTAGGTGCATCTTCAACAGTAGTTGTTGTAGCAGGTGTATCAGGTATAGGAATATTATCAGGTTGTGCAGCGGAAATAGCGGATACACCTGGAGCACGTTCATCAATATCGTCACTGAACAGAGGAGCAAATAACCTTTCCATTTGTTGACGAGTTAGCTGGGGGCTTTGTTCAGCTGATGATGGGGGTTGAGGGAAGTTTAAACGGTTGTGACCGGGTTCTAAGTTGTTATACTCAGAAGCCATTTCCGTGAGTTCATCAAAATGAGCATGAATCGTTTCCATCACCTGTTTTGTATGACGATTCCAGATCCGGTAACCTTTAGAATTCTCACAATATCCAATAAAGACTCCAATGTCAGCTTTGGCTTTGAGCTTTCCAAAATCATCACGATCATTATTCGAATAGCAAAGGGATCCAAATACATAAAAGTGTTTGAGATTCGGTTTATGGTTGTGGACAAGCTCGAAAGGTGTTTTGTTGTGGCATTTTGTTATCATAGAACGGTTTTGAGTATAGCATGCAGTAGATACGGCTTCTGACCACAAGTAATCTGGAAGTTTAGCATTGATTAACATTGTTCTTGCAGCTTCCACTAATGTTCGGTTTCGTCTTTCAACAACTCCGTTTTGTTCTGGTGTACGTGCAATAGATGTTTGAGGCTGAATTCCCACTTTCTCATAGAATTCACGAAGGGTTCAGTTCCTTTGTCTGTTCTGATTAGTCTGATGGTGTTGCGGAGCTGAACCTGTATTTTCGTGAGAAAGGTGATGATCATTTGTGGAGCTTGGTCTTTGCTTCGAAGAAAATAGACCCAAGTCCATCGTGAGTAGTCATCAATAATTACTATGATGTAGCGTTTGCCATTGATTGTTTGCACGCGCATCGGGCCACACAAATCCATGTGAAGAAGATGAAGCACATGCTGAGAGTTGTGTTCCACCTTTGAAGGAAAATGAGCACGAGTGCTTTTCCCTTGTTCACAGGCTGAGCAAAGGTGATCTTTTGAATACCGGAATCGTGGGAGACCTTCAACTAGTTTGTGTCGAGCAAGGTTGGTGATGGTTTGAAAGTTTAGATGTGAGAGACGGCGGTGCCATAGCCAGGATTTTGTTGATGTTGCCTTTGAAAGTAAGCAGATGGGAGATGAAGCAACCATGTCTTGCATAGAGATAGTGTAGAGACTAGAATTACGCGAGCCAGACATAAGGTCATTTCCTTGTAGATCACGAATGAAACAAGTTGTCTCCCTGAAAGCAACCTCCAAATCTCCATCACAAAACTGACCTACTGAAAACAGATTATGACCGAGGCCTTCCACATAGTAAACCCTGCTGATTTCGATGTTCCCATTGACATAATCTCCGTAGCCCATGATAGCTGCGAAGTGATCATTCCCGAACCTGACAGTGCCAATGAACTTTGCAATAAAGTTTGATAACAGTTTAAGGTTGCCTGTCATGTGTCGGGAACATCCGCTATCAACAATCCAGAGAATGATCTGTATCACCTGCATTACACACAGACGACACAGATGGAATAGAGGTAGATGTGGAACCCGATATGTTAGAGGGTTCCTAAGCAGTTATATTAGATATACACACATTTATAATTTTAGGCATCCATTTAAATCCTAGTGTGTTATATATCCATTTCTGCCATCCATAACTACTCTTTGCTTTAGTCTTAGTGAATGCACTAGGTGGTACTACATTCTTAGGAGGTGAAACTGGAGCTACAGTGACAGCAATGCTTGCCTTAGAATCTAAAGAAGGCGGTCTACCAAGCACAGACTTAGAATGATATTCATACTTTTACGACAAATAACACAAGGTGCATCAGACTGAATATCAAAAGTGCTTAAATGTTTAGCATTCGTTACATCACTATTTCTATTACATTTGCCAGAAGCAATATCTATAGTGGAGGCAACGTGAGTCTTATTTATAGTCCTAGGGTGTTCTTCTACTTTAGCATTCCTTATTGATCTTTTCTTAGGTCGCAACTTCCTATTCTTCGATTGAGTGCTCCTAGGCAGTGAAGTGCGGACGTTTGGACAAGACGCAACTATTCCTGTTTCAGTAGAAGAAAGCATGTTAGCAACTTGTGATTTGGCAGTAGGGATTCTAGGTGCACGATTACTAAGTGTTACTGGTGCTAATCTCTTAATGATGGTTGGCGGAAGTTGTTCATACTTTCCTAACATTTCTCTTAACTTAGAGATAGTGTGAATCAAATATTGATTTTCAGAGCGAATATTACCAGAAAAATTCATGACTTCTCTAGTGTGAGCAAGATAGTGATCAAGTTCGTTTGATGCTTCATGACGAGTCTTATTGAGTAAATAATATATGACACCATATTCCTGTTTAACTGTTACAAGTTCTTGTTCATATTTTGAGATTTGACTTTTCAAAGACACGTTTTGATCATCCAGTTGCTCAATTTTAGGATCAGAAGATTTTGCACTCAACTGAGCGATTTTCTTTTAAAAACTAAGTTGATGATTGTGAATATCTTTTTCACACCAATGAAGACGACGTTTTGCATTGTAAAGTTCGTTAAGTAATTGTTTATTTTCAGCTTTTAAAGACTCGTTCTGTAGCACATTATCAATATTCTCAACAGTTACCACGGAGTCAACATTATCAGCAGAGATATAATCAGATGCATGTGGCAAAGAATAGACTAACACAACATTATGGATATCAGCACAGATAACATCTTCCAAGAGTCGATCAACATCTTTTCTCAACATTTTCTTTTTACGTTTAGTATTAGAAATAGATGTTTCAGTTTTCTCGAAAACGACCTTCATCACTCCAAGTTCCTTATAAAAATCCTTTTCCCAAGCTAATGCACAACTTTTCAAATTTTTAACATTTGGTAAAAGATTTTTCTGAAAAATGTCTCTTTGTTCTCGCGCTAAAGGCGATTGAAAGTGTTGAACTTTGATTTCAGAATGATGTTCTATCTCATGTTCTAAAGTTTTGAGGTCAGCCATGAAAATATCAAAATATCTAAGAATTTTGCGATTTTCACTTTTTAGAAAATGGTTTACAATTTTTAAACTTTTCAACACGTAATCGAACCCTTTTCCTAAAAATATTCCTTGAACCTCACTACTTCCAGCAAAAGCTCTTTTGACTTTGTAGATAAAGATTATGATTTGCATTTTTCTTTTACAACTCTTTTCTACAACTAGCTGAGAACCTTCTACAATAGACACGACTATAGGTATTACAACACAATCAGATAAGAAACGGTGTACGTAGACTAATATAGAGACGACTATTACAACTGAGGCACCATTGACAACTCTTATAACTATTACACGATGTCTTGCTCAGAAATTTTCGACTTTTATTTGTTAATGAATTGCTTGAAATGTTACGTTTTGCAGCAGAAGTAACCACACTTTTTCTATAAGTGTTAGTAGTTGAATCAAAAATTTTCTTTTAGCGAGTCAACTCACGTTTTAGAAGACTAGGATTTTAACTCGTTGACCTACTAGTTTTGCACAGAAACTTTTCAGT
>BPTQ01000009.1:107149395-107160265 GCA_019973895.1 Chrysanthemum seticuspe
TACCAAAAGCCGTTTGCTTCTGGACTAGCCAACTCTTAGATAAATTATCAATATTATCTTTGGTGAGCTGATTACCAATTATGGTTTTTCCACTGCCTTTACCACAAGCCATAAACTTGCGGGCTAGCCAACTCTTCACTTTTAAGGATATGGTGAGCTGAATACCATACAATTTTGGGCAAATTGCAAGCCGTCAACGGATTTCAGATATCTTTACCAAGAGCCGTTTGCTCCTGGATTAGCCAATCCTTATGTGGGTTAGACATGGTGGACTGATTACCATTTGTTGTGTTTAGTACATAGTACTTCCACTAAAATTTTTTTTTAAATTTGGCCATTTTGTGGGAAAAAGGGACTAAAAGGGTACATTTATGATCAAGATTCGCCAGAATTTCCCCCCCACACTTAGAAATGAATATTGTCCTCAATATTCAAAGTACCGGCTGTTATGCCGAAACTTAGAACGTAAAAAGATAACATTTACTAGCTAAGTGTGGAAACACAACATTTATTCTCTTTTTTTAATACTTACAATTTTCATTTATTTTAGATCTATATACAACATGTGGGGCATCTCCCCCACACTAGGGTGGTACACACGGGTGAAAACCCATGTTTAGCTACTGTTTTTGATTACCGAGTCGCTAGCTTGACTCGACCCCGAATTAATTGGTTCATGGGGAAGTAAGTGGAAGAGACAATCTCCATCGGACTTTCATTCAAGATGTTTGGATAAACATTGAAGTACATGAAATTTCCACACCGATGAGATATACAGACAAACCCGGCTCAAAAATGGTACATGGAAATGCCTGGGTCAAAGATAATGTCTTCATTCCCGAAGGAGTGAAGAACAGGAGAAGCTACGGGATAGGTGAAGAAGAGATAGAAAATCATGATAAACATCATGATTAACTCATCTTCATCCATAGGAGGATCCATAATTTCAGGATTATGAATCTCATCATTTAAGCTTAAGTGATCAAGACAAATCTCGGGTGTGTCATGATCAATTTGGGAGTTATCATACTCCGGCGGAGATATGATATGAGTGAGTTCACCGACGAACTCCTCGTGAAGAGAATCAATCACAAGATGTAAATCTGTGAATTCTTGTTCCACTGTAGACTCATCACTATCCTCAATCTGAGTATCAAAGAGTGGATTCTCAAAAATTAAAGTGAATTCAGGGTCGAATTCAAATAGAGGATTAGTGAGAGTTGTTTTGAATGTTTCAGGAACAAAGTGATTAATATTCTCTATTGGACTGTTGGGATAAGAAGTGAGTGAACGATCATTATCAATGAGACTTTCAGTCTCTCCCAGATCGGCTTCGAAATCAAAGAGTGGATTGATGTGAGTGAGTTCATTGGTGAACTCCTCAAGATGATGATCAGCATCAGACTGTGGGAGTGATGCCTCAACATACTCGATGTTTCCATGAGAAGTACAATCGTCGCTAACATTGGAGAAAGTTTCAAAATGATCTTTTGAACACTCAAGAGGGGAAATAGAATCACACACATGATCAGAAGTTCCCTGTGACTCTCTCGGGATTGGGACAAGGTTCTCAACACTAGACTTTATGAATTCGTCCGATTCCTTTTCAGGAACAGTGTCAAGATGCTCGTCCCCCATGGTCAGAGAGTGAGAGGGAGCTTTGGGTGTGATAGCAGTTGTTTGAGACTGAATCTCAACTGCTGGGATATCATCTGATGAACTTGATGAATCAAGTGTATCATCATCATCACTGTCATCAGGAATAAAACGAAATTGAGAGCTAGATCTGGCTGCTTTTTCTTTTGCAATTGATCCCCTAATAGATTTTTCAAAGGCAATTTGGGATTTTATTTTAGCAGCCTGATCTTCAGCTAGCAATTCTTCCATGGATTTCTCATGTGAATTTTGAATGACAAGACATTGTGGGAGTGGAGATTTGTCAAAACCGGAAGGTTGACATTGATAATCATCATGAGGACCCCCACAATATACACAAGAAAAACTGGGAATATTATGAAGTATAGTTTTATTGAACTCCTCACCTCTTTTCACTAACTCCAGAAGCTCTAGATAAGTGTCTTGTTGGGTTTGTTGAGGAGTTTGAGTTATTTGGCACTGTGGAGGTTGGTCGTGATATGGATAGTCGTAATTGTTACAAGGATATGAATTCCCTGTTTGACAATCAGAGCTAAAATGGGGACCTCCACAGTTCTCACAACAGTAAAACTGTTGAGTCTGGACTGGTGAATTATATGGATATTGGTCATAACCAAAGTTCTGAGCATCACCGGAAAACTGTTCATAGACAAACGTGTTTCCGGATTGACACTCAAATCCTAGGTGAGGACCTCCACAAAATTCACAGCAGTAATGTTGGTTATATGAAGATAAGTCGGGCTGTGGTGGGTAATTGGAAAAATTTGAGGGGTCGTTAAATGAGTTCTGATTAGGATCATAATCAAATGAATTCCTCGAACCACAAAACAAACAACTCCCGTTACGGATATCATTACCACATTGTACACATGTACACCAACGACAGGGTGAACCAGAAAGAGGCTCACCACAACCGACACAAGGAATAAACGATTCTATTTGAGAGTTATGAGAAGGAATCTGTTTATTCAAAGGATCAACAAAACCAACATGGTGATCTGAATGACTATCAAGTCTCGAAGAACATTTTGAAAAATCCGGAGGTGGGACAAGTGGTGTGCTCTGAGAGCTAGCAATTTCCATCACTTCCGTTATATTCTCCGGTTCTGGTTCTTGAGAAACGTGAAGATTAGGCAAGTCATTCTTGCTGGTCACCGGTCTGAATTCTGCATGTTTGCTTTTACCGTAAATCGTGAAAGTTTAGAATCAATTCTAGACGGCTTAGGAGCACTTGAAGGATTAGATCTTTGGATAACCGTGGGTTGGACGTATTTAGTACCTCCATTATCAGAGGGAAGTACCTGGTCCTTTGTCACCCCGGTTTCTCGTTCCATTTCCCTACGCAGAATTAATGGATCTTTACGAACAACACGAATTCTTGACATTTGTGATAAAGTCTGAAGCTTTTCAGCTTCGTCCCAGAATTCGTCGTAGTCGAGAGATTCCATGAGAATAGAAGTTTAGAATCAAATGGATAGAGGGTAAAGGGATAAAGAATCAAAAAGGGTAGGAGGGTAAAGAAGAATATTTTTGGTATTTTTGAAAAACATGTTGTAAAAACAAAGAATGAAAATCTTTTTGGGTTTTTGATTTTTTAAAAGAAAATATAAACCTATAGATGGTATAAACAAGGAATGAATATCCAAATCACTAATTTGCTAAACGTAAGACTATTAGCACTGCTTCCCCGGCAGCGGCGCCAAAATTTGATCGATGGTGAACCGTCAAGTTTTATCACACAAGCTGACCACTTGTGAATGGTCAACCGTAATAAACTTTAAACAGTTCAGCCACCAATGCAATGAAGATCAGGAGAGTATAGTGTTTCCCCAGGTCGTTAAGTCCCAACGAGCTGTGCGAGAATAGTCAAACGTGTAGTGATCGAGAGGATTTGAACGGGAAATGATAGTGATTGATCTATACCTAAAGAGAAAGCCCATAAACTACAGGGGCTTAAATGCAAATTAAAGAAAATTAAAAAGATAAAAAATATTAAATAAACGCTATCACTATTTGCAAAATGATGTTTTTGTTTTTATGTTTTTATAAAACTGAAATTAAAAACTACGTAACGTACAAATGAAAACGTGAAACTTACACAATATAAATCCTAAAAATATGAAAATGACATTTTTACAAACCTAATGATAAAAGAAAATTTATAGAAAAAGAAAATTATTTTTATAACTATTATTCTAATTATTATTAATTAAAAACTATTTTTAACTATTAAATAATAGCCTAAAATACAAGAAAATATGAAATAAAGCTTGAAAAATAAAATTATGAATTGGAAAAGTCTAAAATGACAAAATAGAATTTTCAAAACTATTTTTGTAATTTTCTGATTATTTTTCTATTTTTTATGAATTTTAAACTATTTAAAACTACCTAAATTACTTAAAAATACAAATTTAACTAAGAAAAATCTAGAAAAATACTTTTTTGGCTTTTTATATTTATCTTAACTTAAGAAAAATGAAAAATTATTTTTTTGAACCTTTTCTTAATTTTTTGTATTTAATACTATTTAAAAATGCTTAAAAACTAATTTAAATCAAGAAAAATAGCAAACAAGCTAGGAAAAATCTGAAAATTTCAGGAAAACTCTAAAATAATATAAGGAAGCTAAGAAAAATGGAAAAACAAGGGCTTGTGTGGAATAAAATGAAACTGATGAACAAAGTGCTTATAAATAAGCACTTTGAAGAAGCAAATGGAAACCAAGAAGCACCAAACTGATAAACAAGCTATAATAAGCTAAGAGAACTAAAATGGAACAAGTAACAACAAGCTACAACCTCTGATTTGCAATCTACAACAGATTTGATGAATGAGCTTATGTATGAAAACAGTTAAAGGGTACCAAGTTTGAGCTTATGCATAAGCTTCAAAATAAGCTGAATATGAAAAACAGATATGGGACTCTATACTAGACCTGGGTAAGACCATGCAAACCAAATCTCAGACCTGGAGAAGCTAGACTAAGCTTTGTACAAGCTCTGCAAACTCTGCATAACCCCTGTGCAGACTTGATGCCCTGCACAGGGGATTTGGTACCATTTTAACAAGCTAGATTGGGGCTTAAGAAAAATTTACAAAATTTGACAAAAATCACAACCATAAACTAGACCAAGTGAACTTTTTAAAACCACAAGTCTCACTGATTTTGACCCAGAGATGAGTTCACTAAAAATCTTTCTAGCTAGGCCAAAACTGAGATTTTGCAATTTTGACTATTTTGACAAAATTGAAAGTTTGACTTATTCCAACTTTGAGCTTAATTTATGGACTTATAATGATGTATTAGGATGAAATAACACTGAAATAAGCTAGTTCTAATATTTTGGAACACAAAACAAGTTTTTGATATAGCAAAATCTCAACAGCTGAGCATACAAAACAGTTAAGAGAAGATTTTGACTTTCAAGGGTGGCAGGCACAAAATGAGACAGAGATGAGTACATACGGGGTACACAAGCATAAACAAACAGATCCTAACCAAGGATAAAGCCTCTATCACAGTTATGAAGCCTTATCCAAACACTACTTTTATGAACTGATAAGCAAATTATACTGACCAAGCTGCTAACTGACATATACCATTGATCAAACTAGGCTTACATGACCTAAGTACAACTATATTAACATGTTAAAACTAGAGATGACCACAGAAACAGATACAAGCTTACTATGCAAATTAGGCTAAAAATGCAAAGTGAGAAAGTTACTCACAACTGATCCAGCTGGTGTCACAGGCTAAACCAGACCCAATATCAATATATCAAACCATTTCCAACCCAAAACCAAATCCTGCAACACCCCATTATCCATTTCCACAACCAAATGCAATGTCACACCCTCGCCGGAGGCGGAAACACGAGGTGTAACGGAAGGGAACATAAGCACAAGGTAATAGAACATACCAACGTTAAGATTTAAAAGAAAGAGTACACCATTACAACACCAGTTTAGCCGACATCGGCAAATATATTACAATGTTTAGTTCCCAAAATATTGCGTTCTATTACATAACGATTTGTATTGACAAGTGAAAACTTCATTATGCAAGACCTGGTAGAAAAAGCTTACTAACGATCACCTGAAATGCATGAGAGAAAAACGGGTCAACTATGAAAATAGTTGGTGAGTAAACATGTTTAGGAAATTAAGAAAACTCGTAAGATATATTCAAAGCTTTCGGTCAACGAAAAAATAGTCCACAAAGCAAAGGCATTGTAAATCCACTCAGTTCCAAGTTCCGCCCATACAAAACTTGCAACCTGTGTGTTCACAACCCATTGCACAAAATATAGCGTATGAAGTAGTCAAGTATAAGCGGTCATAATAGTTCACAATATAGAACCGCGAATATAATAATTCAGGGATGCTACTGATGAAACCAAATTAAGCTGGGTGCCACTACCCAAAGTTATGTTGGGTGCCTCTTCCCAAAGATATAATGGGTGCCTCTTCCCAAAGATATACTGGGTGCCTCTTCCCAAAGATATACTGGGTGCCTCTTCCCAAAGATATACTCCGAACATAGGAGACTTTATAGTGATGCTCCGAACATGGGAGACTTTATAGTGATGCTCCGAACATGGGAGACTTTATAGTGATGCTCCGAACATGGGAGACTTTATAGTGATGCTCCGAACATAGGAGACTTTATGGGGTCAAGGTCATAACATGTATGGTTCAATAAGTTCAAATAAGTCATAATTTCCTAATTAAGTTCAAGGGTTTGATTCAAGTCCAAAGTTCAAGCCAAAAGAGTTCACAAAAGTAGGAATCCATTTAGTTCAAGTATGGTTCATGCATTTCGCCCCAAAATATATTAAAAACGGTAAAAAGGGGATGTGATTACTCACTTGATGAATAGATGCGATGACAAAAGTGGTTACACCGAAATGTAGCGTGAATCTCGAAACTGACCTATTATGAATGATATGATATGCAATAAGTCATGATGTAATGTTATGCACGCAATTCGGATGATATTTATACCACTTATGTATTTTTGAAAACAATACTTCTCGTCGAAAATATAATCTTTTAACGTCTTGACCATTTTTAAATTACTTCACATGTATTTTCATTGAATCGATATCCTATGATAGACTTTTAGTTATTTATTAAGAGAATATAACTTTTCGTCGTAAAATAATGTCGTTGAAATTTCCATGAAAGTAACAAAAACGGCCTCTAAAAGCTAGTCATAAAATGGTGCACGTCGAGCGTTAGGAAACGAACTCAACGGTTTTGGAAAGCTCGTATCATAATCTCAAAGTTTTGGCATTTAAGTTTTTATCCTAGGGGTCCCGTTCATAGAGAAAAATATAGGTTAAGTAGGGTAGTTTTGTCCAAAATATAGTTTAAAAGTGAATTTCGGCAAAGTTTAAGCAACCGTAGTTAATTCATTACAACCCCGCTATACAAACGGTTGGTCATTTTGGAAAATATGCTTGGTAATCTTACTTTTACTAGAAGAAATCGCTTTATAAAAAGTTCTACGTCAATGTTAAAAATAGCCTTCAATATGGTCACTTGTTTACTGTAACACTTGTATAATAGAAATAATATAGTTTTTCTTAAATAATAAAGTTACGGCAATTTTGTGAAAACGTGTATATTTTAGTCGTTACAAATTCGTTTTCTACGTATTATACGTCCTTAGCTTCGTATTAAAGTATACTAATATATTTTTGATAAGTCGAAATAATTTATAAAGCTTAAGACTCGTTTTTGACTCGTACAATACAAAAACAGTTTGCTGAAATTTTCAGAAAATATATATTTCGTCGTCAAACTTGAAAAATTCATAACTTCTTCGTTATAACTCCGTTTTAATCCGTTCAAGCGACCACGGATTCGTTTTAAAGTATATTTTCTAATTATCTAGGCCAAAAATTCATGTCTACTGTCGGATTTTCCAGAAATTCAAAATAAGATCAGACCACTTTTTAGACTTATCGAAAAGAGTTTTTCTCGTACTAAACCTATTCCAATCCCTTCAAAACAACTCCAAAGCTATTCTAATCCTACCATACACCTTCTTAGGGTGTCATGGGTTCCTAAACATCATCAAGACTAATATATAACAAGGGATAAATTATAGGATGACTTATATATGTAAAACTCTAAAAACAATGTAAAAATGGTATAAATATCCATAAGTTTTGCATGCTTGCTAAAAAAAATGATGAAATAGATATGAAATGATAATAAAAGATGTAAAATGAAAATGATATGCTTACTAGTTACTTGATGAGGTGACTAGAACAAAGGATTAAACCTAAACACCCTAGGTTTTTATTTCAAAACCTTGATTAAGAGTGTATACTAGATTGTTTAAAACTTTACTTGAAGATTTTTGAAGAAGATCTCCTTGCTCCTTAATGGTGACCGGTTTTGGGAGAGGAAGAAAAGAGAGAAAGACTTTGATAGAACTTTGAATTATTGATTGTGAAAGAAATGAATGAAAGTAGGATACTTGGAGTATATATCTATACAAGTTAGAAATTTTTACCAACTTAATTAATGCCTACCCCCCCTTGGTCGGCCAAGGGGGGAAGTATTTGTAAAATATATATATTTTTTTTCTCTTAGTATATATAAATGTATATAATTGTTTGTAAGAAAAATGTAGTTAAGGAAAATATGTTGTAACTTGTATATAGTTGTGAAATTAGAGTAGTATTGACTAAAATAAGTTTTAATGGATCAAAGTAAAGTATATTGAGATCATATAAATTGTAAAAATACATTTCTTGTAAAATTTGAGTGATATAATAATTATCGTATAGTTTTTAAGAAAAGTGTCGTAATAATATAAATTTAACGATTTATATACAAAATAAATTTAAAACACTAGGTAAACTCAAAATATTATTTTTATAAACTAAATGTAAGTATAAAAATATGTCGGGATCATTTTTGGAAGTATCGGATTAAATGTTCAAAATAATAACTTACGCGATAGCGTTTATTTAATATGAAATTATGCGTTTAACGTGAAATGAAAATTCATGCATGAACTAATATGATGAATATTGAGTTTAAGAAATGACCGGAATTTGAGAATTGTGACATTCTTCCCATGTCAGCGGAATCACGTCCTCGTGATTCGATTAACGATACTATGGTCCGAACCTCGACAAGAGTTCTAAAAGTTCATGCTCGTACGAATAGTCTAAGTGATCATGTCAATGCTCATGCATAAGGGTTCCTCATCCAACTAATTACATACCCGTGATTAGATTTGATTGGGTAAACTTACCCAATATCGAACGTGGCCCTCAAAAGACCTTTAGGTAGTGACTTGAGTAAACTTGTTTCTTAGCTCGACTTTCGCAACTCATCAAACAAGAACTGTCACTAGATCAAGCTAGGAAACAAGTCTTTTGAATGTAGTCTTTTGAAAGATTCGCTCGATATTCGATTTGCTTAAACAAATAAAATCAAATCAACAAAATATATAACAACTAAGGTTGATATCAATAGGTCTCAAATTAATCAATGTCGTGAACGTGATATGAATCGGAAGGAAGTTATGCACTCAAAATCGTGTTGTACAGAAATAAAGTGGTTGCTCAAAAGAATGTACCCGTTACGCGTTGCGGGCTTCCTCGGTACCCAGATAGAATGCTCGACCACGTGCGGGAGGAATTTCAATGTTCTGATCTTGTGGGCCTTCTATTGCCAACGCCAGGTTTGGACGATTACCTCCTTGATTGGGAGTTCTTTTCAGCTTTGGACAGGTATTGCGAAGGTGATCTAGACTTCCACACTCGTAACATGCTTTTCTCTGTCCTTGATTTCCAGTTCTGTTTGAGCAATTTCACGCGAAGTGGCCCGTCTGTCCACATTTGTCGCACCTTCGGCAGTCTCCTGAGTGATGATAATTACATCGAGTACACAAAGGATGTGGACCTGTATATCCTTTGCGCTCCTGGGTGATCGCCCCATAGTTCTGGGTTATTCGTTGCCTCTTGTTTTGCTGATTCTGGTCTTGGTTTCCCTGGTGATCCTCCTGTCGCTTTCGTCCATTGTCGTTTGCTTTTGTTAGTTCTCCAGACCTGATCACATCATTTGTCAAGCGATACGCCATACTCACAGCGGCTTGCAGAGTGGTTGGGTTCGACGAGGTGACATCCCTCCTAATTTCCGGTATCAATCCCCATATATATCGGTCAATCAACTTCTCCACAGTGGAAACCATGTGAGGAACCATCCTAGTTAACTCGTGGAAACGGATCGTGTACTTGTCGATCTCTACTCCAACCATCAAGTGATTCCAAAATTCCGCTTCTAGCTTCTGCACTTCATCTTTTCTGCAGTACTCATCAGTTAGTAGTTTCTTAAATGCTTCCCAAGATAACGCATTTGCAGCCCCTCTTCCTCTAGTCTGCAATTGGTTGTTCCACCAGGTCAATGCTCGACCCTGTAGTAGACCAGCAGAGAACTCAACCTTGTTTCCTTCAGTACATTTCGTGATACTAAGTTTCGACTCAACATTCTCGAACCAGGTTAGCAGTCCAATGGCACCCTCAGTACCATGAAATTCCATTGGCTTGCATGTCATGAAAGTTTTGTAGCTGCATCCTTGACCAGCGTTTGAAGTACCTTCTCCGTTGTTGGTTCGTCTAGCATCGAGATGTGTTATAATTTGGGTGAGTAGATCCGCTATTCCAGTCAGCGTTGTTGTTTGGATTGTCATTGTTGTTAGTGGACTTCAACGTAACCAGCCCACCCATACGTATCGTACAAAAATGCAAGTGCAGATGTAATGGCATAGAATAAATATGGGAGAGAAAAGGTAGAAAGCTGAACAATCTGTATCGTACAGAGACAAGGACAGTACAAAGCTAGTGATATTGTGTAATGGTGGCAAGACGTGGAGTAGACTGAAGCAAGCTTACGGCAAATGAGTTGGGCTACAAAACCAGGAGACATCCTAGTACCGACGTTCTTTGTGTGCGAGTCCTCCATTGTTGTTGCCGTTGGGTTTGTTGTTACTGTTAGGTCTGTTGTTGCGACGACCTTATCGCCTAGATGAGTGAGTTTAATATTGGGTAGAGCTACGATCTGCTTGGTTGTTGCCTCTTCCATGAAGTTTGCGACCAGTTCCTACGTCGATGTTTTGAAAGTACTGTACGTTCGGTTACCTTAAAGTACCATGACTCCCACGGTAACCTGACGATTGGACCAA
>BPTQ01000009.1:107162136-107280227 GCA_019973895.1 Chrysanthemum seticuspe
GTTTTAATCCGTTCAAGCGGCCACGGATTCGTTTTAAAGTATATTTTCTAAATATCAAGGCCAAAGTTTCGTACCAACAGTAGGTTTTTCCAGAAATTCGAAACAAGGACAGAACCTATTTATATAGTTATCGAAAATAGTTTTTCCCGGACAAAACCTATTCTAATCCCTTCAAATCAACTCCAAAGCTAATCTAATCCTACCATACACCTTCTTAGGGTGTCATGGGTTCCTAATCACCATCAAGACCAAAGAATACCATGGGAATAATTATAGGATGACCAATATGTATATATATAACTCAATAAATCATGAAAAATGGTATAAATCACATAACATGCATATAAGCTCCAAAAATGAAAAGAAACATATGAAAATGAAAAGGAAACATGAAAATGAAAGAAACTTGCTTACAAGTGCAAATGATGAGGTGAAAGTAACAAGGATTAGCCTAAATACTCTTGGTTTTTATTTCAAAACCATATAAAGAGTATAACTAGATTGTTATAACACTTGTGCTTGAAAATTTTGATCCCCTTGATCTCTTGAAATGGTGACCGGTTTTGAGAAGTAAGAAGAAGAGAGAAAAAGACTTCTAATACTTTGAGAAATGAGGAATGAATGAGAAACAATAATAGAGAAGACTTATTTGTATAAGTTACATTTATTATCAATCAAGTTTCATGCCACATTTATGACCAACCCTCCCCAATATATGGATCATGTTCCTCAAGATATTTTTTTTTTTTTTATATAATGTATAAATGTATTGAGTAAGTAATTGTTGTAATTGTAGGAAAATGTAAGTAAAGTGTAGATAATTGTAGCTTTTTTGGTACAAGTAAGTTTTTGATAGATCAAAATAGAATGTATTGATATAATAAAAATTGTAAAAATACCTTCCTTGTGAAAATTGAGTGATAAAATAATTATCGTATAATTTTTAAGAAAAACGACGTAATAATTTAACTTTAACTATTAATATACCAAATAAATTTGAAACACTAGGAAAACTAAAAATATAGTTTTTATAAACTAAATGTAAGTTTAAAAATACATCGGGATCATTTTTGAAAGTAACGGATTAAATGTTAAAATAATAACTCACGCGATAAAGTTTATTTAATATAAAATTTACGCGATTAAATGTGAAATGAAATGCCATGAATGAATTAATATGATGCATATTTAATTTAAGAAATGACCGGAATTTGAGAATTGTGACAGTTATATATTTTATCACAATTGATGTCAACATAAGTAGTATTAATAATATTTTTTCATGCAAACATTAAACAACTTGTGAAAACAAAATATTACTATAGTTTAGCATGATTTTTGTTGACCAATTTCCCAACCTTCACATACCACACTTTGTATATGGTAACTGAGACTATAGGACATTCACAACTACATTCAGTTATATAAGTTATATTTAATACATGCTACTATAATCTTTTATAAACTTATCTAAAAATATTCAACTACATGTCTTTTAGCGCATTTTCCTTTTTTTATTAAGTTACAATATTATGTAAATGCAGGCCTGCAACTGAATGACAACCAGAAGTATAACATATGTTTGACTTATATTGAACACATGCTACTTTGTAACAACAAGAGTCTAAAGAATTTCATGAACATGCCATATCCTAATAACGAATTCACTATGGAATGGTATAACATGTTGATATATAATGAGACATCGTACAAGGTACATGAATTAAAAGAGTAGCATAAAACATTGTTTGACAGTTTGACATCTGAACAAAAAGGTATTTATGCAGCGGTTATGGATGTTGTAGACAATAACAAAGGTGGAATGTTCTTTGTGTATGGATACGGTGGAACTAGAAATACATACCCTTACAAAACAATGTATGTTGCATTACGTTCAAAACGTGGTATAGTGTTGAATGTTGCATCTAGCGGTATTGCAGCGCTATTGTTGGAAGGAGGAAGGACAACACATTCCCGGTTTGCAATTCCAATCAATATAGTAGAAGATTCGATGTGCCACATTCCTTATGACAGTGACCTCGTAGATTTGATACGACAAGCGAAGCTCATTATATAGGACGAGGGTCCTATGATTTAGTCATATTGTTATGAAGCATTTGATAGGACACTGCGAGATATTTGCAGGACAGACCTGTCTCAACCATCTAACCGTGTTTTCGATGGAAAATTGTCCTGTTTGGTGATGATTTTCAACAAATTCTTCATGTCATCCCTAATGCAAGCCGTAATGATGTCGTACATGCCACTATTAACTCTTCCTATATGTGGCAACGTTTCAAAGTTATGAACTTAACAGTTAGCATGAGATTGGGTTCTGGATCAACCGAATCTTAAAGAAAAGAAATACAAGATTTTGTTGATTGGATTTTAGACATTGGTAATGGAAAGGTTGGTGGTACTAATGATGGCGATTTGACTATTGTATTTCTGGATGGGATGTTGATACCAGAATTTGATGATTATGTTGGTTCAATAATTGATGCAACATACCCGCGTTTGCTTGAAAACCTATGGAATCCTGAATTTTACCAGGAAAAGGCCATTCTTTCACCAACTCATGAAATGGTGGATATGATTAATGAAAGCATGTTGGATTTGATTCAAGGAGATGAGACGTTATACAAATCATCGGATTCTATTTCTTTGGATGATTCAGACACAAATTTTGATGATTCTATATACACTACCGATTTTCTCAACGGTTTAAGGATGTCCGGTCTACCGCAACATGCAATAAAGGTAAAGATTGGTACTCCTGTAATGTTAATGCGAAACATTGATCAAAAAGCAGGGTTATGCAATGGAACAAGGCTTCAAGTACTCAGGTTAGGAATCAATGTTATTGAAGCCAATATCATAGCTGATGGAAATGTTGGTAGGGTTTGCGCTATTTCTCGTATGTTAATTACCCCTTCAGACACAAAAATGCCATTCAAATTTAACAGAAGGCGGTTTCCTATTCAAGTATGTTTTGGTATGACGATTAATAAAAGCCAAGGGCAGATATTGTCACAAGTAGGTTTGTATTTACCAAAGCCGGTCTTCTCACACGGTCAACTATATGTCGCTTTGTCAAGAGTTAAGAGCAAGCGAGGATTGAAGGTTCTATGTCTTGATAGTAACGGAAACTATTGCAACTCAACTGCAAATGTAGTTTATAAAGAAGTCTCATGTCGGATTTTAATATTCAAAATTGTTTTGTATACACCACATTTTCTTGGAGCATAAAACCGACAGTTTGTTCCTCAAGGACAGTTATTTAGCAATACAATGTTTTTAATGTTATTGTTATGAATACATGCAATGAACGTAGACCTTGCAAATTGTCATTGCTCCTAAATAGTTCTACATCATATACCTTGGACTACCCATAAATGACGACGGCAACAAGACCTTGAACTACCCTTTTGGCTGTTTGTGAACATCAAGAAGAAGAGACGAAGATCCTATGCTTATAAACCTCAAGAAAAAGCAAACGTAACTGATGCAGGTTTTACTGACAAGGTTTTAATATTTATAAGTCTCGTTATACCTATGGTTTACCTTAATGCACTAACGGGCAGTGTACCTGGTCGTGTGTAGTGTAGTATTCCGTAAAACCGAGGTCGTCCCAAGAGCTATGTGTGTGGATTTATACTAAGTCTAGGTGTCACAGATTTTAATATGATTTTGATATGGAATTAACTAATAAAGAAAATAAAGGCAAAAGATGAGATCAATAGAAGAGAGTGGTGCTAACCTAGTTACTCATCCTAACTAGTAGTGTTTACATCTAAATACTTCCAATTACTTCAGGTGGGGTCAAAGTCGCTAGGACAACATTTGGTAAGTTCGTCCTAACCTATCAACAAAGGGTCCCACTGGAGAAGTCAGGTGTCCCCTCATAAGTTCAGTTGTTCCTGGTCCCCTAAGCCAAGTCATTAAGTACCGCTACATGCTAGATTTATAATAGTGAGTGCCCGGGCACTAGCAACTTAAACACTCACCCCTTACTTCTTAAGTTTATCCAAACGGTAGGTGATCAGTTGGTCAAATCGCACAAGTAGAAAGGGTTTTCAGTTGGTCATATCTTACCCTTCCCGTCTCAGTCTACTCACTTAAGGTCAGTTGGTCATATCTTCTAAGCAACTAGCCTCTACCGCCATTCAAAACTACCGAAAAAAGGGTAGCTACCAATAAACTATGCATGCATACACATAGAAATAATTATACGGAAGCTATGTAAAAACAAACAGAATAATTAAGGAATCATAACTAGGCCAACACCAAGAGGTTCTTAGCCGCTCATATTAACTATAACAATCAATTCAATGTTTAATGTTACGAAATACATGAATTGAAAGTTAAGAAAAGATAAAAAGTTAATGCTTATCGTAGGGGAGTGATTTCTCCCTTGGAGATAGCTCCGTATGCTCCTCTAGATCTTCCTTCGACTTCTTCTCATGTTCACTGATTGTTGTTGTGCGAAATGAGATGATTTGAAATGCTGGAAATCGTGGGGTATTTATAAGCTAGATCTGGTTATGGCATAACTATTAAAAGAGTTACGCCGTAACATACAATTCATCGTAATTTTCTCTAATAATGCTGGTTACATCGTAACCTCTGGAAGGAGTTACGCCGTATGTTGGGATACAGAAAGTCAAAGTGATGAAGAGTCAAAGTACTGCTTAATGAAGAAAGTCAAAGTACTGCTCACTCATCAAAGTACTGCAAGGATAAAGGACTGCTATGCAATACGTTAAGGATTATTATGTAATTCTAGAATGTTCTCAGTTTAGTTTAGTATTACTTGTCATACAAGGAATAGAGTTGTAAACCAACTAGGGTTATCCTTATGCCTATAAAAGGACCCCTAGATTGGCATTAGATGTACGTGCAATATTAGAGTTTACTAAGTTCGATATTAGAGCTGTTAGGGATTGTTAGTGAATCTGTGTATCAAGCAGGTTCAGAGTTTTAATATAATCATTAAAGCTATAGTTAATTCTTCTTAGCTTTATTGAAGTAAATTTCGCATACTTAATAGAGTTTATTCATTGTTTCATTGTTTGTGACTTAGGATTTATCCGAGGTTTCTAAGCCCTTACAAGCTACTTAAAGTTAGTTTGGTTAGAGTATATCGATCCAACAAGTGGTATCAGAGCTTGTGTGGAAACTCTGATTAAGAAGAAATCCTTAAAAACTGATTTAACAAACCCTAAAGATGTCGACTGAAGCTGCACCACCCCCATCCATCACCTCACTCGGAATTCCTATCATCAAAAAGGGAGAGTATGATCTTTGGAGCATTAAGATGAGGCAATACATTGCCATTACAGACCATGCACTATGGAATGTAATTGTCAATGGTAATGAAGTTGTTGTAGAACCTGTAGAGATTCCTGGACAACCTAAACCACCTAAGGCCGTCTTACCAGCAACAACAATAAGAAATCAAGAAAAGGCGCTCAACATACTGTTGTCTGCTATTCCTGATGGTCATCTACTCAAGTTCCATGATGCTAAGGATGCAAAGCAACTATGGGATGCTCTCAAGACAAGATTTGGAGGTAATGATGCTTCCAAGGAGATGCACAGAAATCTGTTGAAGCAACAGTTTGAAACATTCACTGTTGGTGAAAGAGAAGGTCTTGATGATGCATATGACAGATTCCAAAATCTTCTTAGTATGCTGGAGTTATACAAAGCAGAGGTATCTGTTGAAGATGCAAATCTGAAGTTCTTAAGAAGTTTCCCATCTACATGGCATGTGATTGCTACTATGATCAGAGGACAACCTGGTTTGGATATTAAGGACTTTGATGATCTTTACAACCACTTAAAGGTGTATGAGCATGAGATGAATGGACAAACAAGTTGAAAATTTCACAGTATTGGTTTTGTGTGGTCTGAAAAGAGAGGCAGTACTTCCACTAAAAGTACTGCTTATCCTACTCAAAGTACTGTTGCTCAAAGTACTGTTACCTATCCTACCGCCAGCTCATCACCTACAAACACCATTCATTCTGATGAAGTTGTATGCTCATTCTTTGCTCAACAAGCCACTTTACATGTTACTTATGAAGAGGATTTGTCACAAATTGAAGATGATGCTCTTGAAGTAATTGATATCAGGTGGCAAGTTGCTATGATCACTGCTAGGATCAAAAAGTTCATAAAGAAAACAGGAAGAGGCATTGATTTCAAACCCAAATAGGGTATAATCTTTGAAAATACCAAGATTGAATGCTTCAATTTTCAAAGAACCAGACACTTTGCAAGAGAATGCAAGTTTGCTAAATATCAGGCAAATAGAATGACTGAGAAACCCAAGCTTGAGCTAAAGGAAATCCCTATTACTGAAACAAAAGCTTTGGTAGCTCAAGAAAATCTATGAGAGGTTGACTGGAGTGCTAAATTTGATGATGAACCAGTAACCTACTGTATGGTCGCAGTGGAAGAATTTGATTGGAGCACAGCTTTTGATGAGGAACCTGGATCTACTACTTTGGAATCCAGAGATGGTCTTGGAAGCTTTGATTGGAGCATGGAATGTGAAGAGGAACCTGTTCTGCTTGCTATGGTCGCTACTTCACCAAGTTCATCCCCTATCTATGAGGTATGCTCTAAGTGTCATGATTTTTATCAAAAAGTGCTTAATGATTATGTAACTGAAAGAGATAATTATAGTAGGGCTAGGTCTGAGGTAGCTGGTTATCAACTTACTTTAGAGTCTATGGAAGCCAAAATAATATCACATGAAAATAGTGAAATGGCTTGGGCAGAAAAGTATGAACAACAGGATTATCAGTTAAAATTAAGTGAATGGAAGTTAGGATGTAAGATTTTAGAGATTGAAAAGCTCACTAAGGAAATGGATGAATTGCTAGAAAAGTTTGCTGCTTGGGGAAAATCTGGCCTTTCACATGTTAGTTTTGTTGAAAAACATAAAAGAGCACACATTAAAACTGGCCTAGGTTTTGGTATGGACTTTAGTAGCATAGAAGAGAACCCACCTAGTGATCAGGAACAACTTGATTCTGAAGATATAACAACTAGTGATGATGAACTCATTAATTATGTAGATAACACATCTAGTAATGAGGAATCTAATAGTCAAACACCTCCATAATTTAAGAAAGACAAGGGTTATCATGCAGTCCCTCCACCAACTGGTAGTTTTCAACCACTTAAGACAGATGTTTCTTGTTTTGGAGTAGACAGCCTAGAGTTTAGGAAGAAGCTTACTGGTAAATCTAGTTCTGAAACCCCAAAAGAAACAATTGAAAAACCTAAGGTTGATAATGTTAAGAGTCAAGCAGTACCTTCAACTCAATGTACTGCTACACCTTCAGCAGTGCCTTTAAGAAAATATTTTCAAAATACTGCTAAACCTTTTTGGGATAAGTTTGGTCAAAATAATTTTAATAATTCACCAAAAAGTCATGTTAGGTTTGGTCATAGAACTCAAGGAAGAAATTTTGGGATTTTGGGTCAAAAATTGTGTTTTGTTTGTTATAGTCCTGATCATTTGATTAAGGACTGTGACTTTCACTCAGACTATTTAAACAAATTCCCAAAGACCAAATCTGCCAACCAAAAACAAAGGGAGACTAAACCAGTCTGGAATCATTCACATAGGGTTAACCACAGCAACTTCTCACAAGACCATAGGTACCCTCACCAGAGAAGATCTTTTTCAAAATCACCAGTACCTTCTCAAAGTACTGCTAGATTTTCACCCAATCAAGGTACTGATAGCACTTTTTGGAATAAAAGCCCTAGGAGATTTATTACTATCAATCTAGAAGGCGTTACACCTCAAAAAGAGTATATAGATCAAAGAACTCTACACCAAAAGTTAAAACAAGCTGGGTTAAGAAAGAAAGTACTGATGGGGAACAAACAGTACTTTCAGCAAGTGTGGATGAAACAGAGATTTTTGTTAAAAACAATAAAGAGAATTTGGATGAAAAAGAGATTTTTATTGAAAAATCAACATAAGTTTTGGAACAAACAAAGATAACTAATCATGTTCTTAAAGACAGTGGAAATTACATACTTAAAGAATTTAAGTATGTAACTCCACAAGGGGAACACAAGTCAGTAATGGCTTGGGTTCCTAAAATTAACTAACTCTTTTATCTTTGTGCAAGGCAACCCAGAAGAGGAGCTTAAAGATCATCTAATTGTGGATAGTGGTTGCTCTGGAAGCATGACAGGAGACAAAGAGATTCTGTCAGATTTTAGATCTTATTGTGGAGGAAGAGTTGCATTTGGGAATGATGCTAGTGGAGGAAGAATAACTGGCAAAGGAACCATCAAGGCATGAAGCATAGATTTTGAGAATGTTCGCTATATGAAGGAGCTCAAGTTCAATCTTTTGTCAGTCTCTCAGATCTGTGACAAGAAGCACCCTGTGTTGTTCACTGACACAGAATGTCTTATTCTTTCCCCTGAATTTAAGCTTGTTGATGATAACTTGGTAGTATTGAGAGTACCAAGAACAAATGATGTGTACAGTCTGGATATGAAGAGTCTTCACTCTTCTAGAAGAGCAACTTGTTTAGTAGCAAAGGCAACACTTGAATAAGCACATCAATGGCACAGAAGATTAGGCCATGTAAATTTCAAGAATATCAACAAGTTGGTTAAAGGAAATTTAGTTAGAGGTTTACCTACCAAAACATACAAGAATGATCACTCATGTTTGGCGTGCTAGAAAGGTAAACAGCACAAAGCTTCATGCAAGAAGATTGAGGAAAGAACCATTAGTGAACCTTTTGAGTTGCTGCACATGGATTTGTTTGGACTTGTTTCTATTGTTAGTCTAAACAAGAAGAAGTATTGCCTGGTTGTGACAGATGATTGCAGTAGATTTAGTTGGGTCTTTTTCTTGGGTTTTAAAGATGAAACCTTTGATGCTATTAATGATCTTATAATAGCCCTTGAAAATCAATTAAGACTCAAAGTAAGAGGTATTAGATGTGACAATGGGACTGAATTCAAGACAATGCTTATGGATGAATTTTGTGCCAAGAAAGGAATCAAGAGGGAATTTAGTATTGCTAGAACTCCACAGCAGAATGGTGTTGCAGAGAGAAAGAACAGAACTTTGATTGAAGCAGCCAGAACAATGCTTGCAGATTCCCTTCTCCCTATTCAATTTTGGGCTGAAGTTGTAAGTACTGCTTGCTATGTATTGAATAAAGTATCAGTCACTAAACCTCAGATGAAGACACCTTATGAGTTGCTTATGGGAAACAAACCTAATATACATTTTATGAAACCTTTTGGATGTCCTCTGACTATTCTCCATACTCTTGATGCTTTGGGAAAATTTAATGGGAAGTCAGAAGAAGGATACTTATTGGAATATTGTACCATCAGAAAATGGTTTAGAGTGTACAACAAGGTCACTAAGAAGGTTCAAGATTGTCTTCATGTTGAATTTTTAGAAGATCAAGAAAATCAAAAGGGTAAAGGTCCTAATTGGATGTTTGATCTTGAGGTTTTGACTCCTTCTATGAATTATGTTCATGTTAGAGAAGAAAATAAAGCTAATCACAAAGAAGAAGATTTAAAGTACATTGTTCATGAAGTCAACATTAGACCTGATGATGTTCCTGATGAAGAACCTATAACTGTCGAGAAGGAGAAAAGTACTGATGAACCAAAATCCACTTTGTCTGCTGAGGATCAAGCTATTCAAGATGAACTTAATAGAATGCTTTTTCAAGAAACAATAGCACAATCTTATGAGGATGAACAAAGGAGAGCTTTTGAAGAAGGAAAGAAAAAGGGTAATTCTACAGAAAACCCTCATAGTAGTTTTCATCACAGTACTTTGGATCAAAGTACTGCTGCACCTATTGACAGTAATTCTGATGATTTTTATGATCCTAATATGCCTGGTTTAGAAGACACTGATGATGAGTTTGAAGCTAAAGGTATTTTCTCAAATTCCAATGAAGGAGCTGATTTCACAAATTTGGATGATGATTTTGAAGTTCCCCAAACTCCTACATTAAGAGTGCATAAAGATCATCCCACTGGTCAAATCATTGGACCTTCTACTTCTGGTGTGCTCACCAGAACCAAGGCTAAAGGTTTTTCTAAACCACAACTCGTTCAAAACATCTACTCTTTCTTTAGCTTTGTATACAAACAGAACAGGCAGAATCATAAGGATCACCAAACATGCTTATTCACTTGCTTTATCTCTCAAGAAGAACCCAAGAATGTAGCTCAAGCATTAACTAAAGAGAGTTGGGTTGAAGCCATTCAAGAAGAACTACTTCTATTCAAACTTCAAGAAGTTTGGGTATTATGTGATCTACTAGATGGAAAGAAAGTCATTGGTACAAGATGGGTTTTCAGAGTAAAGAGAGATGAAAGAGGGAATGTTATCAAGAACAAAGCACGACTAGTAGCACTAGGATACAGACAAGAAGAAGGAGTAGATTATGATGAAGTGTTTGCTCCTGTAGCAAGGATTGAAGCCATTCGAATATTTCTTGCTTTTGCATCATATATGGGCTTTCTTGTTTATCAAATGGATGTCAAAAGTGCCTTTCTTTATGGTACTATTATAGAGGAGATCTATGTCAAACAACCTCCTAGTTTTGAGGATCATGCCCATCCAAACAAAGTCTACAAAGTTGTTAAGGCTCTTTATGGCCTTCATCAAGCACCTAGAGCTTGGTATGAAAGGCTCTCTACTTTCTTATTGCAACATGGTTACAGGAGAGGAGCGATTGACAAGACTTTGTTTATCAAGAGAGATAAGAAGGATATCATGCTGGTTCAAGTTTATGTAGATGATATCATCTTTGGTGCTTCAAAACAGTCAATGGTGAAGGAGTTTGAGCAGTTGATTCAACATGAATTTCAAATGAGTTCTATGGGTGAATTAACTTTCTTTTTGGGTCTTCAAGTTAAACAATCAAAGGAGGGAATTTTCATAAGTCAAGACAAGTATGTCTCTGACATTCTTAAGAAGTTCAATTTTGATGCTATGAAGCCTGTCACTACACCTATCAAATCTATCAACTCATTGGGCAAGGATGAAGATGGTCAACCTGTTGAAGTCAAGCTGTACAGATCTATAATTGGCTGTCTTATGTATTTAACTGCATCTAGGCCTGATATCATGTTTGCTATCTGTTTATGTGCAAGATATCAAGTCTCACCTAAGGTCTCTCATATGAATGCAGTGAAGAGAATTTTTGGTTATTTGAAACAAAAACCTAAGTTAGGGTTGTGGTATCCAAAGGATTCACCTTTTCACTTGGAAGCTTTTTTCAGATAGTGATTATGCAGGTGATAATTATGATAGAAGATCAACCACTGGAGGATGCCAGTATCTTAGAAGAAGATTAGTCTCATAGCAATGTAAGAAGCAAACTATTGCAGCAACCTCATCCACTAAAGCAGAATATGTTGCTGCTGCAAGCTGTTTTGGACAAGTCTTATGGATGCAGAATCAAGTTTTGGATTATGGGTTCAACTTCAAGAATACTCCTATCAATATTGATAATGGGAGTACGATTTGCATTGTGAAGATTCAGTTTATCACTACAAAACCAAGCACATTCAGATTAGGCATCACTTTATCAGAGATTGTTATGAGCATAGGCTTATTAATGTTGTCAAGGTTCACACAGATGATAATGTAGCTGATCTACTCACAAAAGGATTTGATGTTTCAAGATTCAATCACTTGGTGGTGAGTATTGGTATGATTAATTACTAAGCTACATTTAAGGGGAGGACTGAGTAGTTAGTTAGATAGTCCTATGCATTGCTTGAGGGGAGGCAATTCAATGCCTATTTGAAGTTTTTGCCGTTGTGAAGAAGAGAATGGAAAAGTACTGCTTTTTGGTTATATGAAAGTACTGCTCTGAAAGTACTGCACACGTGGAAAGCACTGCTTGTCTTATCAATGTACTGTTCCAACGGTCAAAAGATGGGTTAAACTTCAAATAACGGTAACTTTGTTATTATGGGCTGTGATTTTTCAAATCTTACCTATAAATAACTACCCTCCGATTTTCCCTCTCATCTTTATACTTATCAATATTTTCCATATTTCTCTCTCTTTCACATTTACTATTCATCAAACCACTTTCTTTTGTAAAAATTAATCAATGGCGAATCGAAACACAGTTTCTAAACACAACATGGTGGCCAATTTAGATAAGACTGAAGCTAATGTCGCATTCCATGACATAATTGATTTCCTTGCTGGATCAACAATCAATTATGCACTTTTGGTAGAACCGGATGTTATTGAGCCATGTATTCAATAGTTTTGGGCGACTGCTAGAACTCACATGGAAGATGATGACTCATATATACAGACTAAGGTTGCTGGAAAGATTGTGAAAGTTAGTGAAACTTCAATTCGTGAAGATTTATTATTGGATGATGAAGAAGGAACTATACGTTTTGATAAACAGCTTATTTGGGATACTTTAAGAGATATTGGGTATGAAGGGTCCTTAACTGAAACAACATTCAAGAAACCCTTGTTTAGTCCACATTGGAAGTACTTGGTACATGTATTGCTTCATTGTATCAGTTCTAAGAGTACTTCATGGGAGCAATTTGGATCTAATATAGCATCTGCATTGGTGGGATTGGCTACTAATCTTCTCTTCAACTTTTCAAGACTCATTCTAGATGGTATGCTATCTCACATTTCTAATGGATCTCCCTGGTTAATGTATCCAAGATTTATTCAAGTTTTCTTGAATAAACAACTTCATGATGTACCAAAGCCTAAGAGCTTATTACCTATTGTGGTACAACCTGCTAAGATATTCACCTTCATGGCTAAGAAGAGTGATAGATTTTCTGGAAGGCATACTTCTTTGACTACTTCAATGATGGATATTGCTCAAGCAGTTAGAGATGAAGCTGCTACAGGTGAAGAAAGAGAAGGTACTGCATCAACTCAAGGTACTGCTTCTCAACATACTGCTTCTTCACAAGGTACTGCTGCACAAGAAGGTACTGCAGCTTCACCTACATCATCTCCACAAGATACTGAATATCCTGAGTCAGAACCAGAAATCAACCCACAATCATCTGGAGGAGATGCAGGTGATATACCTCTTGAGGGATTGGTTCTGGATAATTATGTTTTGACACGGGAGTTAGTGAGACTGAAGAAAACTACTTAAGCTCAAGATGCACAACTTATGAAGTTTAACACAAAATTTAAAAGATTGAAGAAATTTTTCTGGCCTCTAGTTCAACATCACAGGTTGTGGGTAAAGTCTCAAAAGAAGAAAGGAAGGAAGTTTAAAAAGTCTTCTACGAGCAAAAGGGTTCAACAACAATCTTCTATCCAATTGGGGAGGAATCTGGAGCAAGATAATTTGAAAGAAGATGCTGAGTTTCATGAAGATAAAGAAGATGAACCTCAAAGTACTGAAGCACAAGTAAATATTGAAAGTACTGAGCCTGAAAGAACTGATGATCAAGGTGCTGGTGATCAAGGTACTGCTGTTATTCAAGGAACATATAGAAAAGAGTTAATCACACCAAGGACTCTAGATTTTTAAGAAGAAGCTGGTCCTTCAACAGTCCTACAGGAAGAGGAAGATGATACACCCATGGTCGAGCATACTGCAAGTGATGATGAGACAGTGGCTCAAATTTTGCAAAATCTATCAAGACCAAGAGGTGTTACTATTCCAGAAGTTGCTAAAGAACAACCTCAAGCTTCTCAAACAGTGTTAGATCCTAAGGACAAAGGCAAAGGCAAAGGCAAACTGGTGGAAACAAAGAAGAAGAAAAGCTTACTTTGGCAGAAATAAGAGCAATTGAAGTAGCCAAGAATGAAGAAGCTACTAAGAAGTTTCAAGCTGAATATGATGCTGAGATTGCTCAACCAGTAAAGGAACCTGAAGCTATTATACCACAAAGACCACCTAGTAAAGCTAAGGAAATAAATGCCATGATGGCTTATCTAAAAGGTCAAGGATATACTGGGTTATAGAAGCTGAACTATTTAGAGATGAAAGATTTATATAATGCTGTTAGAGAAGCTTATCAAAAGAACGTTGATAGTATTATTTTTTTTAAAGATGATGATAAGCAAAAGGAGGATGATATTAAAAGAAGATTTAAAAGAAAAAGAACAACTGAAGATGAACAGTCATCAAAGAAGATTGAGTTAAGATCTGATACAGTTGAGGAGCTGAGAAATTACATAAGAGTTGTTGACTTTGATCATCCTAAATCCAAAGATGCTGCAGTAAAGAAGTCCAAGATAACTACATTTGAAGTTGTAGAATCAAAAGATGGAGATTATCTGATGTTCCATAGGGAGGATGAAAGTTGTAGAGTGTTCAATTTGCTATGGGATATACTGCACATAATAGATAGAGCAGATCTGTTTCAACTATATCAATTAGTGCTAGAATACTTTGAACATATTCCATCAACTGGAGTTGGCTTAGTATTGCTAGGAGATCTGACAACTATCTGGGAAACTGAGGAGACAAGCACTAAAGAAATCTGGTTAAATCAAGAAAATTGGGAGATTACAAGATGGAGATTCTTTGAAGAATCAGGAGTGCATGCTTTGGAATTGGAAGATGGAACTATGATCCATATGTTAGCTGAAAGAAGATATCCTTTGACTAGTAATCTTATGAGAAGGATGTTGGATCATGGAATGGAAGTTGAAGAAGAGAATGAAACAGCCCTAATGGTTATTGAATTATATATCAGATGGACAACGGCTGATAATGAAGCATAAGTACTGGTATGATGTTTAATTGTATAAATTTTTGAAAAATAAGTACTTTATTCAAAGTACTGCTGGACAAACAGTACTTTAACCAAAGTACTGCTTGCTGCACAAAACCAATAAATGATTTTAAAAAGAAAACTTTTGTTAAGTGCAAAATATTTTGAAACAAAAGTTAACTGCAATAAATGGTTTTTGAGATGGTTACAACAAAAGGTTATCAGTTCACCATGTTTAACAAAAGGACTGGCTAATCCATGAGCGAACGGCTCTGGTAAAGATATCTCAAATCCGTTATATAGTTGACAACTTGTTAATAAGTTGTATGGTAATCAACTCACCATATCAGCAAATTTAAAGAGTTGGCTAGCCCACAAGAAAAATGACTTGTGGTAAAGGCTGTGGAAAAACCATTTATATGGTAATTAGTTCACCATGGTTGCAAGAACTAACTAGTCCAAAAGGGTACGACTTTTGGTAAAGACAAAACAAATTCGTTGATAGCTGATGATTTGCTAAAAATCATATGGTTATCAATGTACCATGTTCTTACATACTTAAACAATGGCTACTCCAAAGTTAATGGCTTTGGTAAAGAGACATCAAAAACCATTAAAATTTCAATGATTCACCTCTCACAGGAGTTTACACACCTGGAAGTGATGAGAATAGACTGAAACTTAATGAAATGATGTACAAATTGTCATATGTTGCTGAAAAGATGGAGCTTGCTGATTGTTGCTGTAAAGAATTGTTGATAAAGACTACTTTGATGATGATAATACAAGCACAAGGACTACAAAGACAAACTTTGAAGATAAAGACATAATCTTTCCTTGAAGATAAAGATGTTAAAGTTAAATATACAAAGGAACTTGAAATCAAGCAAGTAGAATTCAAGTTAGGGGAGGATTGTTGGGATACAGAAAGTCAAAGTGCTAAAGAGTCAAAGTACTGAAGAGTCAAAGTACTGCTTAATGAAGAAAGTCAAAGTACTGCTCACTCATCAAAGTACTGCAAGGATAAAGGACTGCTATGCAATACGTTACGGAATATTATGTAATTCTAGAATGTTCTCAGTTTAGTTTAGTATTACTTGTCATACAAGGAATAGAGTTGTAAACCGACTAGGGTTATCCTTATGCCTATAAAAGGACCCCTAGATTGGCATTAGTTGTACGTGCAATATTAGAGTTTACTAAGTTCGATATTAGAGCTGTTAGGGATTGTTAGTGAATCTGTGTATCAAGCAGGTTCAGAGTTTTGATATAATCGTTAATGTTAAAGTTAATTCTTCTTAGCTTTATTGAAGTAAATTCCGCATACTTAATAGAGTTTATTCAGTGTTTCATTGTTAGTGACTTAGGATTTATCCGAGGTTGCTAAGCCCTTACAAGTTACTTAAAGTTAGTTTGGTTAGAGTATATCGATCCAACACCGTATCTTCAATAAATCTTGGTTACGCCATAGTTGATGCATGAGTTATGACGTAATTAGTAGCGATGCGGAACCTCATTTGACCTAATATGGTTACGTCGTAATCTTGGATAGAGTTATGTCGTAATCTTCTGTTGAGTTGGTTTTCTGAGCCACGCTTTAGTTACGGCATTATGTGAGAGAGGATTTACGCCGTAACTTCTTCAAAGTGAGCATACTATAATAAATCTTCAATAAACTCTCCAAATCCGCGTCTCTTTAGCTCCAATGCTCATAATTTACCTGAAAGTGAAATATAATAGAAAACAAGCGTAAATCCATATAAATGATATAAATTACAAGCATTATCGGGGGAAATTGACACTTAATATTCAGGATAATTTGATGTTATCAAATATCCCCCCACTTGAACTCTACTTGCCCTCAAGTAGACCTTATTAGATAGATTCCTAAAATGATATCTCCCATTTCCTGGAAAATATTAGTTTACAAATCCCTTATGCTAGAATAAAACAAAGCCGAACACCTCATGAAATAGGAACGAAACACTCAAATCTTTCAACTATTCTAAGTGTCAATTTTAGGGTGATCACTCAATCGCACAGTCATAGCATGTATTCTATCATAAGCTTGGCGGTTACATAAATCTCCACCACTAGAGTTAAGGAGAAAACAATTCTCGAAGGCAATATGGGTAGACACGACAAAGGTTAAGGGTGATTTGTCATTACTAACATGTCACAGTGAAGTGGACAAAATCACCTAGATACGCTTCATGACTAAAGGGTAGGATAAGACATGGGATATATAAATGGTGTAAAATAAAAATCAAGCAAATAGTCTAAATCCATAACCAAGTCATCACCACTTACCGTTCGCCCAAAGTTCAAGTTTCAAAGTTAAGAAACCGGATCATGATATACTAGGTAGATGTGTCATTAGAGGACGTCATGATGGGCACACTACATTTTCTCCAACTCCAATCTTCAAGCGTGACCGAGGTGGCCTCCTCGATACTAAATCTATATTAAGCTCATAACATAGTGCTTATAACATTGCACTTTACAATCAACTGAATAACAAATACATAACTTTTTCTTTTTTCTTTTTTTTAATCATAATCATAACACTAACATAACATCCCCTCACTTGAGATGAATTCGGGGGGTCTTCAATGATCTTTAAGAATTTGTTGTCGACGAAAGCGTGATTCCTGAACCTTTCCACTTGAACCTTGAACTTAGGCAAATGATGACTTCCCAATTACAAATAAAGACTACAGGGTAGGCTAAGGTGTATAGGTGTAACAAAACAATATATTGGGTTAACAAAATGAAAGGAATGGCTAAGATGGGTGTATCTAGGGGTATCTTGCACTAAAGGTGAGTGCAAAAAAAGGGTTTCACATGGGGGTCGAGAAGTCGAGGTGACTAATCGATAGACACACAATGCTGGGCTATTTGGGTGATAATTCTATAATACTGCCTTCTTAAACTGAAAAGTCCAAATAAATCGAGTTAACTCAACATACCTCGTCTATGGTCTCGAAGTGATGCAAAGGCCAAGTTCTAAAGTTTACAAGCTACCGGCACACTCATAATTTGGTGGATTTGGGGTAAAAATATAGAAACGGATAAGGCTAATCTCACCATATAATATCAAGGGTTGTATGTACTCGGCTAAGGTCTAATCTAGTTAGGTTAAGAAAAACATGTCAAAATTTTAAAAATGGTATAATTTTTCAAAATAAACTAGAAAAAATGAGGGCAAAATAAAGTTCAAGAGACAATTCTACCCCCGTCCCCCCACTTTAATTGTACAAAGTCCCTTTTGTACTTAGCGTTAAATAAAGGTGAAGAGAAAAGTAGAATTAGAGTGAGAACTTCCCTGAAAATTTGCTTCAAAAGAAAGAAGGCCCACGAAAGAGAGTCGTGCCTTCGCATAAGCATCCATGAGCAAACTTCAATCCCTAAAATCACACTACCGACAAGCATATTCTAAAAGGAAAAAATGAAAAATGAAAAATAAACCTAACTCACTTTCGCAGGAATCACGGTTGCATTTAGCGCATGCAACAAGCCTTTTAAACCACTTGGTGTCCTAAGTTGACGAGTGTAGTCTCGTGAGGGCTTATAGAGAACATACCCACAAAGTTCATTTAAAAGACTAATACAAGGTTATTGTATTTAAAATGAAAAAGTAATGCAGAGGATAGTTACGTCGTAACTCCAGAAGGAGTTACGCCGTAACTAGGCAAAACCTGGCATACCCTGCATAAGTGTAGCTACGGCGTAACCACTGAAATGGGATTACGCTGTCATTGGTAATGCTTTTGAGGTTCTGCTGCAAAAGGGCCTGTTACGGCGTAACCATGAGAATGAGTTACGTCGTAACTCTGGTCAGATCAGCATGCTGCAGCAGCAACTTTTCTTCATTTTCTACAAAAATGGTTAAAAGCACAAAACCCAACAGAAAGGAAATAAAAAAAATGAAAGGGATAATTCGGGTTGTCTCTCGAAAGAGCACTATTCTTTATTTACGAGTCTTTAACTTAGACTCAGAGCCTCGAGGCTTTATGGTGGCCTTTGGACTTGGCCAACTTCCTTCATGTTTGCTCTTTTACTTGAAGAGGGCTGGTCCCAAACACCTGGAGAAACAAACCGACTTATGGAATATCGATTTTCTTGCAAAAAATTAACCTTTTCCCACTTGTAACGAAATTTAGCCTCTTCTTCCCATGTTATTTTAACAGCTCCAAACTTTACTCGTAACCAATTTTCAAATGAGATTCCCTTGTATCTGACTTCCCTTCTCTTTTCCTCGTCAAAACATGTCCATTCCTTGTGTTTGAGCTAGTTAGGATCGGGGAATTCTCCTCCATTGTAGATCTTACGGTTTGGGTCGCATGTAGGCCAAGCCCTGGTGAATTCATCAGACATCATAGATAGTTCACAAAAATGAATTTTCTAATCGATCTCCGTGAACCAATCGTTCATAATATTGTGCCCTTGAATCCATCACCTCTTATTTAATTTTTCTTCTTCCGAACACCACCAAACTTCTGCTGCTTTTTCAATCCTATGAACGAGAAATTCTCCTCCTCCATTACATCATTTTTGATAAGGAGAGCATGTAGGCAATGTCACTTTGGACCCTCCAATCAAACAAATTTCAGGAGCTCAACAGTGAAGTTTACCCGTAACAAGATAACTAGGCACAGAAGGTCGGACCTCATTATCTTCTTCATTGCTGTTGTCATCATCACTTGATTCGGTTACCTGCAAATGGCCAAAATATGACGGAGGAAACCTATCGGAATAATCCACTTTAACCTCCGGTGAATCGTTAGTTGTTACAATTTCATATGGCTCATGGCATAAGGTCTTGTCCAATTTAAATTCTATTCTATCACCATAATATCCCAATGAGTCAAGGAACGGTTTACCAAGAATCAAACGTTTCCATGTCGATAACCACAAATTCGGGGGCAAAAACAAATCTATCGACCTTAAAACAAGTCCCACCTGTAATTCCTAACGGAGTAGCCTTGGTCTTATTCGCCATCTCAATCACGATATCCGTTTTCCAAAGATGGATTAATTTGAGTTTTAAGAATATGGAAAGTGGCATGAGGTTTATACTAGATCCGAAATCTACTACTCCCAATACATCATAACTTCCAACAAAACATGGAATGACTAACCCGTCTGCGCTAATATCCTTAACTGAAAATAAACTGATTTCTGACCTGGTTACGCTTCCTGAAACATGGTTACGCCGTAACTCGGGGAAATAGTTACGGCGTAACTGCACTTGAGTGTCGAAAATTGTCTTCTCTAAATTTTTGATTGTATATTTGCACTTCTCAATCACTTCCTGCGAATTATCATCAGCAAAACCGGCATTGCATGCTACCATAGTTTTGGTCCCCTCAGGTTCAATGTTACTCATCTCAATCTCTACACTGAGATTTGCTACCATGGCTTCATGGTTTTTTAGGGTTATGTCGTGCCTGGAAAGATTTTTATTTGTGTTTTCCTGGAAATCCCCGAGCCATTTATCTTGTTCTTTTTGCTTATAGGATGAACTTTCTAGGAATTTGTTTATGGTCTCTTCAAGGTTGGGCTTTTTTTCTCTATAAGGCCCGTGGTTGTAATTACCACGATACCCATTACTATTTCGATTATCTCTGTAAAACGGTCCATTTTCTCCATATTTAGCTTCTTCGATTATGTTTTCTTCGTTAATGTGAGGATAGGTCTTGGTGAGATGTCCTCTCCCACAGCTTTCGCAACCTACTTGGATGGCATGAACAGTTTCCTTGATTTGTAGCATATCCCGACCCAGATTCTCTAGCTTGTTAGTATTGGCTTCAAATCCGTCAAAACTTCCGCCTTGGTTTCTTTTGCTTCCTCTATCGTGTCATTTTTGGGAATGATCTGCCATTTTTTGGATTGCTTTAATTGCTAGAGTAGGAGTCATGCTCAAGATAGGTCCTTGATAGTCAAACATCTGTCTTGTAGTTACGTTGATTCCTTTGTAGAAGATGTTGACCTTTTGCTGGTTGTTCAGATCGTGTGTAGGACATTTGTAAAGGAGATCGTTGCATCTATCCCAGGCTGGATACAATGTTTCATCGTCTTCTTGCTTGAAATTATCGATCTCCAAGAGATGGTTAGATATCTTTGACGGAGGACAATACCTCTGGATGAAGTGCTTCTTTAGTAACGCCCAAGTATTAACTGCCCCGGCAGGCAGTCTTTCGATCCATCTTCTGGCAGCCCCAGTAAGAGTCATGGGGAACACCCTTAGCATAACAACGTCATGAGACACACCCGAAATGTTGAAAAGGCTTGCGATGTATAAGACATTTTCAACGTGCTCATACGCATCTTCGTCCTTGTTTCCGGAAAAAGGGTTGGCACGAAGCTCCCTCATAAATTGGTCTTTAATCTCGAAACGGACATTAGCTCCAATTGCTAGTCTTACGAGCCCCGACCCTTGTTCTTCCCTTGTCAACACCAAATATTCCTCAAGAGTGAGGTCATCAATGTTAACAACTTCCACGGTACCTGAAAACTTGAAAAGAGATCGTGAGAATTTGAGAAGAAAAATGAAAATGAAAGACTTAATAGAAATCCTACTATAACTCCTCGGCAGTGGCGCTAAAAACTTGATGCAGGTTTTACTGACCATGTTTTAATATACATAAGTCTCGTTATACCTATGGTGTACCCTAATGCACTAACGGGCAGTATACCCGGTCGTGTGTAGTGTAGTATTCGGTGAAACCGAGGTCGTCCCAAGAGCTAATGTGTGTGGATTTATACTAAGTCTAGGTGTCACAGATTCTAATATGATTTTGATATGGAATTAACTAATAAAGCAAAAAATCTGAAAGATGAGATCAATAGAGGAGAGTGGTTCTAACCTAGTTACTCATCCTAACTAGTAGTGTTTACGTCTAAATACTACCAATTACTTCAGGTGGGGTCAAAGTCGCTAGGACAACATTTGGTCAGTTCGTCCTAACCTATCAACAAAGGGTCCCACTGGAGAAGTTAGGTGTCCCTCATAAGTCAAGTTGTTCCTGGTCCCCTAAGCCAAGTCATTAAGTACCGCTACATGCTAGATTTATAATAGTAAGTGCCCGGGCGCTAGCAACTTAAACACTCACCCCTTACTTCTTAAGTTCATCCAAACGGTAGGTGATCAGTTGGTCAAATCGCACAAGTAGAAAGGGTCGTCAGTTGGTCATATCTTACCCTTACCTTCTCAGTCTACTCACTTAGGGTCAGTTGGTCATATCTCCTAAGCAACTAGCCTCTACCGCCATTCAAAACTACGGAAACAAGGGTAGCTAGCAATAAACTATGCATGCATACACATAGAAATAATTATACGGAAGCAATGTAAACACAAACAGAACAATTAAAGAATCATAACTAGGCCAACACCTAGAGGTGTTTAGCTGCTCATATTAACTATAACAATCAATTTAATGTTTAATGTTACAAAATACATGAATTGAAAGTAAAGAAAAGGTAAAAAGCTAATGCTTATCGTAGGGGAGTGATTTCTCCTTTGATGATAGCTCCATATGCTCCTCTAGATCTGCCTTCGACTTCTCCTCACGTTCACTGATTGTTGTGTGTGAAATGGGATGATTTGAAATGCTGGAAATCGTGGGGTATTTATAGGCTAGATCTGTTTACGGCGTAACTATTAAAAGAGTTATGCCGTAACATACAATTCTTCGTAATTTGCACTAATAATGCTGGTTACGCCGTAACCTCTGGAAGGAGTTACGCCGTATCTTCAATAAATCTTGGTTACGCCGTAGTTGATGCATGAGTTACTGCATAATTAGTAGCGGCGCAGAACCTCATTTGACCTAATATGGTTATGTCATAATCTTGGATAGAGTTACGCCTTAATCTTCTGTTGTGTTGGTTTTCTGAGCCACGCTTTAGTTACGGCGTAATGTGAGAGAGGAGTTACGCTGTAACTTCTTCAAAGTGAGCATACTATAATAAATCTTCAATAAACTCTCCAAATCCGCGTCTCTTTAGCTCCAATGCTTGTAATTTACCTGAATGTGAAATATAATAGAAAACAAGCGTAAATCCATATAAATGATATAAATTACAAGCATTATCGGGGGAAACTGACACTTAATATTCAGGATAATTTGATATTATCAGTAACCAAGTATGTTTCTCAAATTAATGTCTGATATATTCTTTATATGCCAACATAATATTACGTTGAAATTTTAACTGTCAAACAGGAAGAAGCAAATAAATCCAATCAAGGAACAATCTATGTAAGAATATGTTGTATTAATAGGTTTGCTTTTGTTTCGTATACATTTTTTGCGACATATAGAATGTTTAAAATGACATTGAGTTTTTGGAAAACACATACTTTATTTTTTGGAAATATATTTGTATATAATTTTCTTTTTATGTTGATCCTTTTTGTGGTTCATTTACAAAATGATGGTCACATACATTAAATTATTTAAAAAAGTAAAAACAAACCAATATGAAGAAAGTCATAGTTTATACATAAATTGACTTAAACCATAGTCAATTACCAAAAATAAACATAGTCAATATAAATCTGTTTGGTGACAAATTAGATATAAATAAACACATTCATTGACATAGTCATAAATTTTCTTAAAACATAGTCAATTACCAGAAATTAGAAACTTAGATAGAGTATTTTACAAGCCAGTCATAATGTTACTTAAACCATAGGTAAACCAGTCAAACACTAAAATATTTCACAAGAAACCAAAACACAAAAAATTTCAAGTAAGCCATTGTCTACCAAAAACACAAAGTATTCAACACAACCATTTTCTAACACACATGAAACACAGGGTACACTCTTGTGTCATGAGCATGCAACACCTCCCGGGTTGACATGTACTTGAACCTTAGCATTTGGTATTTTTTGAATTTGCAGACTTCTATAAATTTTTTCCATTTTCCATGAATGTTTACATGATTTCTCCGACCTGGATTATCTTTGTGAGGAACCATTCTGACAGCCATCTCATATTATACTTCTTGGTGTCTGATGAAACACTTTCTATAAGTGTGCATTGGATGTTTTGCAAGAAAATCAGCTGGTATGCACTGTAATTAAATGCAATAATTAGAATGAGATGGTATTAAACGCCACATCATGAACATGAAAAAATTAGGCATAACTACTTACAAGTCGTTGCCTGTCAATAGTATCTTCATAAGGTACATAGAAAGTTTAAGTCTTTTCACCAAAGTGGTCCCTGTGTCGTTTCCAAAAGCATTTGTGCTTCATTCTTTCATCAGCTGCAATCACGTAGCACATAAATATATTTAAAACATATTTCAAGTATCATTACACTTACTCTTTAAAATATTAAAATTTTAAACATTTGATACCCTGTTCCCAAAAGTCGAGCTCTGGTTGGTTTTTTCTCACCTTTGTTGCTCCAAGAAAGTAAACATCAGTTATTGGACGCCCATGCATGTTAAAAGCCTGTAAACACAAATAGTTGTTCCTCTCCCTCATGAACACCACATACTGTCCTATTCTAAGTTGGAATCTTTCAACAATTTTTTGCCAACCCTCACCAGACACAACATACTCATATCGACCTTTTTTCTCAGCAACTTTAACATGTCTAACAACAACAGCGAACCTATGTTTGTTAGCACTGATCTTGATGTTGTCCTTCCTCTTTAAACCAGGTATGAAATCACTTGAAATTCTCTGAAATATAGTAAAATTTTAATACAAAACTTTGATTATACACAATTTAATATTAGACCATCAAAGAAGGTTAAATACCTAAAGCATGTTCTGGTGAGGGAAAATCCTACTCAAATACCTGCTCGGACATCCTACGATTGCCTCATACCCACCCGTTTCATATCCTGATGCATCATAGTTGGTAACATAATATTAATCGTCCCCTTCCTGCATGATGTGCAATGTCTCGGCATCCATTGGAATGAATGCCAAACAGAACTGTCTCCATCTGTAACCCCTTAATTCCGAATTCTCACCAGGTGGTTTCACTATGTCAACCTTACACCTAATCCTCTCTCCACTTGTCAAGTAAACGTGGTTGTTACCATTATAACAGGTTTGATCAAACACATTTGGAAGATACTGTGTAAAATCCGAAAAGATCTAGTTAAAGACTTGATAAGTAAAATTAAAATTTAGTTATATCCTAAAGTGATTTAGATAAGAACCAGTTTTTCCCGATATGTTTCCCGTTGAATGCGAACAACAAATTCAGTAGGCATTATCCTACATATAACTAGACGTATATAAAAATTATAAAACTGCTCATATTATGTATCATACAAACAATGCTAATTTTGTATCAACTTGCAAGTAACATATCTATTCAGCGAACTATGATAACATTACAACGTAACTATAAACTAATAATAAATTTCACTTTTGTAACCATAACTAAGATGGTAAGATAATAAAAAGATTTTTTGGTGTGTGTTAAATGACGTTTAAGTATATTAGGATGACACTCAACATTTAAGTTTGTATCTAAATAGATTTTATGAGAAAAAGATTTCCAATGATATTATCACTACTATTGATAATGCAAACACTCAAAAGAATTTGCATATATCCCCCCATACATACTTTTTAGACTTTTTATTCAAATTTATTTTTTTTCAATTTTACTATTATAAGATGTGTAAAATGTGTTTATACTTTGACTATTGAAACTCAAAGTACTTATTAACGTCATAAGAATCATCAAACATATTTGTTCAAGTTGTGTTCAAAAATTTAAATTATTAAATACAATACAGCTGACATTTTGTATTTCGTAATTACAGAACGAGTAGAATAATTCAAGTGTGTTTGTTAACTTGGGCATATTTCTATAATCTTTGATTAATGTTCGTTCAAGAGACTATTGTATTATTCACATGTCTTTCTTTTATATAATAAAGTAATTTTAATTTTCCCTACTACTTAAGTAATTTTATTTCAATAATCCATTTATTTTATTATTCGCAATGTTCTTCCAACTATGATTAGTAATATTTCAGTGAAGCGAACTAGCACATCGCACGGGTTACGAAGCTAGTATATATATATATATATATATATATATATATATATATATATATATATATATATATATATATATATATATATATATATATATATATATACTAGCTTATAGACCCGTGATAAATCACGGGTTGCTAATAATAAATTGCTTTCAAAATATATACTTAAAGCAAAGTGAGATAAGTAAAAAAGTTATACAATAATCTTTTATACTCCCTCCATCTCAGAATTATTGTTAGTATATAAAAATTTCACAGTTTAATAAAAGTGATACCACTATAAATTTCAACCACTTAAATATAATATTCACTCACTAAATTCTCTTTTATTACTAAAAATAAAAAATGAACAATTATTTTGAGACATCTAAAAAAAGAAAATAAATATGGACTATAATTATGTGACGTAGGGAGTAATTAATTGCATTCTCGAAACACTAAGTATTTACCTTTTCCCTTATTCCCTCTTAATGAGATAAATGTGAGGCCCAAAACCTTTACAATCTCTTAATTGGGGAACTCATTAAAACTACACTCTTCTCAATAAGTTGTTAATTAAGACCTTTATATGAAACCACTTAATTTAATAAACACCCAATATCTTATAATAGAGGAAGTATTTTTAGGTTATTAATTACACTAAGACACTAAAAACTTAAAATTAACTAATTAAGCATCACAAATAATAAAGCTAAATGTACAACCAATTTAAACCCAACCTGCTTTATTAAATATCATTACTTTGCTTAATACTAATGTGAGTTATTCAACTTAAATCTCGTTGGGCCCTTGTCCAAGAATTCATGAACCATGAGCATAGTAATTCAGATTCACCACTTCAAGTAGTTTGCAAATAGAAATTTTTAGATTTAGATACTAATTAAGCAATATATTGTATGTTTATATGCTCAAATTTAGTTTCTTTTTTGTCAAGCCATTTCATTTGAAAAAGCTCGATACCATTGAGGTAGCATTGGTATCTATATTTGTGAAGCTCACATAACGGAATTACAAGGTTTCGATATAAGATGTTGAAAATAAATTCCATCATAGATTATATAATCAATGAGGCTGTTGTATGCATGATAACAATAATTGCAAAGTTCATTCACCTCGAACATACAAAAATACTATACGTAATATAAATAAATGAAAACCAAAATTATATAATATACGAAATATAAATATACAGAAACCAAAATTATATACTATACGAAATATAAAATCAGTTGTACTGATAAAGGAGAACATTATATAGTACACATAAACCAAAATTTATTTCTCACTCTAACTATAATTTATACAAATCAACCAAAATACAAACACAAAAACCCACACCAATTGTAGATTTTGGGACTAACATACCTGCTAATGATTGATTAAGATATCAAGATTAACTTCATTTTCTCATTGTCTACGATAGAATAATAGATAAAAACAAAACCAGAAATATGTAGACTTTCATAAAACTTCAGAGGATTCTAGACAACAATGAAATTTTGAAATTGTAAGTGAAATTTGAATAAAAGAGAGAATTCTAAAATTTGGAAACAATGTGGTATTTAATTTTAAGATTTGAAAACAGAATTGTTAATATGGTCTGAGTAACAGAAATAATTAATTGAGTCAAACAAATATAATTCAATTTAGGGGTTGTAAGGTAATTTTACAATGCCATGTGGCTTTAGTGACATGGCTTTAGTGACATGGCATGAGTGACACATGGATTAAATGACATGACAAATTTCAAAAAAACTTTCTTTTATTATATATATAGATAGAATCCGGATCGATTGAGAAGGTTTTTATTTTGAGAAGATTGAGAAGGTTTTCAAAAACGATAGCTTTTTAACTTTGATTCATGTTTTTCAAGCGTAAAACTCATTTTAATGTGATTAAAATTCAAAATGTGTAAAAAAAATTTGAATCAATGTTAAAAATCTCTCGATTTTGCGATATATGTAGAATACTGAATCATCTGTACAAATTTAATGAATCATCATCATAACTTGATTTTAACAATGATTTGTGAATCAAATAAAAAACATGAATCAATTTGCTCAAACGAAGATTTCTCAATCTTCTCAAAATAAAAACCTTCTCAATGGAACCGGAGCCTATATATATATATATATATATATATATATATATATATATATATAAGGGATCCAGTAAGAAGAAAAACTAAAATGAAAAGAATAAGAAGAATTTTTAGTCACACGTTTCAAATAAATGAGAGATTTTTATGGGGAGATGCAACTATTTTAATAGGTGCATCTAAAATGTGTGGTTGTAGTTTCTTCTTATCATTCTCATTTTAATTTTTCTTCTTATTTGATCCTAACTATAAGTCACTTAATTTTGCTTACCCATAAATCCATACTTACTAAGGGACAAATCCCCACCATCCATCTAGTTTGATCTAATGGTGGGGACTGACCTAAGATTTAAAGGTAAACCAAAGTCCATGTTTTTTTTTCTTGTCTTTTTGTCTTTCTTTTTTATTCACATATTTTTTTTGTATTTTTTTTAAATTCACGTTTTTTTATTTTATTCACTTTTTTATTATTTTTTTTAATTCACGTTTTTTTATTAGTTCACGGTTTTTTTAATTCGCGTTTTTTTCTTCGCTTTCATACGTTTTCGTCTGTTTTCATACATTTTCGTCCGTTTTCATAATTTTCGTCCGTTTTCATACGTTTTCGCCCGTTTTCATATGTTTTCGTCCGTTTTCATACGTTTTCGTCCATTTTCGTTCGTTTTCATACGTTTTCGTCCGTTTTCATCAGTTTTCTTTGTTTTCGTCTATTTTTCATACGTTTTCAACCATTTTCAAACGTGTTTTTACGCTTTCATACGTTTTTGTCCATTTTCATACGTATTCGTCCATTTTCTTACGTTTTCGTCCGTTTTCATACATTTCTAACTATCACAAGTGGTATTATGTGATATTCATAATATCACTTGTGATTTTTAGATTATCACTTTGTGATATTCTGAATATCACTTTGTGATATTATGAATATCACTTGTGATTTTCTATATATCACTTTGTGGTATTCTAAATATCACTTGTGATTTTCATGTTACAAAACATTAGTTGAAAATCACTTGTAATATTCAGAAGTGATTTTCTGAATATCATAGAATAGCAATTCTGATCATCTGAATATCAGAATTTATCACTTGTGATATTCAGAAACATACGAAAACGACCGAAAATAATTTCAAAACGGATGAAAAACGTATGAAAACGGACGAAAATGGACGAATATGTATGAACTTTAAACCAAAATTTGACCATTTTCTCTTTATACGTGGTAAATATAAACTTACATATTTTTATAAGTTTCAAAATAAGCAAATTAAGCTTGTGAACCATAAACAGAAATCACATAAGCTCATAAGAAAATAAAATAAGGTTAAACAAATACCCCCAAACTATGTAGCTGTTATTCAGATTATATATTTGTGATATTCTGAATATCACTTTGTGATATTATGAATATCACTTGTGATTTTCTGGATATCACTTTGTGATATTCTAAATATTACTTTGTGATATTCTGGATATCACTTTGTGTTATTATGAATATCACTTGTGATTTTCTGGATATCACTTTGTGATATTCTGAATATCAATTGTGATTTTCATGTTACAAAACATTAGTTGAAAATCACTTGTGATATTTAGAATATTACAAATAATATTCTGAATATCCCAGAATATCATTTGTGATCATCTGAATATCACATAATATCACTTGTGATATTCAGAAACGTATGAAAACGTCTGAAAATGATCAAAAACATTTAAAAACGGACGAAAACGTAAGAAAATGGACGAATATGTATGAAAACGGACGAAAACGTATGAAAGCGCAAAAACAAGTATGAAAACGGACGAAAATGTATGAATAATGAACGAAAACGTAAGAAAACGGGCGAAAACGTATGAAAACGGACGAAAACGTAAGAAAATGGACGAATATGTATGAAAATGGACGAAAACATATGAAAGCGTAAAAACAAGTATGAAAACGGATGAAAATGGACGAAAAATGGACTAATAATGTACGTAAACGTAAGAAAACGGGCGAAAACGGACGAAACGGGCGAAAACAGACGAAGCGTATAAAAACAGACGAAAACGAAGCAAAAACGAGAATTAAAAAAAGTGAATAACGTAAATTACAAAAAGAAAAAAAAAACGAATTAAAGAAAAAAAACTTGAGTTTAAAAAAAAAGCTAATTAAAAGAAAAAGACAAAAAAAATTAATAAAAAAGAAAAGACAAAAACACAAGAAAAAAAACATGAACTTAGGTTTATCTATTAAATCTTAGGTTAATCCCCACCATTAGATTAAACTAGATGCATGGTGGGGATTTGTCCCTTGTTAAGCACCAAAATATTGGTAAGCAAATTAAAATTCTTTCCTAACTATACATACTTACATATATATATATATATATATATATATATATATATATATATATATATATATATATATATATATATATAGAGGATAAAGTTAAAAAAAAAAAGACAAATATCCGTAAAAAGAATATATAGATTTTTTTTTTAAAACAATCTCCAAAAATTCCAAAAAAATTTCACAAGATCGGGTATGTTGGTGCATAAAACTTTTGTGAAAACATTTTTTATAATTTTGAGTTTTGATACTTTTTTTTAATGCACAAAAAACAAACTTTGATGCGCAAAAAAATTTTGTTGCACAAAATTTTCAACTTGTTTTAGTTAGATGCGTAATGTTATATATATATAGTGTATGGTTATTTTCAGAACCAGAAAAATGTCGAGAACAGCGATAACCAATCTCAACCATTAAATATTTGATCAATGGTTAAAATGGTTTGTGGCATTTTATTAAATTTAGTAACTATCAAGGAATGTTTAATAAATGATCAAAGGGTAAAAAAGAGATTTCATACTAGCCTCATAAAGAAACCATCACAATATTTTGAGATTTGAATAGATCATTTTTAAATTAATAAACCTAATTTCATTTTGACTACAACTTTTTGCCGTCATTTCTTTCGAATCCGATCCCGACTTATGTAAGCATTTTGAGGCTTTGATAGACCAATGTAATCATTATTTATTAACTTTCAGTTTATAAAATTGGTTTCTCAGTGCTCTTTTTTTTGTATTTGAAATCATTTGTTAATTTTTATCTTCCCAAAATCATCTTTTTTATTGGTTAAATTAATTTCTCATGTAATTAACGAAATCATTTGTTAATTAGTTATTAAAATCATTTTAAATTTCTGACGTGTTAGGTTCCGATATTAGTAACACAAACATCAATATAAGAAGTATAGAAGAGATAGTGATCTGTTGAACAAAGACACACACACACGTATGGAATGGAGAATAGTTATGCGTAGAGTAAATGTGTAAATGAACAACCAACCTTCAATAGAAGGTTTACAAGAGGTATTTATAGGGCAAGGAGCTAGGGCAACACATCTAGACTCCTTCCCTTCTTAGGCTTGGGCCAAGGCTTATGGGCCTTCTACATAAGACTTAGCTTAATAACAAACATAAAGGCCATATTAAGCTAACTATTACATATGAATCACTAACACTTGAATTAAGGTTTAGGAGTGATTCCAACAATCTCCCCCTAAGTGTTGGTGATGAATGAAGGAGTGATAAACGTCGTAGGTGCTGATGTAATAGTAGCTTTGACGTCTTCTTACATTCTTCTTTCTTGTGAGAAGAGGTGCCTTGATTCGAACAATCTTCCCAGTGTAGAGAAATTGTTTCCTTTGAAAAGTTATGCCTTGACGTCATCATTATCTTTGTTCTGTGATCTTTGTTCTTTGTTATGGTAGTGATAGTATGTTGTCGTGGTCTGCATCTGGTCTGCTTCGTTGCTCCAGTGTCTCCACATCTTTCTCCAACATGCTCACATGCTCTTTAACGTTGGATTACAGTACTAATGAAGTTCTCTTAGTCTTTAAACTTTGTTAGGAATTAGAAAATTCCATAGTGAAGAGTCGGTCACCCCAAATATTATCTAGCATAAGTTAGCTCGTAGACATATCGTTAGTTACGTTATTTACTGTTTTATTAGTTAGTTATTAGTCTAGTTTAGCATAGTGCAACACCGTGGAGGAAGGACGGGTCTTTACCCACTGTATACCTGATCCACATGCCGATAGGAGGTCGTGTATTCTGTAACTATAAATACCCCTTCCATCCATGGAAGGGGTGTGGCTTCTTTGAATAAACCTTTCATTTCATATAGCAACTCTCTTTCAATGAACCTCCTCTCAACTCTCTTCATCTAAAATGGCTTTCTTATTTAATCACAATCCTAGACCACCCAAATCATTAAACAACATAAATATTGGATCCTAACAATTGGCATCAGAGCCCAGGTTGTGTTGTTTTGATGATTTGTATGGTGTTTTATATGGTTCGTATATGCGGTTTGGGTTGTCTTGTATACGGTTTGATTCACGATTTTTGTCTATATATGTTGATGGGCGTTTGATTCAGTTGGCATGATGATTTGATGATGTGTGTTGTTGCTGTTGTTGGTTAAATCTATGTCTATGTTGGCTTACTGGTTTATTATATGTCGTGGTCATATATCATATTACATGTTCTAAACCAGTCTCTTTAAGAGTGTTTTTTATGCAGTTTTTAAGCTTGCTGTATGCAGTTTTTGAGCTGTTTCATTCAAGTTTTATTTCTGTTACTGAATCTGGTTTTAAAGAAGTTTCTAAGCTTTTCATCTATGCTAGTTGAGACCTGTTCTTAGATGCGAGTTGCCTGATTTCTTGAAAGCGAGTTGACAGTATTGACTGTCCAGACTCAATGTATTCCTGGATGTGAGTCGTCATAATGTCCAGATTCTATGAATGTTTTGCGAGTTGGGTTTCTGGTCTTGTTTCAATGCGAGTTATTTAACTCGCATATTGTATGGGTGCACTTGCTCTTAAGCGAGTTGCTGCAGTAACACTTGCTTTTGAGCGAGTTGGAACTGTTGCGAGTTGTGACCTTGCATTATTGAATGCGAGTTGAACAGTCTAAAGCGAGTTGTGAAAGTAGAAAAAGAAGAAGCGAGTTGTCAATATGTTTAAGTGATGCGAGTAAGAGATGTGAGTTAGGGATGCAAGTTGGAGATGATGCGTGTTGATGATGATGCAAGACAGAAAGGAAGATGAAATGACTATTAGGACTAGACCATTAAAACCAAACGCCAAAACATCAAGCTACTTCAGGTTACTTTACCATCATCAGTTCATTTCAAAAACCAAACACCAAATAAAAGCCTCAAAACCAACAAGACTCAAACAAGACTCAAGTTTCTAATTCACAATCAAGAATACAATTTCATCATGATATTATCGAATCTGAACCTACACAAACACAAACTTCAACAATAATCTAATCTCAGTTTAACTCCTTTCGTTTAATTATTTTTCATATCAAGACTCTAGGTCTTTTAAAAAAAAAGGAATGATACATCACTGATCGTATACATGAGAAAAGGAAAAACAAACTCATCATAAATATCTCAGTTTCTTTGTGGGCAAAAGATGAATCAAATACCATTTTCAGGTCCCTACATCCCCTTTGCAATCATCACTGATCAATTTTTTTAAGTGTATACTTCAAATACATTTATACGAAACATGAAAAGTAAAGAAACAAGCAAGTCTATTTTTTATTTTACTTGATTCGATTCAGTAAACTGTTGTATCCAAGTCTCAAATCAAGACCCGTATCAAGAAAAGATCTCAGTTAATTTGTTTCGTGGTTCTCATAAGAAACGTCGAAGACTATCAAGAGTCTTGGAACACGAAACAACAAACCACCATAGATCAAAACGTTTGTGTTAATATACGAGTTTGTGAAATGAGTATAACAACTATGTTAAATCACTTCACTGGTTCGTTTAAGACTTAATGATATGAATGGAAAACTAAACGGGATTAATTAAAACCTACCTTGAAGCATGTCTAAACCGAAGCCATCCCTGTGGCTTTGATAACGAGCTCAAGTCAATCCTATGACGAGTGAGATGGTGTCTCATTCGAATGGTATAGTGTCTGATCCTTTGGATTTAAGAAGGGATATCATCAGGATAAGTGGCGGACTGATTTTGATATGGGATTAGGTTTTTTTTGTTTTTGCTTTTGTGGTAAAAGATGGAGGCAGTTGGATTAGTTGAAAGAGATTAGGGTTGGTGTGTTACCAGTAAAAGAGAGAGGCGGATATTTGGGTGAGATTTTTTTAGGGTTAGAAGTGATTTGTGGGTGTTAAATACCCGAATTGTTAGAGTTTCTGTGGTGGATCGGGTATGAGGGTTATGGACCGTGTTTCATTATGGGCCGTGTCATAAGATAGTGATATCTTATTGATATATGGGCTACTAATTTGGACATGGGTTTTAATGTGTGAATCCATGGACAGACATTGGTTTTTGGCTATATGAACGTGGGAACATTAACATATTATGTGAACGTGGGAATATTGTGGCTGATGTGAACATCTGTTTTGAGTTGTCATTTGTTTTGAAAGTGTATTTATGGACCGGGTTTTAAGTATGAATTGGTCCGTCTAATAGATCTTAAGCTGGGTAAACTTTTGACAATCAAATGTACATTTGCTAACTTGGGACAGGTGATTGCTTTTCTATGTCTTGAATGTGTTAATACTTTCAGTTTTTGGATTGGGTGATATTTTGATGGGCTGATTCATTTTGATATTGAATTTGGGTCAAGTGGAGTGACAATGTCTAAGACCGGTTTAGGGCCTGAATTGATATCCGATGTGCAATTTGAGTTATTTTGAACCTGGTTGATGATTATTCTTGGATTTGGACTACAGTTTGTTGATACTCTTTACGACTTGATGATATTTGATGAGTTATATGATTTGATCACAAGATTTGATGATGACACGTGATGTGAAGCGACTCGATATTTTGGTTTATACATTTTCACGGAAGACACTGTGTCACGGATTGAATTGATGTTTGTAATATGTTGACTACGGGATTGTTTGGACGGTATTTCTTGTTTGAATTTGAAGTGAGGTTTTTCCGGGAGCGTTTACTTATTTCGTCTTCCTTCTTTCTACCCTTCCGCGAAAATGACTTGTTTGGGCTTTTATTGAGTGTGATAAAGACTTGGCTATTTAATTATGGTTGTGACTCTTTCTCGCTTTACTCACAACGTAACTATCACTTCGGTGTCTCACGCAGTTGAGGATACGTCAAGAGGTTTGTACATGGGGTACACCGTTTCTTCTTCACAAGAATTAGTACAAGTTTAAGTAACAAATCTGGGGAATTTCACTTCATGATCAAGTTTGGTATATCGGATTTACTTCACCAAGTAGTCACAGCAATAGCCGCCAGAATATGTGGAAGATGTGTTTACCAAAATGTTTATTGGATGGTTGATGATAGTGTTGATGTTGGAGTAAGAATCGCTGATGAACCGCTGCATGTTCCCCTAAAACAGATATTCACCGAAACCAATGATGTCATTACACATTCAAGCTAACATTGTTTACGGTTTTGTCTTAATTTTGTAAAATCCCGCGAAAGAACCTATTTCTCGGTTTAAATCATAGACTTGTAAAATCCCGTGACAATGGAAACATCCTGGTAATATTATAGTGCATTCCCGGATCTATCTTACGGTTTATTCTTGGTTTTGTAAAATCCCGCGAAAGAAACTATTTCTCGGTTTAAACCATAGAGTTGTAAAATCCCGTAATGATGGAACCATCCTGGAGAAAGGAAAGCGAATTTCGGGATCTTCTGATGCTGGTGCTACGGTTACTACTTCGAAGAAGGGATAAAAGGGTGTACTTCATGAATTGGATGTGTGTTTGGATATTCGTCATGGCAGTTTGGTTATTACATGGTTTACGGGGTTATGTGCATTTAACCATGGTCGGGATAAAACCATTATCAAAGTTCGTTTAAATGTCAAAGAAGGCTAGATTTGAGCAGTTAACCAGAAAAAGTGACAACGGCGTTTATTCAATATTATTTATTTGAGGTTGAAGTGAATTATCATGGGTGAGCGTACTTAGTATCTGAAGGTATTGGGGATGGTTGGATGAAGATTCTTCATGATCCTTGTTCGAGCTTATTATCAAAAACAAAGACTTGGAAATCTAGTTATTGTTGGGTGTCTTTTACTTTTTCTTTTACCACTTGGGGGAATTGGGCTCATACCACTACAAAATAACTATCACTTTAAGGGGTTACGTTGTAGTGCTCAGTGTCACATTCAATTGTGGATTTTCAAGAGGTAATGTACGTCTTATACTTGATGGTTGGTTGGTTGAAGAGTATAGAGTACATAGAGAGTACTTAGAGATGCTAATGGAAATCGGCACCGCTCTTTGTTACATATGTGCAAGTATAAGTCATGAGTTCGGGTTAGTTTACTTCAGGGTCAAATTCATCATATTGGGTTTTCTCCATCAGCTGTCACGACAAATAGCCTACTGAATGATAATGGGATTGATTACAAGTTTGCCAAGAGTAGATGAAAAGAGAGAGATTTATGACGTTTGAATACTTCAGTTCAAACCTCGTTCTCTAAAGAAAAGAAAAGTGTACGTTTCAGTGCGCTTTATCTTGGAAAGAAGAGAAATCTTCTTATGACGTCTGTTCACATCAGTTCAGGCCTCGTACTTCAACATAATGATGTATGAACACATCAGTTCATGCCTCATTCTCTAAAGAAAAGAAATGTGTACGTTTCAGTGCGCATTATCTTCCGAAGAAGAGAAATCTTCTTATGACGTTTGAATAGTTCAGTTCAAGCCTCGTTCCTCAAAGAAAAGAAATGTGTACGCTTCAGTGCGCATTATCTTTGCAAGAAGAGAAATCTTCTTATTTATGACCATTCTCGTCAACATGCTTCATGCGTTTTCCATGCGCTTTAATTCTCAAGTGAACCGGGCTACTGTTGATTGTTTTTCTTATTCCACTTGCTCAACTAATATGACGATGGCGACATCATGTGCTAATTTTGCGGGGGAGAAGTGTGAATAGACTACATTTGTTGAAGATATTCACTTGTTTAATCAAGAATGGCAACTCCGTATGCAATTCTTAAGGGGAGAAGAAGTGTGAATTTTTTTCATTGTTGATTGATATTTGAGAATATAAATGGTCATACGGCTCTAAACTCATGTAAGAACCGAGCTTCTTCTTATCGGGTCATCTTCACATGGAGTTTTTCTCTTCTAAGAGCCGTTGGTTGACATCTTCACTCGGATTGATGAGTTTATCGACAAAGTGCTTCCGGTTAATGCTTCACGCATACATCAACATGATGATTCCAAACAATCTATCTGTTCTTGTTTGATGTGATTGGTAGTTTGGTGTTACCATCTTGTGTGTTCGTTGCGGCCTGATTGCTGATTTCCTTGATGAACATCTTTCTGTTCTTGTTTGATTGGGAGGGATTTTAGTTAAGGGGATTTGCAAGATGTAAGTTAATTGGGATGCTTTTTGGTGGGATGCTTTTTGGTGTGAGTTGAAGATGTCAACTATCTATTCCCCAACTGCACAATCTTGAAGAAGGTCGAGTCTATAGTCGGTTCTACATTTTCTGCTACATGTTAGAAGACTAAAGACGAGTTGCATTTAACGATCTAAAGACTTCTTCTTAATCTGGGCATCTATCAAACAGATTGTCGGTTTAGGGAAGAGCACTAATTGGGAGAGATGTATAAGTCATATTCAATCCCCAATTAGACTTGCTCATATTCGTTAGCAGTGACTCCTCGAGACGTTGTTATTGACTATTTCTCGTATTGGACATTTGACACAAGTTGATTACTTCGGAGTTAATCATTTATCACTTATTTGAGATTGAAGTTGACTTTTCAATGGCGTGTTCTTATTTGATAACTTGCTCGGGCTTAAGAATTTGAGTTGAAGACTTGGTTTATCTAGTTACCAGCAGTCGAGGTGGATGGTTGAAGACCTGGGTAACTATCACTATTAGGAGTTACTTTGTTTAACTCAGTGTCACACGCATATGACGGTGTGGATAATCGCAAGAGGTGTTAATGTCTCATACTTTGTTTGGGTAGTGAGTACTTAGAGATTTGCTTGAAGCATAAATTCTCTACACCGTTCTTCCATCATTAGGTGCAAGCTTAAGATACAAATGTGGGGAAGTTGACTTCAGTTTCAAGTAGGGTATATCGGTTTTTCTTCATCAGCGGTCACTTCAAATTGTCTACATAAGGGTTGATAAAAATAGTCAGAGAGAGTCTTCAGCAAGTTGATTCTCACAAGAGTTCAAGTGTTCTTCTCATAAAGATTTCAAGTATTTGGGCTTATATTTGTTGCTGATTCTGAAGTATCAAAACCAGAAAGGGGCAAGGAGACACACATCTAAACACAAAGCGAGTAAACTTGATGAACTTAATACTTCTAAGTAACTGAAGATATCCCGGGAAGACAAATGTTATTACCGCAGAGAAACTCAAGGTTCGACTCATGGCGAGTAAACTTGATGAGCTTAATACTTCTAAGTGATTGAAGATATCACGGGAAAACAAATGTCATGACCGCAGAGAAACTCAATGTTTTACTCATCAAGGCTTTTAGTGTTAGTATTCCAACGACGTGGGGGAAGTTATGTAAAAGATAGTTTCTGAAGATAAAAGAGGTACACAAGTGCGACATATCCAGGGGAGATAAATGTGTAACATGAGGGAGGTGTTATCAGTTATTCTTTCGGTGGGAATGTGTGTACTTCGGATTCTTGAGCTTCATACACGATCATCAGGGAAGAAAAATGTGAACATGGGAAGGTGTTTTCATTCCCCTCATGATGTGTATTCGGGAGAGCTTTTGGGTATTGGTGTACTTCGTGTTCTTGAGCTTCATACATGATCATCAGGGAAGAAAAATGTGAACATGGGGAGGTGTTTTCATTCCCCTCATGATGTGTATTCGGGAGAGTTCTTGAGCATTATACAAAGAGACTGACTGCATCAATTCAACTACTTGGGGGAATTGTTCTCTTGACACCTTTTGGAATTGATTGCTTCATACTTCAGTGGAAAAGGTATTTGAGAAGATTCTTTAAGTGTGGGATGAAAAGTTGCTGTTCTTCTTTTGGATGATATAACCCCGAACGGAGAACCTCGATTATCGTTCTTAAATGGAGCAGCGGGATTTATGATTATGGTGTGCTTCTTCGTGCACCTGGCTAAGGCAAGCTTGAAATAGAGCTTCGAATCTGCTCAGCTAAAGGTTTTTCGGTTTGGGGGGAAGCTGCCAAAGTCTCTCTTTCTTAAAGGCTCATGTTCTACATTCTATTATGGAGCCTCGGAAGCTTTGGTGGTGGAAGTTTAAGAGATGACGTATTCTATCTTCTACGACGTGCTGCTTGATATCCTTATCTCGGTACTCGTATCATCATCCTCTTAAATTATATCATCTACTCTATCTTTGTATATATTTATCCGAAAAACAAAATACAAAAATATAAAACCAACAAAAGAAAATAGAAAAATATAAAACCTTCAAAAACCTATAAAAATCTAAAAATTTTGAAAAAGACCAAAAATATGTTTTCTCAAGACATGTCTTCTGGTATCGATAACATCTACGGTCTTAGAAATGTCATTCAATAATGGCACGGGACTTTAGATGAAGTTCGAGCAGGAGGTGTAAATATTATTTTCTTAACATGTCTCAAAATATGGCTTACAGTTATTTCAGACTGTAACTCGGGCTTCAAATAATGGCCTGCAGTTACTTCAGACTGTGACCCGTGCTTAAACTATGGCTTGCTATTATTTCTGATAGCAACCCGCTGTTTTAAAGAAAGGAAAGTGTTGCACTTGAACTTTTTCCAAAATATTTCGTGCACTTATCCTAAAACTAAACAAGGAAAGCATGTCGTCTAAAAGACTGTTGTTCCTACACAAATGTTTTTCCGTCTAAAATTCTTCAGAAAAATATTTGTTGTGTTTTCAAAAATGGTGGAAAATGAGTTGCTTAAAATCAATCAAATTCAGAGTTTTTATAAAATTTGGAAACTCAATCAATGGCTTCAGCACTTTTAAAATCTTTTATAAAATGAGTTATTGGTTGAGGGGGAGAATGTTTTCAAATCTATATCTTCTAACGAGCTTTCTTAATTATCCTAATAATGCTTAATTAAAAATGATGTTAACCTATGTTGAAGGACTAGGTGCCTAGGATATGATTGCTAGGATTAGATGATTAGAGTTTGATGAACACATTATTCCCATACATTTATATGATCTGATTGATATGTTGCATTGACTTTTATTAGTCGATTGTTGTTTGGGTGATGTCGACCACCATATATTTGTATGTGTGTTCACTAACGTATGCAGGTATATTGGTATAAAAGAATGTTCCCGATCCGGATCCCACAATTGAAGATGATTGGATGCCGAAAGGAAAGGGTAACTATATCTTGGGTTGACAAATGAAGAAACGGAGCTTAATTGGACTTCTATGGAGAGTTGGCATAAATGCAACGTAAGAGGTCTCATTGCATCAGCAGATGGTTTTCTTCTAAGTGATTGAAGAAACGGAGCTTAATTTGACCTCAGCTGGCATTCAAAATGCAACGTAAGAAGAAGTCTCACTGCATCAGCAGATGGTTTTTCTTCCAAACCCTACAGCAACAAAAACGGAAGCTTCTCATCCACCTAACGTATCTTTGTGCAGGGATAATAGTGATGATACCATTTTTCTAAAACTTTGTATAATATTGTTTTTGAAAATGGAAAAATATTGTTTTGAAAATAAATTGGACTAAATTTTGAAAATCACCGGACTTCTTTTTAACAAAACCTAAGTCACTCAATTATTGACTTCTGTCATCGATTGAGGGGGAGATTGATTTAAAATAAAATATTTTCAAACGATATTTTTTCACAAAAGTTCCAGTTTGTACAACAATAAGTGGTGATCTAAAGATTTAATGTTATGTCATGGTATGATTTTCTTTAAAACTCAAAGATCTTACAAAATGAAATTTTTTCTGTTCTTGTTTGATTTTGAAATTGTTTTATTTTACTTAAAGATCGTTTAAAAAACTATCATACCTGACACTAACAATATTTAATGTCTATAGTTGGTCCATCTCAGTCATTTTTCAAAATTAAACTTTTGCTACGTCTTTCCCCAAAATTTTCTAAATGATTTAAATCAGATGGGATCACAAATCTCAAATGGTTTGATATTTTTGATCGTGGGAGAGATCGTGATTTAAATCTCAAATCTATTTTAATGGAATTGGTTTTAGTCCTTCAAAGGCACTCCTGCCTCCATGTGCCAAACGATTTCAATATACATAATGCACATGTTGAGGAGGAGGATTTATCCAAAAACCAGATGAGTATTTAAACAAGGCCACATTTTCTCCCATGTTTTCTAAACCTAATTAAATCACTTGGGATCCAAAATCTCAAAGGGTTTGATATTTTTGATCGGGGGAGAATTTGTGATTTAATAATGATTTGATAAAAGTTGATCGTTTTGATTCAGTTGTGCAAGCTGCTCTCTCATATGTGCTAAATGCTTTCGAATCTCGAAGCATATATTGAGGGGGAGCATTTTAAAAGAAAAAAAAAACTATCGAGGTGCAAATGCTTTTATGTTTTAACATAAAGTACCTTGATTGAGTTTTATATGGTTTCTTAATGGCTTTTGTGATCGTGAAAAGTGCTTCAAAAGAACTCTTGCCTGTATGTGATAAAATGATTTTACTTATCCTATGCACATATTGAGGGGGAGCATTTACCAAGAAAATCAAATGGTTTTTTCTATGAAAATTGTGATCAAAGAAAATATTTCAAAGTCCTCTTGCCTCCATGTGCTAAACATTTTCTAAATCATATGCACATGTTGAGGGGGAGGTTTTCTAAATGATCAAAACTATTAAGGTACAAAATGCTTTGATCTCGTATCACAAGTACCTTGATTGTTTTTCCAAATGATTTTTCAATTGGTTTCGAGAAGGAAAGAACAATACCAAAAGACCGACCAATTTACTTTATGCATGGTGTTATAAGGATGGTCAGGTTAGGTACTCGTTCCCATGATCCGCCAGAACCGGAGGGATCTACCCAGGGACAATCCACTAGATAGTGTAGAGTCCTTAGGTATATTGAAAAAAGGAGAAAAATGAGAAATGGGAAGAGTGCAGACTGAGACAGAGCTAGTACTGGAATAAACCCAACAAGGTTCTAGTAATGAAGTCTCAGTAAGCACTGAAGGGGTTGAACAATGAAAAAGAATTGAATGTGAAAAGGGTGAAAATAAATAGCCCTCCAATAATTCAACCTTAGGGCAGTAACCGGGTTCAATACATATGCTACTGGTGGTTACTAAGGTAACACTGGTATTGAAGACAAGACGTCATGGACCCAGTGACGCACTGCACTAAACTTCCCAAGCTACTCAAGTTCCTCTTAAAAGGGCTTGTTTCATTCTCACGGGGAACCGACATTATCTATCGACTTTATCTTAGAGATTGTTGATATTAAAGAAGGAGACCCTCTCCCTAGTCTCCGGCACAGGAACCAAATATGCACAATTGAGTCTAGAGCCAAGAGATCATCCACAATATCTCGTTAGGACACTAAATTCTTGAAGACTTGCTCTATCACACAATGTGGAAAGTAAGTATATATTGAGAGTCCTACGCATTATCCTTGTGGTATTGCCAGAACATCCGAGTGATATGAAAATATTCACGATGAAGATGGAAATCCTTCTAGAGCCAACATCATACAAGCTCTTGGTAGGTGACATGTGAGATCTTTTCTAAAGATAAAGCTTGTGACAACTGGATAGAAACGATGGGGCGATTCACTCGTGAATCAACCTTGGTCCAGGAAATGAATTGACGAATACTTTTGGAAAAACCGTTCGATGTGCAAACCTTCTTTTCTCTAGCACGTCGAATGTGTGCTTATGTTTTCAAACACAAAAAGTATCTCTTATTGAAAAATACTTTTAGAAAAACCGTTTGATGTGCGAATCTCTTCTTTTCGCTAGCACGTCGAATGTGTACTCTTTTCAAATACAAAAAGTAATTTTTATTGAAAATTGATCTTTCTCATAAAACCTTCGTCGTATTGCAAAACTCTTTCTTCAAGCAATACACGATTGTTTTCAAATCAATTTTTCATCAATCAGTGAATCTCAATTCGCTGGTTCACTCACTCCGTGTTGTCTTCTTTGAGACGTTCCGGTTTGAGAACAGCTAGAACAGCTGCGAAACCCTGTCAAGGAGATTCTTAGGAATCCTACCTGCTCACAGGCAGTACTTGTACTGATCAACGGGGAACCGTGGGCCGTGTACCTCAATTCAACGAAAGTGATCAAAGACACTTTCGTGTGTTTTATTGTTAACTGTTGTTTGCAGGTACATTTGGACGGCTGCAACTGATCAGAATTGAGGAGTCAATCCAAAGGCGCATGCTCACAGCATCCACACTTAATTGAAGAAATTATGACTGGTGCATATCTACAAAACCTGGCTCTGATATTTTTATACTATGTCTCTGTTACGCTGCTGCAAATATCATGAGCCAGTAAAGCTTCTGCTACTCTGATGGAAAGAAGTCATGATCCAGAAAGTGTGAGCATGTCGGTCCAAAAGTCACAACTTCACATGATGGCAACACAATAAAGGGTGATCCAGAGAATTATTGTGGCTGATGATCTCAATGAAAGCTCGAAGATCATCAAAGATGTGGATCAGTTAAAGGCCTCCACTAGAAGTACAAAACTATGCGGACTTTGAAGTTGCACTGCTTATGCACAAAGATTTCGGAATTGAAGAATTGAAGTCTACGAGCTCAAGAACAAAGTCAAGAATAAAATTCTAGGAGTCGAAATGTAAAACATGGGGTGACCTCCCTTAGGGGGAGACTGTTAGGAATTAGAAAATTCCATAGTGAAGAGTCGGTCACCCCAAATATTACCTAGCCTAAGTTAGCTCGTAGACATATCGTTAGTTACGTTATTTACTGTTTTATTAGTTAGTTATTAGTCTAGTTTAGCATAGTGCAACACCGTGGAGGAAGGACGGGTCTTTACCCACTGTATACCTGATCCACAGGCCGATAAGAGGTCGTGTATTCTGTAACTATAAATACCCCTTCCATCCATGGAAGGGGTGTGGCTTCTTTGAATAAACCTTTCATTTCCTATAGCAACTCTCTTTCAAGGAACCTCCTCTCAACTCTCTTCATCTAAAATGGCTTTCTTATTTAATCACAATCCTAGACCACCCGAATCATTAAACAACATAAATATTGGATCCTAACAAACTTTGTAGATTCTTTGATTTGACGAAGAATCATTCTGACTTTTGTGTTGCCTTTTGATAGAACTTCCATTAGTGATTGTTGTTGGTATGAGCATGAGGAGAATTTGCACGATCAGTCCACTCCGGAGCTTCCATAAGAAGAAAACATAAAACGGTTAGTGATAAGCGGATTCCAGCACTTACAAGTTTGAACTTCGAGAGTGTTAACAACATAGTGTGAAAATACAACTCTAATTCTCACAAAGGCTGTTCCTGAACTGGAGTCCCACAAGTTAGATGACGCGATGTACCGAAGTACATCTACAGTTCAGATGAGTCGCTGAGGTACACCGAAGCATCACTTCACGACTGTAGACCATTTGAGACACAGTAAGCGTAATCCACGGGGAGTTACCGAAGTGACCTGCTGTCAAGGTTGTTTGATGTTGACCCTGGCAAGAGTTTCCATTCAATCACTGAGGATCACATATGTGAACCTCTCATAAATGTTCTCGACAGATTGCTAAGATCTGTGAAGGACACGATAGTATATCACTTGCGTTCTTATTGTTGAACGACAAGCGATGAATTGTCAAGTGTACCTAAGAGATCTTTTGATGAATCTCGTGGCTCCAAACTCAATAGTTCACTTTGGTTTTCCTGAGCGGAGACTAGGGAGAGGGTCTCCTTCTTCAATACCAGCAATCTCTAAGAGAAAGCCGATAGTTTACGTAGGGTTCCCTGTGAGAATGAAACAAGCTTCTGTTGGGAGAAACTTGAGTGGCTAAGAAGGTTTAGTGCATGCTTCACTGGGTCCATGACGACTTTTATCTTCAATACCGGCGTCATCAAGTGACAACCAGTAGCATATGAATTGAACCCGGTGTCTGCCCTAAGTTGAATAATCTGGAGGGCTATTTCTTTTCACCCTTTTCTTTGCATTTCTTTTTAATTCTTCAACTCCTTCTTTCTCCTATTCTCATATTCTCCTTTTTATAATCATACCTAGGGACTTCTAAGTACTAACTATTTGTGATGTCCTTAGGTAGATCCCTCTGGCTCTAGCGGATCATAGGACGGTTATTCCTAACCTTAGTCACCTTATAACTCCATGACTAACCTATGTTGCCACAAAACCATTTTCTTGAAAATCTCTCAAAGTGTTTGTGAATGAAAAACATTTTGTACCACTGTGAGAGTTTTATCTTTTAGCAGAAATACTCCCCCTCCACACGTGCTTAAGTGTTTAGAAAGAAATCTGCACGGTGAGAGAAGAGCGCGCACTTTTGAATTGATCGACTCAAGATAGACAATCCCCCGCGAGACACGGTTATGTTGCATAGTTAAAGAGTTACATTGTCAGCTTTTAGGTGACAACTAGCTCTAATAACTACCTTGAAGGTGTGGACAAACCTCGAAAGGTTTTCAAACCCGTCAAAGTTCATGTCTATCAAGAGCTTCTCGAATAGGTACAATTTACTTGGATAAGTCTTTGGAAGACAAATCTTTTCAATGTATGACTGTTTAGATCCCGTCAATTCATGGGTTAAGTCTTTTCACACGAAGATTCAATAGCAAATCAACATATTTCTTATCACAATAATTTTCTCCTCCTCAAAAATGGCATATAAATTTTATTTTTGATAACGTTTTGATATTAAATTGACCATTTCGAGTTTTGTGGGAAGATTTCCACGAAGAAAATTTTGTTTGAACAAAGATTTTAGCAAATACCCCCCCTCAACAAGTAATACTAACTTTTGAGGTTTTGAAAAACGTAAGGGGAAGTACTTGTTCTTTTGAGCAAAACTTTGAAAAATGAAAGTTTTGATAAGTTTTACTCAAAAGTAAGAAGCTTTCGCTCCTTTTATAGGATTGTGGCAATGAAGCGTACCACAGGGTCCTTTCATTACAAGAACGGGTTGTACACTGTTATGTGTGCACAAGCCATTGTCATTAAATAATCACACATCCAAATCAATACGAAAATGAAACAGATCAAGGGGTACCAGGAAGTCCAGCAATATTTCCAGGAATGCGAACAGGGCGTTGATAGCCTGTGAGAGAAATCTTGGGACGACCACCTACGAAGCTCTGCAATGTTCTGAACTGGTCCCTTCTGTACAACCTTTCATCGATCCGAGTGATGATCCTCTTCACATCCCATTTTTCCTGAGAATTCCATCTCTTCTTCTTCCCGATTCCTTCATGTATCTCCTTTAAACGATAAGCTAACCCATCCCTGACTTTCTTCAGTGTGTGATCTCCAAACTTATGAAGATCTCTACACGCCATCAAGCAGTTGCGATGTAGTTCACTACGATAAACTACTCCAAACGGTTTGCTGATGAGAGTGAATTATGGAAGATGGTTGATGTCAAGAAGTTCTAGCTGAGGTCTGGTAAAGTTGACACGTGTTTGATACGATTCAACGACAAGTTGCAAGTCTTATACACGTTCCTGGATCACTATGCTTCTGATGAAGATGAGCAAGGACTTGATGTATTCACGTTGGATTTCAGTCAAGAATTGTCTCATTCTTCCCTGTACCTTGGCAAGATACAGATCTTCAATGTCGTTGAGAGACAAATTCTGAAAGTCTGCTTCACAGAAATCATAGTCCCTTTCGTCTTGTCTGTTGGGATATGAAAGTGCTGAAGATATGAAAGTACTGAAGATATGAAAGTATTGTAAGCTGCAAAGTACTGGAAGAAGTCAAAGAGTTAAAGTACTGCTAAAGACAAAGTCAAAGTACTGCACTATGAAGTCAAAGTACTGCAAGAACACAAGAACTGTTATATTCATTTATGGAAAATATTGTATTCTATGTTTAGATTACTTGTCGTACAAGAATACAAATTGTAAACCGACTAGGATATCCTTGAGCCTATAAAACGACTCCTAGATTGGCATTAGAGGTACGAGTCTATGAGTTTTAGAGTTTACGAATTCACAAGTTATTTAGTGTATTAGAGAGAAGTTCGATTATCTTAGAGTTGTTTAGAGTATCTGCATAATAAGCAGATTTAGAGTTTATAATAAAAGTTATTCTTCTTAGCTTTGTTAAGTAAATTCCGCATACTTGATAAAGATTGCTCAGTGTTTCTTTGTTAATACCTTAGGATTTATCCGAGGTTATTAAACCTTAACAAGCTAGTTAAAGTTAGTTTGATTAAAGTATATCGATCCAACAAGTGGTATCAGAGCTTGTGTGGAAACTCTGACTAGGAAGAAACCCTACTTCTACAATATTCAAGATGTCGACTGAAGCTGTTCCACCACCCTCTATCACCTCACTCAGAATTCCAATAATCAAGAAGGGAGAATATGATCTCTGGTGTATGAAGATGAGGCAGTATATTGCCATTACAGACCATGATCTATGGAATGTAATTGTTAATGGCAATGAAGTAGTTCCAGAAACTATTAATATTCCTGGACAACCTATAGCACCAAAGGCAGTCTTACCAGCAGCAACCCTAAGGAATCAAGAAAAGGCACTAAACATTCTCTTATCTGCTATTCCAGATGGTCATCTTCTAAAATTTGATGATGCTAAAGATGCTAAGCAGCTTTGGGCTGCTCTCAAGACCAGATTTGGAGGGAATGAAGCCTCTAAAAAGATGCATAGAAATTTGCTGATGCAACAGTTTGAAACTTTCACAGTAGGTGAAAGAGAGAGTCTTGATGCTGCATATGATAGGTTTCAAAATCTCCTCAACATGTTGGAGTTATACAAGGCAGAAGTGTCAGTTGAGGATGCTAATTTGAAGTTTCTAAGGAGTTTGCCGTCTACATGGCATGTGATTGCTACAATGATCAGAGGACAACAAGGTTTGGATGTCATGGACTTTGATGATCTCTATCATCAACTGAAGGTGTATGAGCATGAGATGAGTGGTCAAACAAATTCTAAGTCTCACAGTATAGTTGTTCTATCATCTGAAAAGAAGGGCAGTACTTCTGTCAAAAGTACTGTTTCTCCTCAAAGTACTGTTTCTCAAAGTACTGCTGTTTACAACCCCCCCTTCATATGCTCAGCAGGCCCCATCACCTACCACTTTGCACTCAGATGAAGTTATATGCTCCTTCTTTGCACAACAAGCCAGTTTACCTGTCACTTATGAAGAGGATCTAGCACAGATTGAAGAAGATGCACTTGAAGAAATTGATATCAGGTGGCAAGTTGCTATGATCACTGCAAGGATCAAAAAGTATATGAAGAAGACAGGCAAAAGTATTGATTTCAAACCAAAACAAGGAATAACTTTTGACAAATCACAAATTGAATGCTTCAATTGTCAAAAGACTGGTCACTTTGCAAGGGATTGCAGGTTTGCTAAGTATCAAGCAAACAAAACATCTGAGAAGCCAAAACTTGAGCTCAAAGAAATTCCAATTACTGAGACAAAGGCTTTGGTTGCTCAAGAGAAGTTATCAGAAGTTGACTGGAGTGAAGAGTTTGATGATGAACCGGTGACTTACTGTATGGTAGCAGTGGAAGATGCAGTTGAAGACACAGTGGAAGCATTGGACTGGAGCACTGTTTTTGATGAAGAATCTGAACATGCTGCTTTGGAATCTGATGATGGCTTTGGAGGATTTGATTAAAGCAAAGAAAGTGAAGATGATCCTGTTCTTCTTGCAATGGTGGCTACTTCACCAACTCAGTCTCCTATCTCTGAGGTTTGCTCAAACTGTTATGCTTTTTATCTAAAACTACTTAACAGTTATGTGATTGAAAGAGATAATTGTGTTAAGGCTAGGTCTAAGGTAGCAGGTTATCAAATCACTTTAGAGTCCATGGAAGCCAAAATATTAACCCATGAAAATAATGAAATTGCTTGGGCTGGAAAATATGAACAACAGGATTACCAGTTAAAACTTAGTGAATGGAAGCTAAACTGTAAAATTGCTGAAATTGAGAAATTAACTAAGGAAAGAGATGATTTGTTAGCTAAGTTTGATGCCTGGAAAGAATCTGGTCTGTCTCATATTACTTATGTTGAAAAACAAAGAAGAGCATACATTAGAACTGGATTAGGTTTTGGTATGAACTTTGATAACATAGAAGAAAAACAACCTAGTGATCAGGATGTAGGTGATTTTGAGGACATAACCACTAGTGATGATGAACTCATTAACTATGTAGATACATCTAGTAATGAGGGCTCAATAAGTGAACCACCTCCTGAGTATAAGAAAGACAAGGGATATAATGCTGTCCCACATCCCATTAGTCATCAACCCATAAGGCCTGATGTTTCTCGATTTGGAGTAGACAGTCTAGAGTTTAGGAAGAAGCTTGTTGCTCAATCTAGGTCTGAAAAACCCAAAGAAGCTGTTAAAAATAATGTTCAAAATTCAGCAGTACCTTTAAATCAAAGTACTGCTCAACAAGCAGTACCTTCTGTAAAACCTTTTCAAAACAGTACTGCTAAATCTTTTTGGGATAACTTTGGTCAAAACAGTTTTCATCATTCACCAAGAAGGAAAAATAATTTTGGGCATAGACATAGAAGAAATCACTTTGGACATATGGGTCAAAAACTTTGTTTTGTGTGTTATAGTCCTAATCATTTAATCAAAGATTGTGATCGACACTCAGAATACCTTAGCAAATTTCCAAAGAACAGATATGTCAAACACACACCTAGAGAGCACAAACCAGTCTGGAATAATTCAAATAGGATTAATCACAGAAACTTCACACCAGATCACAGATACCCACATCAGAGAAAACCTTTTTCAAAACCTTCAGTATCTCACAGTACTTTCCAAAGTACTGCTTAGCCAAAACAAGGTACTGGTCACACTATTTGGAATAGGAATTCTAGGAGATCTCACTATCAACCTAGAAGGTATTACAATTCATATAGGGGATCTAGATCACAGGAACCACGTTGTAAACCAGAATGGGTTAAGAGGGAAGGTACTGCTGAGGGACACACAGTACTTTCAACAAAAAGTGAATCTGATGTTTTTGTGATACAAGAAAATGCTAATAATCTGGTGAAAGAGAATTATGTTGAAAAACCAGAAAGTTTTGAAAATCCACATGTTAGAGATCATAAGATAATTTTGGATCATCATTTGAAAGATAGTGGGAATTACATATTCAAAGAATTTGAGTTTGTAACTCCACAAGGGGAACACAAGTCAGTAATGGCTTGGGTTCCTAAAAATCACTAACTCTTTTCTTTATGTGCAGGGCAACCCAGAAGAGGAGCTAAAAGATCATCTAATTGTGGATAGTGGTTGCTCTGGGAGTATGACAGGAGACAAATATATCCTGTCTGATTTTAGAAATATTAGTGGAGGAAGAGTTGCATTTGGGAATGATCCCAATGGAGGAAAGATTACTGGCAAAGGAACTATCAAAGCAGGGCTTATCGACTTTGAGAATGTTAGATACGATTCAACGACAAGTTGCAAGTCTTCTACACGTTCCAGGATCACTATGCTTCTGATGAAGATGAGCAAGGACTTGATGTATTCACGTTGGATTTCAGTCAAGAATTGTCTCATTCTTCCCTGTACCTTGGTAAGATACAGATCTTCAATGTTGTTGAGAGACAAATTCTGAAAGTCTGCTTCACAGAAATCATAGTCCCTTTCGTCTTGTCTGTTGGGATATGAAAGTGCTGAAGATATGAAAGTACTGAAGATATGAAAGTACTGTAAGCTGCAAAGTACTGGAAGAAGTCAAAGAGTTAAAGTACTGCTATAGACAAAGTCAAAGTACTGCACTATGAAGTCAAAGTACTGCAAGAACACAAGAACTGTTATATTCGTTTATGGAAAGTATTGTATTCTATGTTTAGATTACTTGTCGTACAAGAATACAAATTGTAAACCGACTAGGATATCCTTGAGACTATAAAAGGACTCCTAGATTGGCATTAGAGGTATGAGTCTATGAGTTTTAGAGTTTACGAATTCACAAGTCATTTAGTGTATTAGAGAGAAGTTTGATTATCTTAGAGTTGTTTAGAGTATATGCATAATAAGCAGATTTATAGTTTATAATAAAAGTTATTCTTCTTAGCTTTGTTAAGTAAATTCCGCATACTTGATAAAGATTGCTCAGTGTTTCTTTGTTAATAACTTAGGAGTTATCCGAGGTTATTAAACCTTAACAAGCTAGTTAAAGTTAGTTTGATTAAAGTATATCGATCCAACATTGTCTTTTGACCACGATGTTCTTGAGGAAAGTGTAGTCCCATTTAGACGAAAGGGCTACATGCTTAACATCAACGATCCCTTTATCACTGTGCACTTCATGTTGAGACTTTCGAACCTGCCAGCTTTTGTAGTAGATTCGTCGGTGTTCTGGCCAATGGTGAATCCCATACATTGCATCCATATCATACTGTTCCACACTGTTAGAAAACATGGGAGTAGCCTTTTATTCGATGGCTATGCAGTTGGAGTATATGGCTGCCGGGAACGGAAGTGTAACTGATGTAGCGTATTTCTTTGAACCATCGCTACCGTGTAGAAGAAATTCCAAGTCATTGTTGAAGAAGTAGCGAAATAGAATCTTAGGTTTATCTGGTTGGCCAATCGTTGGTAGAGGTTTAGACCAGTCAATGTAGTATGGAGCTTTGTCTTTTCTAGTGAAGTCAATGTCCGCTTCAGGGTTGAGCCAATCGATGTTGTTAGACATGGCTCGTGCTATGTTATCAAGATGGTATTCAACTTCGATAGCACTTTCTGAGCTGTCTTTGAGCAATTGAAAAGCTTCATTCTTAATGCGTTTTAACTCTGACTTGGTCATCTTCTTCACCCGAAACCTTTCTTGAAGAAATTTAGCATGCTCCAATGTTCGACCTTCTACCATATCTTGATCATCAGTTTAATCGGGAGTAGCATCAGCAAGTGTAGAAAACCATTCATACTCGGTGTCATCTTCGTCTAGCCATGAGACGACATCAGCCGTAGGCGTCTTCTTCTTCTTCTTTGGCCTAGATGAGGATGTTGGTTTCTTTGTTGAAGCGGGAGAGGTAGGTTGTTGTTGGGGCTCAGGGACTTCCTCATCGTCACCACCAGTGTATTCGAAATAATCACCAGCTGTCTGGGGTGGTGACTCAGAGTCCTGAGGTTTGTCAGTAGAAGAGCGTGGAGGAGATCGTTGTTGAGATGGAGTCCTGTGGGGTGGAGGTGGCATGGAGGATGATTCTCCATAATTCTTTGAATGTTTAGGATCGTTATCTTTATCCTTATCCTTATCTTCATCGTCTCTTGGACGTTTAGGCCTTTGAGCTTCTTCTCTGCATGCTGATTTGAGTTGGTATTCCAGCAATGCTTCAAACAATTTACCTTCGTAAGAAGTAAATATTGCAGATCGTTTAGACATTTGAGTTACGAGCCTGGAAACCAATTCAGCATCGAAGAACACTATAGGATCAGTTGGGTTGATTGTTACGGTCATAGGTGTTGATCTTATAGTTTGCTTGGCCAAATTCATCAGATTCAGATAGAGTTGTCTGTTGAACATCTCCCTTGTAACTCCAGGAATAGTGTCGAGTAGGAACTTGTGAGTATAGCCCCTAATCATTTCGTTTAGTTCCCCATGGACATCACGTTGCATGAACTTCTGGATATACTCCCTTTCACTTGACATCTTGTCTATCTCGTCATTTATAAGATTGATAATGTCAGCTAGTTGATTCAACTTCTTGTCGGTCACGTCTTTCATCCTGAACTGCTTGAAAACTTTGACAATCTTGGTTTTAGCCCGGGATATCCAAGATTCAGTAGGTTTCTTCACAGATTTAGATGTGGATCTGGTTGTTCCTTTGGATGGTGGAGGTGAAGAGTGAGAAGATGATTCTGATGATGAGGAGATGTGAGGTGACTCAGGGTCCTTCGGTGGCTCAGAAGTTTCCTCCTTGGAGCGTGCGGGACTGTCTAGAAGAAAAGTATCATAATCAAGATCTTCATCATGTCCAGACTTAGCCTTTTCTTCAGCCTAAATCCGGGCCTCTTCCTCTGCTTTGGCTTGAGCTGCAGCCTCTCCATCAGCTTTTTCTTTCTCAGACTTTTCCTTTTCTTTTTCCTCAAAGTCATAATCAATAGAATCCTCCAGGGGCTTTTGTTGTTGCTCAAGAGTGGTGGCACCAGTTCCCTTATCGGGTTGATTAACCGCATCAGGAATTGGTGTAGATTAGACACCACCACTTGACCCTCCGGGGCTATGCATTTGTTGCTGTTCGAACTCTTTTGCAGCGTGTTGGAGTCTTATGATTTTGAACTTCTTCATGTAGTCAGTATCCAGTGGCTCTTCATCTGAGCTTTCTTCTTCATGCTCAAGTACTTGAGTTTTCCCTTTGCCTTGGTCAGCTTTTGGACTGGGAGATTTAGCTATTGTTTGAGTGTCATCGGTTGTAGTTTCAGAGTAGGTGACCTCTTCGTCTGATTCAGTTTCCTCAGAGCTTTCATCCAAAAGCTTTTGTTGCGGTTCTGGCTTGGGAATAGGAATGGCTTCCTTAGAGGTAACTTTCCGTTTGTGTCCAGGTTTCCTCTTAGGGAACTTTCTTTGACTCTCAGTGCTTGTAACACTTTCTGCACTGCCTCTTCTGGTTTTCCTTGTAGGTGTACCAGCGGACTTTTCATCAAGAAAACCTAGTTTGCCTTCTTCAACTGCTACCAGATATCGTTTGTACGAGTACAGTTGTTTGATATCATCAGTTATAAGGTGATCTGGCAGCACTGCACCTTGTTTCTTTGTTGTAGAGTCCTTAAATCTGACAGAGAGTGTGGGCTCATACAACATGGAGTGTTATTTGGGGTCATCGAGTCTCAAGGGAATATCAGGATTATATCCTAGAGCTCGTTGGATCAACAGTTTGGTATATCTGATATACGGGATTTTGGTGCCAAGCTTTTTAAGGAAAGTCATCATATCGTCCCATATCAGAGCTTCAACTTCTATGTCTTTCTTGTTGACCAAAGCCCAAAATATTTGTAGTTCCATGAGCTTGGGATGCTCATAACCACTATCACGTCCAGAAACGGATTTGGTGATCATAATGTAGAGGGTTCTCCATGGCTGAGGAATATTCTTAAGATCCACGTATGAATGCTTTGTGATTACTCCTGTAGATTCGTCATACCCAATGTCGATCATGAATTGCAGAACGGTCTCTTCAGTTGGTGTGGCATTGTATTCGGTTGGCTCGATGACAGGAATGAGAAGAACAACCCTTAAATCTGCTGGTGTGATGGTGACTTGTTTGTGGTTGAGTGTCACCGTCACATCATTTTGACCTTTGATCTTTCGCATTATATGCCAGAACTGGTGAATGTAGATCTCCGGCACTGTAGCAGAATTGGTGAGCATGTTCTGATAAGGATTGTAAAACCCTAAAATATAAAACGCATAACAAAGACTATTTTACCCTCACATATAACATTTATAAAATACGTAAAATATATGTAACGCTCATTAAATGAAATGTAAAATCTAACTAAAAAATAATTGTAAGACCTAACGTGCCAAATAGATAATAGACATTTGTCGCGACAAAATAAAAGCCACGAGTATGAAACTTAATGAGTCGACTTATACCAAGAAAATACTAAACCATGTGTGCAAAGTTTCGGTCAAGCCCATTTGTTTTCAGCCCTTGGGTCGTTTGTTTTGAGTCGATCACCTTAAGCCCATGATCTTTTCTTTCCTTGTGAACCGATTTTTATCACAAGCCCCATATGGGTTGCGTTTTTTTTAAACCGATTACCACAAAACTTACATATCGACACATATAAATACTCTTCAATCAACTCTCATGCAAACCCTAGTTTCTCAAGTCACGGTAAAAGTTTTCCTACTCTTTTTCTTTTCTCTCCAACCGGCTGCTGTGTCGTGACCATCTAGGGCTCAAGAAAGGACTTGTCACTCGGTTTTGATCTTTGTTTCCTCTTTCCTTGTTTCCGATCGGCTGCTGTCCCTTTTCTTTGGTGATCGGTGTGATTCTGCTCCGAGCATAGTAAGGTAAACGATTTCATTAGTCTCAAATATTTTGCATGCTAATAGTATAAATATTGAACCGTGAGACATGATTAATATACCATACGAATAGATGTTAAGCCGTGCGACATGTTAACAAACCAAACAAATTGAATAAGAGAACACGCGTTAGGGTTTTGTGTAGACATGTAACCGTACCACATATGTATACGGCATGCATTGTGTTTAAAAACGAATTCTAAAACTCATATATATATGTAGCGATCATGTATCAAAACCGTATAATAGGTAGTATGCTTGTCGCCACATAAAATCATAGATATGACGCTATATTTATATAAGGTCGACGCATGGGTTGTGGGGCTTGAATGTGTCATTAGGTTTGAAACGTAAGTAAACATGTGCATGAGGTTTGGTCGCGTCAATGGGCTACGGGTCGACAAGATATGCATCGCGTTAACACGCTGTGGTGATTTTGTTATGTGTCGGTTTGCATGCATGTTTTCCCTAGCGAGAGTCTTTTTAAAAACAGCCTTGATGGTGTCGAGTCGTGTATGTAGGTTAGTAACATGACGTGTGAATAAATGGTTAAGTGTTTGTGTGTCGAGTAGATTGTGAGTCGGAAGACAATATGTAAAAACTGTGAGACTTGTTGTGTTGCGTACAATATGGAAGCAAAGGAAAAAGGGAAAGGTTTTGGTTTCGTTAACATGATCTAAGTAAGTCAATATAGTGTGAGTTAATTTTGTAATGCATGCATGAGTTTGAGTTAACTTCTGTTTGAGTTTTCATACGTGCTAGGTCAAGGTGGAAGTCATTAAAAGAAGTAACATGTCAATTAAATGCGTATTAATATGATAATAAAAGATTGGGAAAACCTAGAACATTAATGGGAGACGATTAGGGTTAAGAAGCTAGGTGTGCTAATTCGTTATTTCATGTGAAAATAGTAAGTTTGAGGTCATTAATAACCGTTGATTTAACGTATAACTAGCTAGTATTAAGTGTGTTGTAAACATGCGTGAGTTATGATTTTATGCAAGGAGTCAAATATCATGAATTAAAGTATTTCATGCATGGTCTCATTAAGGTGGTGTTCGAACAATGTTACGTGTGAGTCTTGGTTAATCATGTAAGTTATGAAGGCTTGTGTAAACTATTTTGAAAGAGAGTCCTAAAATCCGTTCTTGACATTTATAAACCCTATACTTTGAAAGATGATCATATAAGCTCTCAAATAAGATATTTATCATATTAAACCCTTAAGTTTACCATTTATCATTTGTAACCCAAAAGTTTGGCTAATTAATGATTAGGACTCTAAAATGTCGTAATTCCGTCCGTCACTAAGAATAAGAATATACTTACAACTCTAAGAGTGTGAATGCGATAAATCCGTTATAACTTAATGATGCTAACAAGTATTAAATAAATCATAATCCGTGTAGATTCGTTGAAGGAGACGCGACGTTATATCTTCGTGATTCACTCATTCGTTTGCTTTTCTCTCATTTGCTTTAAGGTACAGATATTCTGACCTTTTCAGTAAAGGTTCCTTATAACGTTTTCTTTTCGTTAGCTTTTATATTAGTGTTTCCTAAGCCTTTGCTATGAACCTCATTCTGTTTGTTTGATCTGTTGCTTATCTGAACTTCTGTTTTATTGAACCATGCAATATCTGATTTGAACTTGTGTTATGAAGACTCTGATATGCACATTGGTTGAACCTTACTATGTTTAATTTTGAACTTCAAATTATGAATGTACTATTTGTGACTGTGATATGAACTTCTGACTTCTGAATATTTGAATATGAACCTTATGATATGAATTATCTGATATGTTATCTGTTGAACTTTGTGTTTGATTATGATATGTGTCATTTATGACAATCTGTTTGACCTAAGTTAGTTTGACACCCGAGCCACTATTTCACTAGTCATGGGGGTTCCATGTCCGTGTCAGTGATGCACCATTGACATGACTCTAGGGCAGTAGAGTGATGTTCTGCCACGTTCCTTTCTGTTATCTGTTTATTGATAGTATGGCCACTATCTGTCTGTTGGGGCATATGGATGCATCCTAGATCTGATATGTTATCTGATATGATTTGTCTGGTGAATGATGTCGTGTGCAATACGCGTCTTCACAAAATTCTGGGAGCTAGCTACTCCACATTATTTTCTGAGATTAATTCTGAATCAGTATGATGTTCTGATATGATATGTTCTGGGCTCGTGGTAGTTAACTAAACCCTTATCTGTTATTTCTATGTTAAGTATTCTGATTATGATTCGGTATGTTCAAGTGCTTATAATTATGTGCTAGGCTTATTATACGTTATTATATGTGTTTATGCTTTTGTATGTTTATGTGACTACCGTCTATTATGCTAGGTTATGATTAACATGTTTAAATATGATTCATATGCTGTCATCTGATGTTATGTTAGTTTATCGTTATGTGAATTCGTTGATCTGCAAGATGACTATGCTAGTGGGTATTTGATTGTTCTGTAAGTTCTTTCCGTATAATCTGTTAAGTTAATATTGTGAATCTTCATTGTTTGTTAATATACCTGGTTGTCTATAATTGATCTGCTATGTTTAGACTTTGTTCATGTTAAGATTTGATATGGGAAATGGTTTAGCGTGTGATATCTATTCTGATAATTGCTAATGGTTATGCTATGTTTTGTTTGGTCTATTTAGTTATAGTTTGCCTACTGTGTTTTCTATTTGTATGTGTGTGACTGCCATGATTGGACTGCTATTGTTCCGCTGCTACTATACTGTTTAAGTGTGTTAAATGTAGATTCATTGACTAGTATGAATGCCATGTTTACTTTCTAGGAACTGCTTCCGTTAGCCTTTAGACTTTTCGTTTGGCTTATATGCACTCTATTTGCTGATTTATTATGTGCTCGGTTATTTGATGTGTCTCCGTCTGTGTCCTCAATATGCTATGTGTTTGTTCTTAATTGTTGTGTGTTTCTTCCGGATTTCTGGGTATTTGTGTTTCCGTAGAATCTTCAATGATTCAGTATTCTCATTTCCGTTGTGATGTCGTTATCCGTATCTTTGTTTTGTTTAGCTTTTGTTTTGTTATATCTGTTCACTGGGCTTTGTAAGCTCAGCCGCATTTTCTTTTCTTGCGGCAGGTTTTAAGCATTCAAGATGAGCTTATGGGATAGCTGATCTGGGTTGAGAGTAGATGCTGAGAGCAAGATTTGAAAATAGGGATCTTAGATTTATTTTGATTATTAAGTTATTTATATTTTCTTTGTAAGTTTTGTAAAGGCTTCCGCTATTGTATAGTACTTAAGATTCTGATATGAAACCGTATTTGTGATATCTTTACCCTTGTCGGGTTGGGGTGTTACAAGGATGATTCTTCAGAATGTCTACAGCAATTAGACAAGAAGACTCTGAGCAGGTGAGACGATCAAAATCAACACGAAGGTTGTTCTTTCCTATCTTGATCGGATAGCCATTAGGGAAGATATCTTCAACAGTGAGAACGTTTGGTGCTTCCACGTTTTGCATTTGAGTGTCCATGTCGTGATCTGAAAGATATTTAGCCAAAAGAACCAACATATCGAAAGACATTACGTTAGTCAATAGATGGTTTTATTGTCTAACTATTGAAGGTGATATGTCGATGATTGTTACGAGCCCAATGTCACTTGTTAGTCCAATAGTCCAAAGACGTCGTGATAAGTTTTGTGAGTTGATTAACTTCAAGTTTTAAAGTCTATGTTTTCACTTATTTTTCACAACTTATTAAACATTTAAGCTTATTAGTGACATTATTGGTTTCGTGGCGTTATGATTTATTTATTTACAAGTTTGCACGCGTAACAATTCACAATTAAGGTCAAAACTAGGCTTAGGCGTAGAAATGGAAAGCTTAAGCTTATGCGTAGGTACTTGACTTACGCGTAAGAAATATTACGCGTAGGAAAAGAGGGCCTTATGCGTAGAGCTTACGCGTAAGCGTATATAGAACCTTACTTGTGAGGCTTACTCATAAGAGTCAACCTTATGCATAGAGGTTACTGTTTACGCATATCCTTCACAGGATACGCTTAGTCCCCAATGTAGAACCTTACGCGTAAAAGTTATGTGTAAGATATAGGATTTCACAATCACACTAAACCATAATCACAAGTGGCGTACAAAGATGTTTAGAGAGAGAAAGTTCTAGAGAGAGAAAGGGAAGAGAGTTGGGAACTATGTGAAACAAAGAAAAATGGTATTGAAGCTCCAACCCTCTACCTTAGGAGGTAGAGGGTATTTATAGTGTCTTACAAATAAACGCCACCTACGGGCTGTGTATCAGGCATACAATGGGTAAAGACCCGTCCATCCTCCACGATGTCACTTAACAACCTACTTACTAACATATTATGACTAGGACTACGAGCTTTCTATCGAATACATATACTTGAGGTGACCGACTCTTTATCGACTGAATTTTCTAATTCCTAACAATCTCCCCCTAAGGGAGGTCACCTCAATTTACAATGAACACAAACAGATATTACATTAGTTTGTTCTAGGATTCTTGATTAAGTACTTTGCTCAGTAGCACGTAGTCTTTGATTCTTCTTGTTCCGCATGTTTGGATAATTTCAAGTGGAGGTCTTTAACTGATCCACGTGATGATGAGTTTTGAGCCAACATTTAGATCATCAGCTAACAAAAATCTCTGTCTCTTCCTTTGTGGTGTTGGTATTATGTGATGTTGTGACATTTGGACCGACATGCTCACATTCTGGATCATGATATAATCTCATCAGAGTAGCGGAAGCTTTTATTGGATCATAATATTTGCAGCCGCATAGCAGAAGCATGGAGTGAAAGTATCAGTGTCGTTGAAGCACTTATCATGAATTCTTTTGAGATGAATGTGTAGTGTGAGCATGCGGCTATGGATTGACCACTTCATTCTGATCAGCTGCAAACGTCGGGCTTACCTGCATACAACAGTTACCAATAAAGTGCACGAAAGTGTCTTTGATCACTTTCGTTGAATTGAGGTACACGGCCCACGGTTCCCCGTTGATCAGTACAAGTACTGTCTGTGATCAGGTATAATTCCGAAGAATTTCCTTGACAGGGTTTCGCAGCAGCTCTAGTTGTTCTCAAACCGGAACGTCTCAAAGAAGACAACACGGACTGAGTGAACCAGCGAATTGAGATTCACTGATTGATGAAAAGAGATTTGAAAAACAATCGTGTGTCGCTCAATAGAAATTGTTTTTGCAATATGTTAGGTCACTAGTTTTACAAACACAAGTAATATAGAAAGGAGATGAGGCGGATGAACAAGTTATCACACACACACACACACGTATAAAGAAACCGGTTAAGCATAGAGGCATGAATGAAAAGAAAACTTGAACAACCAACCCTCAAATGAGGGTTTACAAGAGTATTTATAGGAGGGAAGCTAGGGCAACACTCCTAGTTCCCATCCTTACATATATGGGCTTGGGCTTCAGCTTATGGGCCTTCTACATAAGCTAGACCTTAAACAAACATAAAGGCCATAATAAAGCTACCTATTACATATGAAATATAAATACTTGAAATACTGTTTAGGAGTGATTCCAACAATCTCCCCCTAAAGTATATATGAATGTAAACGGTGAAGGCGTTGATGTAATAGTAGCTCTGACGTCTTTTGACATTCTTATTTCTTGTGAGAGGAATTGCCTTGATTCGAACAATCTCCCCAGTGTAGAGAGATAGTTATCTTTGAACAGTTATGCTTCGACGTCATCTTTAACTTTGTTCTTTGATCATTGTTCTTTGTGGTGAAAGTGATAGTATGTTGTTGTCTGCATCAGTCTGCCTCAGGTCTGCTTCACTGCTCCAGTGTCTCCACGTCATTCTTCAACATGCTCATACGCTCTTTGACGTTGGAATTCAATACTAATGAAGTTCTTTAAGTCTTTAACTTTGTAGATTCTTTGGCTTGACGAAGAATCATTCTGGCGGTTGTGTTGCTTTTGGATAGAACTTCCATTAGTGATGATGTTGGCGTGAGCATGAGAAGAATCAGCACGATCATTCCGCTCCGGAGCTTCCATAAGAAGAAAACATGTCAAACGGTTAGTAATAAGCGGTTTCCGGCACTTACAAGTTTGAACTTCGAGAGTGTTAACAGCATAGTGTGAAAACACAACTCTAATTCTTACAAAGGCCGTTCCTGAACTGGAGTCCCACAAGTGAGATAACGCGATGTACCGAAGTACATCTACAGTTCAGATGAGTCGCTGAGGTACACCGAAGCATCACCTCATGACTGTAGACCGTTTGAGACACACTCCGCGTAATCCACGGGGAGTTACCGAAGTGACCTGCTGTCAGGGCTGTTTGATGTTGACCCTGGCAGGAGTTTCCATTCAATCACTGAGGATCGCAGATGTGAACCTCTCATAAATGTTCTCGACAGATTGCTAAGATCTGTGAAGGACTCGATATGAACCACTGATAATCTTATTTGTTGATCATCAAGTGATTAAATGTCAAGTGTTCCTAAGAGACCTTTTGATGAATCTCGTGGCTCTAGACTCAATAGTGCGTTTTGGTTTTCCTGAGCGGAGACTAGGGAGAGGGTCTCCTTCTTCAATACCAGCGATCTCTAAGAGAAAGCCAATAGTTTACGTAGGGTTCCCTGTGAGAATGAAACAAGTTTCTGTTGAGAGAAACTTGAGTGGCTAAGAAGGTTCAGTGCGTGCGTCACTGGGTCCATGACGACTTTTAATCTTCAATACCGGTGTCAGTAAGTGACAGCCAGTAGCATATGAATTGAACCCGGTGTCTGCCCTAAGTTGAATAATCTGGAGGGCTGTTTCTTTTCACCCTTTACTTTACATTTCTTTTTGATTCTTCAACTCCTTCTTTCTCCGATTCTCATTTTCTCCTTTTTACAATCGTTCCTAAGGACTTCTAACACTAACTAATGGTAGTGTCCTTGGGTAGATCCCTCCGGCTCTGGCGGATCATAGGACGGTTATTCCTAACCTTAGTCACCTTATAACTCCATGACTAACCTATGTTGCCATTAATACCACTGTTTGTGAAAATATCTCTCAAAGGGTTTGTAAATGAAAAACATGTTTGAACCACTGTGAGAGATAAGATTTTGCATAATTACTCCCCCTCCACATGTGCTTAATAGTTTAATGGTTAAATGCACAGTGAGGAAAGAGCGCGCACATTTTGAATTGATCCACTCGAGATAGACAATCCCCCGCGAGACACGGTTACGTTGCGTAGTTAAAAAGTTACATTGTCAGTTTTTAGGTGACAACTAGCTCCAATAACTACCTTGAAGGTGTGGATAAACCTCGAAAGGTTGTCATACCCGTCAGAGTTCATGTCTATCAAGAGTTTCTCGAATGGTACTTTCTACTTGGACAAGTCCTTTGCGAGACACGTTTACATTACTAGCGAACTAGCTTGAAATTATTACCCGTCCAGGACAAGTCTTTTCGAGTTACAAACAGTTTAGTACCGTCAATTCGTTGGTTAAGTCTGAGGTACACAGATTCATTTGCATTTTGCACAACATATTTCTTATCACACAATTTTCTCCCCCTCAAAAATGGCATATAAAATGTTATTTTTGAACGGTTGAGAATAAATATGACCATTTCGAGTGTTGCGGGAAGATGACCACTATGAACAATTTGTGAACAAAGTATTAATTCAAATACTCCCCTCAACAAGTGATATAAGCGGTTGAGGTTTTGAAAAATCATATGGGGAAGTACTTGTGTTTTTGAGCAAAACCTTGAAAAATGAAAGGTTTGATAGGTTTTACTCAAAAATAAGAAGCTTTCGCTACTTTTATAAGGATTGTGGCACTGAAGCGTACCACAGGGTCCTTTCTTGACAATTACGGGTTGTACACTGTTATTTGTGCACAAGCCATCAACATATAACATCATACATCCAAATTTTTTTAATGAAAGAACCAAATCAAGGAGTACCAGGAAGTGCAGTGATGTTCCCAGGAGTACGAACAGGGCGTTGATAGCCGGTGATGTTGATCCTGGGTCGACCACCAACAAAACTTTCCAACGTTCTGAACTGATCCCTTCTGAACAACCGTTCATCAATCATGGTGATGATCCTTCTCACATCCCTCCTTTCCTGAGAATTCTAGCGCTTAGGAGACCCAATTTTCAGGCGTATATCCTTCAACCTGTACGCCAATCCATCCCTAACCAGCTTCAAGGTATGATCCCCGAATTTCTGAAGTTCACTACATGCCATTAAGCAGTTTCTTTGAAGTTCACTGCGGTAAACAACTCCGAATGGTTTGCTGATGAGCGTATATTGAGTTAGCTGATTGATGTCGGGAAGATCAAGCGTTGGAGGAGTGAGGTTGACACATTTCTGATATGATTCAACGGCAAGCTGAAGATCTTCAACACGTTCTTTGATGACTATGCGTCTGATGAAGATGAGCAGTGACTTGATGAATTCACGTTGTACTTCAGTTGGAAATTGTCGCATGCGACCTTGAACTTTGGCAAGATACATGTCTTCAATATCGTTGATGTTCAAATTCTCAAAGTCAGCTTCAGAGAATGCATAGTCCCTTTCGTCTTGTCTTTTGACCACAATCTTCTTGAGAAAAGTATAGTCCCATTTAGACGATAGACCAACATGTTGGATGGCCACGATACTTTTAGTACTGAACACTGCATGTTGAGACTTCTGGACCAAGCAGCTTCTGTAGTAGATTCTTCGGCGTTCCGGCCAATGGTAAATCCCATACATTGCATCTTGGTCATATGCTACCACTTTGTCGGAGAACATGTGGGTAGCACGTTCCTCGATGGATATACAATCAGAGTATATGGCAGCAGGGAATGGAAGTGTCAGAGATGTAGCGTATTTCCTTGAACCATCGCCACCGTGTTGAAGAAAATCTAAGTCTTTGTTGAAGAAATGTCTGAAAGGAATCCTAGGCTGATCAGGTTGGCCAATGGTAGGTAGAGGTCGAGACCAGTCGGTGTAATATGGAGGATTGTCCCGTTTTGTGAAGTCGATGTTTGCTTCTGGGTTGAGCCAATCCATGTTATTAGACATGGCTCGAGCAATGTTTTCAAGGTGATATTCAACCTCGATTGCACTTTCCGAGCTGTCTTTCAAAAGTAGGAATGCTTCATTCTTGATGCGCTTCAATTCAGATTTCGTCATCTTCTTCACACGGAACCTTTCTTGCAAAATCTTTGCATGCTCCAAGGTACTACCGTCTACCAATTCTTGGCCTTCTTCAGGGTAGGGAGTGTTGTTAACAAGTGTAGCAAACCATTCAAATTCTTCAGTTTTATCGTCATCTAGCCATGATATGATGTCAGTATGAAGCGTCTTCTTCTTCTTTTTCGAAGGCTTAGATGATGATGCTGGTTTCTGTCCTTGTTTGGGAGAGGTGGGTTGTTGTTGGGGCTCAAGGACCTCTTCATCGTCACCACCCGTATATTCAAAGTAATCACCTGTTTTTTGAGACAGGGGTGGTAACTCGGAATCGTCCCGAGGTTTATCAGTAGAAGACCGAGGTGGAGGAGACTTCTGTTGAGAAGAAGTCCGTAGTAGAGGAGGTGGCATCGAAGAAGATTCACCAGATTGCTTCTGACGTTTAGATGTAGAGTCCTTGTCCTTATCATCGTGATCTCTTGGCCGTTTGGGTTGATCGGCTGATTCCTTGCATGATGATCTGAGTTGAAAAGCAAGTAGATCTTCGAAAAATTTAGCTTCATCTGAAGTAAACGTTCCAGATCGCTTTGACATTTGCATCACTAGTTTAGCGATTAACTCAGATTCAGAGAGATCAGCTTCTCTGGCCATTGTATGTTTAACCAATGCGACGATGTTAGGGGTGAGTTGTCTGGAAAATACTTCTCTAGTCACACCGGGGACAGTGTCGAGAAGAAACTTGTGGGTATGATCTCTTGCTGTCTTCTCCAGTTCCTTTTGGACTTTAGGAACGATATCCTGAAGGTACTTGTTAGTGTAACCTTCGATCATTTCGTTCAGTTCCTCTTTACGATGACTCTTCATGAACTTCTGAACAAATTCCCTTTCTTTCTGCATCTTGTCTTTCTCATCATTTAAGTACTGTATTTGGTCAGCAAACCTATTCAGTTTTCTGTAAAGCATGTCCTTCTTTTTGACTTGTTGGACAGCTTTCACAATTCTTTCATGAGTCTGAGAAATCCAATAGCGAGGTGGTTTCTTCACAGATTTGGATGATGATCTGGTTGACTTCTTTGATGGTGGTGGTGATGAATGAGATGAAGAGTCTGATGATGAGGAGACATGAGGAGGTTCGGGGTCCTTAGGCGGTTCAGAAGTTTCCTTCTGTGAATGTGTGGGACTTCCTAGAAGCAACTTGTCATAATCATCATCTTTATCTTTCTCAGACTTCTCAGTTTCCGGTTTCTCAAAATCATATACAATAGTATCCTCTACAGGCTTTTGTTGTTGCATAAGAGTGGTGGCACCAGCTCCCTTATCGGGTTGATTAACTGCATCAGGAGTTGGTGAAGATTGAGCTGCACCACTTGACCCACCGGGGCCACCCATTTGGTCTTTAGCAAATTCTTTAGCCTTTTGAAGATGTCTGACGATTTTAAACTTCTTCCTGTATGATTTATCCAGTTGCTCTTCTTCTTCTTCAGAGCTCTCATCATAGGGTACAATTGCTGGAGTCTTCCCTTTTACTTGGACAGCTGGAGGACTTGGAGGTTTTGCTACTGAGGCATGTGCTTCGGTTGCAGTTGCAGAGTAATGAAACTCTTCATCTGTATCAGTATCTTCAGAGCTCTCATCCACAAGCTTTCTTTGTGGTTCAAGTGTGGGAATAGGTTCTGCTTCCTTTACGGGAACAATCCTTTTAGAAGGAGGATTCCTTTTAGGAAGCTTCCTTTGACTCACAGTACTTGTTGCGCTTCCTGTACTTCCTCTTCTGGTTCTCCTTACAGGTGTTCCAGAAGATTTTTCGTCGAGATGACCAACTTTGCCTTGTCTTACTGCTTCCAGATACCTTTTGTACGTTTCGAGCTTTCTGACATCTTCAGTTAGAAGGAAATCTGGCAACACAGCACCTTGTTTCTTTGTAGACGATTCCTTGATTCTGACAGATAGAATAGGTTCCGTCAACATATCGTGATTGTCGGGGTCATTGAGCCTCTTGGGAATATCAGGATGAAGTCCAAGTGCTCTCTGGATCAACAGTTTAGTATATCTGATGTAGGGAATCTTTGAGCCAAGCTTGTTGAGAAATGACATCATGTCATCCCAAATCGGAGCTTCGATAGCGATGTGTTTCATGTTGACCAATGCCCAAAATATTTGCAGTTCCATGAGCTTAAGATGCTCATAGCCACTATCACGACCAGAAACAGACTTGGTGATGATCATGTAGAGAGTTCTCCATGGTTGAGGAATACTCTTAAGCTCTACGTGAGAATGCTTGGTGATTACTCCTGTAGCCTCGTCATAACCGATATCGATTAAGAATTGGAGAGTGAGCTCTTCAACATGTGTGGCATATAGTTTGGTTGGATCGACTTCAGGAATTAGGAGAACAGCCCTTAAGTCTGCAGGTGTAATGGTGACTTGTTTGTGATTCAGAGTCACCTTCACAACAGTTCGTCCTTTGACCCTTTCCATAGTGTTCCAGAACTGTTGGATATAGATCTCAGGAACAGTTGCAGAGTGAGTGAGCATATTCTGATACGGATGAGTCCTCAGAATATCAATAACAATTAAACACGACGATTCTGAGCAAGTGAGGGTGTCAAAGTCAACACGGAGATTATTCTTTCCTATCATCATTGGATAGCCATAAGGATAGATATCAGCAATGGAGAGAACTTCAGATGCATCCACATTCATTTGTTCAGCCATGTCGTGATCTGAAATAACATTAGCCAAAAGAACCAACATATCGAAAGACATAATGTTAGTCAACATAAGGTCTTATTGTCTAGTTATTGAATGTACAGTGTCAATGATTGTTACGAGTCCTAAGTCACTTATATGTTCAATAGTCCAATGACGTCGTGAAATGTTTCGTGAGTTAGTTAACTTTAAGTTTTAAAGTTTATATTATCACTTATTGTTCACAACATATCAAACGATTTAAGTTTATTAGTGACATTATTGGATTCGTGACGATATGATTAGTTTATTTACAAGTTTGTACACGTAACAATTCATAACGAAGGTATGATCCAGGCTTATGCTTAGGATTGGTAAAGTTATGCGTAGACAGAAATGATATATGCGTAGGCGTAAACTTACGCGTAGGATCCTAACTTACGCGTAAGAAATATTACGTGTAAGAAAAATTGGACCTTATGCGTAGAGGTTACGCGTAGGCATATATTAACCTTACGCGTAGGGCTATTCGTAAGAGTTGGCCTTATGCGTAGAGGTCACTGTTTACGCATATCCATCACAGGATACGCGTAGTCCCATATGTAGAACCTTATGCGTAGAAGCTACGCGTAAGACTAATCTTACGCATAACATGCTACGCGTCAGGTGATCCTTATGCGTAGAGTTACAACAACCTTGATTCTGAATTTTAAATGTAGCAAGCCTGAAACAAAGCATCATATCATCAATTTTGACACATAACATTCATTTTGTGACAGATCAAAACACACTTGCACAGTTAAACAGTTATGCGTAGAAAAACTTACGCGTAGTCTAAACCCTAAATCTACGCGTATGAAATCTAGCCATGGAATATGCACAAAACTTTTTTTGGTAGTTTAAGAGTGTTGAGGGAGTCTTTATACCAAGTTATAACACTTAACTCGTTGTGAATCAAAAGTTACCAAATATTATGAGCTTTAAACCCTAAATCCAAAATGTTAACCAATTCGTGTTTCTGGGTGGTTAATAACCATGGAAATCATTAATTCAACAACTTAAGACTATAACCCAACAATCTTTTATACCAAAACACTTCACATTGGGAAAAACCCAAATCGACACATAAACCCTAATTTCGTAAATCATTTAATTCGTGATTCTGGGGGAGTTTTGATGATTAAAACGGTATCATTGATGTGTTAGAAATGTTTTGACACTATTCTTTTAACCATAAACACCCAATCTTGATCATGTGTTCATACACATATGCATAGACCACAAAAACGAGATTATACAAAGTTTTAACCGTTGGATTTTTGAAAACTTCAAAACCATTGCTTAAAAACATGTTGTAAACACGAAATCACTTACAAAATGATGATCTGAAACACGGATTTCTTGAGTGAATTCTATGCGTAGGATGGTTTTAGGTTTATAGTAATAAATGAGAAGTGAAAGTTAGGTGGGGGTGTTATATTAAAATAACTTTAAGGTTTTGACAGTTTTGGTCCCTCCACCTTTTCCTTTTTCAAACAAAGCCTTTTAACTTCCATTTTGGTTACCAAACAAAGATTGTTAGGAAAGAAACATGACGACACTCCCCCTCGACTTGAGAAAATAATGAAAGGTTATTAATTTAAGTCCGAGGAGTGTCATTGTACCAGAAAATTCACCACCATTTGTAAAAGAAACAACCAAGGTATGATAACATGCAAGTACACAGATGTTTTGAAACAGTTAAAGTTTTGATTTCTCCCCCTCAACACTTGATCGGAAAAATACCGAATTTAGAAAGATTAGGGTGTTGACGGAAGAAATGTACTTGCAATGTTGAAAGAAAAGTAGATTAGAAGAATATTTTTGATTTTATCATGTTTTATATTTTTGTATTTTGTTTTTGAAAAATTTATTTACAAAAGATGTATTGGTGTTTGACAGGTTTTTAAGACTGTTTTAAGAGGTCATCCATTTCCTCTTGAGTCAAACACCTCATACCAATCCGGTGAACCAACTCATTAAACCTAGCGGGAGGCAAGGCTTTGGTGAGAAGATCTGCCAATTGGTATTCTGTACCCACAAAGTATAATTCAGCGGTACCCTGTTCGACATGGTCCTTGATGAAATGATAGCGAAGATCGATGTGCTTTGATTTCGAGTGCTGGACTGAGTTGCACGAGATCGCAATTGCACTCCGATTGTCGCAGTACATCGGGATTCTGTCGAATACGTAACCATAGTCTTTGAGTTGTGTTCTCATCCAGATGACTTGAGCACAACATGCGGACATGGCTACATATTCTGCTTCGGTTGATGACAGCGATGTATAATCCTGCTTCTTTGATTGCCAAGACACCAGTTTATCACCGAGAAATTGTAGAGCTCCTGAAGTACTTTTCCTTGAGTCTAAGCATCCTGCGTGGTCAGCGTCTGAAAAAGCGATTAGTTCAAAACCAGAATCCTTCGGATACCAAATCCCCAAGTTAATGGTTCCCTTGATGTATCGGAGGATTCTTTTAGCCTTAGAGAGGTGAGTTTCAGTTGGTCGCGACTGATAACGGGAGCATAGATAAACGGCAAAGACAATATCAGGTCTGCTAGCTGTTAGATACATGAGGGACCCAATAATACTTCGATATTTGGTAGGGTCAACTAATTTCCCATGTAAATCAGCGTCTAGCTTCTTGGTATGAGTCATTGGTGTGGCATAAGTATCACAGGTTTTCATTCCAAATTTGTTTAACAATTCAAGGGCATATTTGGACTGACTCAAGAAAATACCATGGGGTGATTGATGAACTTGCAGTCCTAGAAAGAACGTGAGTTCACCCATCATGGACATTTCAAAATTTTTCTTTATTAGTTTTGCAAAAGCGGTTGAAAACTTTTTATGTGTAGACCCAAAAATGATGTCATCCACGTAAATTTGAACAATTAGGATATGTGCCCCGTGATATTGTATAAAATGAGTTGGGTCAACCGAGCCTTTGGTGAAATTATTGGCAATGAGGAAAGATGATAGCTTATCGTACCATGCCCGAGGGGCTTGTTTGAGACCATAAAGAGCTTTGTTCAGTTTGTAGACATGGTTCGGGCACTCTGGATCAACGAATCCATCTGGTTGGCTGACATAGACCGTTTCTTTAAGTTGTCCATTGAGAAACGCCGTTTTGACATCCATCTGATAGACCGTCATATTCATATGAGCTGCGAACGCGAGAAATATCCGAACAGCCTCAAGACGAGCAACCGGAGCAAAAGATTGTTCAAAGTCTATTCCCTCTTCCTGGCGATAACCCTTAGCAACTAGACGTGAATTGTTTCGGATGACGTTCCCTTCAGCATCCAATTTGTTTTTCCAAATCCATTTTAGACCAATGACGTAGACCCCTGTTGGTCTTTCAACCAGTTCCCATACTTCAAGACGTTTGAATTGGTTGAGTTCTTCCTGCATGGATTCAATCCAGTTGTCTTTTGTCATTGCGTCTTTAATGTTTTTAGGCTCAGATTGGCAGACCGTGAGTGCATAAATGCAATGTTCACCGTCTGTGTGAAGACGTTGTCTTGTAACGACTGGTTGATTGGGGTTGCCAATAATGTTAGCCAGAGGATGGTCTTTAGTCCATCGGTGTGTAGAGGGTTGATGTTGGTATACATTGTGCAGATTCTGAGGATTCAAATGGTTTGTTGAAGATTCCGCGACATCTGGTGCAGCAGTCTCATTAGCAAACGGGTTGAAGAACGCATTTGGATCAAAATCTGCAGGTGGGGGTACTTTATTCAGAATATCATCAGCTGGTTCATCATTGTTGGAAGCGGTGTGTTCAACTGTTGTGTTGGAGTCAACTGGTGTAGGTGCATCTTCAACTATGGTTGTTGTAGCAGGTGTATCAGGTATAGGAATATTATCATGTTGTGCAGCGGAAACAGCGGATACACCTGGAGCACGTTCATCAATATCGTCACAGAACAGAGGAGCAAATAACCTTTCCATTTGTTGACGAGTTAGCTGGGGGCTTTGTTCAGCTGATGATGGGGGTTTAGGGAAGTTTAAACGGTTGTGACCGGGTTCTAAGCTGTTATACTCAGAAGCCATTTCCGTGAGTTCATCAAAATGAGCATGAATCGTTTCCATTACCTCCTTAGTTCGACGATTCCAGATTCGGAAACCTTTAGAATTGTCACAGTATCCAATAAAGACTCCAATGTCAGCTTTGGCTTTGAGCTTTCCAAAATCATCACGATCATTATTCGGATAGCAAAGGGATCCAAATACATGAAAGTGTTTGAGGTTCGGTTTATAGTTGTGGACAAGCTCGAAAGGTGTTTTGTTGTGGCGTTTTGTGATCATAGAACGGTTTTGAGTATAGCATGCAGTAGATACAGCTTCTGCCCATAAGTAATCAGGAAGTTTAGCATTGATTAACATTGTTCTTGCAGCTTCCACTAACGTTCGGTTTCGTCTTTCAACAACTCCGTTTTGTTCAGGTGTACGTGCAATAGATGTTTGATGCTGAATTCCCACTTTCTCATAGAATTCATGAAGGGTTTTGTTAACAAATTCAGTTCCTTTGTCTGTTCTGATTATCCTGACGGTGTTACGGAGCTGAACCTGTATTTTTGTGAGAAAGGTGATGATCATTTGTGGAGCTTGGTCTTTGCTTCGAAGAAAGTAGACCCAAGTCCATCGTGAGTAGTCATCAACAATTACTAAGATGTAGCATTTGCCATTGATCGTTTGCACGCGCATTGGTCCACACAAATCCATGTGAAGAAGATGAAGCACATGCTGAGAGCTGTGTTCCACCTTTGAAGGAAAATGAGCACGAGTGCTTTTCCCTTGTTCACAGGCTGAGCAAAGGTGATCTTTTGAATACCGGAATCGTGGGAGTCCTTCAACTAGTTTGTGTCGAGCAAGGTTGGTAATGGTTTGAAAGTTTAGATGTGAGAGACCACGGTGCCATAGCCAGGATTTTGTATATGTTGCCTTTGAAAGTAAGCAGATGGGAGAGGAAGCAACCATGTCTTGCATAGAGATAGTGTAGAGACTAGAATTACGCGAGCCAGACATAAGGTCATTTCCTTGTAGATCACGAATGAAACAAGTTTTCTCCCTGAAAGCAACCTCCAAATCTCCATCACAAAATTGACCTACTGAAAACAGATTGTGACCGAGGCCTTCCACATAGTAAACCCTGCTGATTTCGATGTTCCCATTGACATAATCTCCGTAGCCCATAATAGCTGCGAAGTGATCGTTCCCGAACCTGACAGTGCCAATGAACTTTGCAATAAAGTTTGATAACAGTTTAAGGTTGCCTGTCATGTGTCGGGAACATCCGCTATCAACAATCCAGAGAATGATCTGTATCACCTGCATTACACACAGACGACACAGATGGAATAGAAGTAGATGTGGAACCCGAAATGTTAGAGGGTTCCGAAGCAGGTATATTAGACATACACACATTAATAATTTTAGGCATCCATTTAAATCCTAGTATGTTATATATCCATTTCTGCCATCTATAACTACTCTTTGCTTTAGTCTTAGTGAATGCACTAGGTGGTACTTCATTCTTAGGAGGTGAAACTGGAGCTACAGTGACAGCAAAGTTTGCCTTAGAATCTAAAGAAGGCGGTCTACCAAGCACAGGCTTAGAATGATTAGTGGGCCTAGAGATATTCCGATTCTTAGGATTCTGTAATCGAGAGATTATAGCTTTAGCAACACATTTGTCATGACAATCAGAATTCATACTCTTCCGACAAATAACACAAGGTGCATCAGACTGAATATAAAAAGTACTTAACGGTTTAGCATTCATTACATCACTATTTCTATTACATTTGCCAGACGCAACATCTATAGTGGAAGCAACATTAGTCTTATTCAGAGTCCTAGGGTGTTCTTCTACTTTAGCATTCCTTATTGTTCTTTTCTTAGGTCGCAACTTCTTATTCTTCGATTGAGTGCTCCTAGGCTGTGAAGTGCGGACGTTTGGAAAAGAAGCAACTATTCCTGTTTCAGTAGAGGGAAACACATTAGCAACTTGTGATTTGGCAGTAGGAATTCTAGGTTCACGATTACTAAGTGTGACTGGTGCTATTCTCTTAATCACGGTAGGCGGAAGTTGTTCATACTTTCCTAACATTTCTCTTAACTTAGAGATAGTGTGAATCAAATCTTGATTTTCAGAACGAATATTACAAGCAAAATTCATGACTTCTCTAGTGTGAGCAAGATAGTGATCAAGTTCGTTAGATGCTTCATGACGAGTCTTATTGATCAAATCAAATATGACACCATATTCCTGTTTAACTTTTGAGAGTTCTTGTTCATATTTTGAGATTTGACTTTTCAAAGACACGTTTTGATCATCCAGTTGCTCAATTTTAGGTTCAGAAGATTTTGCACTCAACTGAGCGATTTTCTTTTGAAAACTAAGTTGATGATTGTGAATATCTTTTTCACACCAATGAAGACGACGTTTGGCATTGTAAATTTCGTTGAGTAATTGTTTATTTTCAGCTTTTAAAGACTCGATCTGAAGCACATTATCGGTGTTCTCAACAGTTACAACATTTTCAACAATATCAGCAGAGATGTAATCAGATGCAAATGGCAAAGCATGAAGTAACACAACATTATGGATATCAGCACAGATAACATCTTCCAAGAGTCGATCAACATCTTTTCTCAACATTTTCTTTTTGCGTTTAGTGTTAGAAATAGATATTTCTGTTTTCTCGAAAACGTTTTTCATTACCCCAAGTTCCTTATGAAAATCCTTTTCCAAGGCAATTGCACAGCTTTTCAAGTTTTTAACATTAGGTAAAAGATTTTTCTGAAAAATGTCTCTTTGTTCTCGCGCCAGAGGCGATTGAAAATGTTCAACTTTGATTTCAGAGCGATATTCTATCTCATGTTGTAAAATTTTGAGGTCAGCCATGAAAATGTCAAAATATCGAAGAATTTTTCGATTTTCAGGTTTTGAGTTTACATCACTAATGGAAGGTAAAGGACCATAAGTTTGTGCATAATCTGGTTGGGGATTAACAATAGAAGACTCAGGTGTTTTGATGATAACCCTTGGTGTGTTAGAAGAATCCGTTGATGTGACGAAAGTGACCGCGTTTTTATAATTAAAAGGTTTGTTGTAAACAACGTTTTTTAATTTTGATCGACTCTTGTCTTCTGCATCTAATTCCTCTTGACGATGATATTCAACAACACTCATAACAGTATTATCAATTTTGTATTCTGCACTGGAAACTTCAGGAGTTGGTTTGAATGTTTTTAGTGAAAGCTTAGGTTTGTAATCAGCTAGATTTTTTCCATACCCTTTTGGATTGGGTTTTAAGGTAAACTTTTCAATAGCTGTTACTGATTCACCATGTTTGTAAACAACAGTTTTAAACTCTTTAAGTTTGTTTTGCAAGCCGATAATTTCTTCAAGAAGGTCATCCACCCGATTCGTTGAATGCTTTTTGTATGCGGAGAACTGTTTTTGGCAAGTTAACAACTCAGCCTTAGCTTTTTGATTTTCCAAGGTGAGAGCGTTAATTTGTTTTTTATGTTCATGTTTCAGTTGTTCTAATTCAGACAACAAAGCATTCTTCGAGGCGGCTAGATCACGCATCTGTCTCTCTAAATATTTTTCGTTTTGATGAGAATTTGCAAAAGCGGCTTCAAAACCTTTTTCACGGTTTTCTTGAGTTTTGAAAAAGTTGAGTTGCATTTGTAAGAATTCAAAATCCTTGGTTAACAGTGCATTTTTACTTTTGAATGTTTGATTTAATGCAACACATTCAGCAATTTGGGATTGTTGGTCTTTAAGTAACATAACAAGATCTGGATGAGGCAAAGGTTCATCGTGTTCAACGTGAGTCACAACATGATCATTATTTAGATCCTCAAGTATAACCACGGAGTCAATTTGATTATCAAGGGAAACCATAAGGTCATCTGGATCGTCAAATGTGACTACGGGGTTTATTTGAAAATTGGCAGAATGAGATGTAGATGACTCATTTTGAACATTCTGAGCCGTGCCGGATTCAGATATTGACGGAGATATTAGTTAAGATATGATGATGGTTTGTTCGGGTACCTGAGACAAGCCATCAGTGTCATACACTGGGCCTGCTTCACTCATGTGTAACTCTTGCATATTAGCCATCAACATAACAGCTGCATTGGCCTGCAAGTCCTCCATATCATCATCTGAGTCTGCATCTGCCATAAAGCTCTGTTCTTTGTCTGTGAGAGATCCACCAGCTTCATCCATAAGAGCCAAAAGTAAAGCCTCTTTGAAATAAGCACTGTCCCGAGTCCTTGGCTTTGGGCATGCATTAGCCAGGTGTCCCTTCTCATTGCAGTTGTAGCATCTAAGACCATTTAACCAATTCTGAGCATTTCCCTGTTCCACCCCTTGAGCTCTGTTGTTATTCCTACCCACATCATTAAACCCTTGACCACCGCCCATCTGACGACCATAATCACGATTCTGAACTTCAACACGTCCATTGTTCACAACAGCTTGAGTCCGTGTGTTAGATGAGGAACGAATACGATTGTTGGATTTGTTGGTGTAACGGCCAAAAGCATTAGCAATCATCACAAATCCTTGTTGCAATGCTTCGAACGGATCGATTTCCTCAGTCGCTTCACTGACATATGCTTGAGCATTGTTGTTGTATGGAACCAATTGATTTTGTTGAGGTTGTTGCTGTGAAGGTGTGTTTGAAGCAGTTGGTTGAGTTGCTGGTTGAGAGGGATAATTCTGTTGAGCATACAAGGCAAGTTGTTGATTATCCGGATGTGACTGTTTAGCAATTTGAGCACGGAGAATCCTTTCCCGATCAACTTCCTTTTCATGAGGCTTCAAGTAATCGTACAACAGTCCATAAGTAGAATGATGCATATTCTTCGCTTGACGGAGAAAGATGACATACTTCTCCCATTCAGGACCAAGACTACTTAGGAACTTAGTATTCACTGCAATTCTTGGCATGATGATGTTGTGTTTATCCAAATCATTGATGATGTCTGAAAATCGATGATGATAGGACTCTAGTGTCTCTCCAGGTTCAATCATGAAGTGTTCATAAGCCAAGTAAATTTTGGATTCCAAATCCTCCTGATTGAGTACAGATCCTTCCATAAGAAGACGAATATGATCCCACATTTTTTGTGCAGTTTTTTGAGCATCAACACTACGAAGAATTGGGTTTGGTAATCCTAAGAGGATGTATTCCATTGCAAGTTTATCAGCTTCATAGTGTAGAAGTTCTGTAGCATTTAGATCTGCAACAGTAGCAATGTTGGTTTGTTCATCTCTTGGTGGAACAGCAGTTGGATCTCCGGGTACAATGACGGTAGGCATCTCAAATGGACCTTCCAAGATAACCTTCTTTAAGAACTTTCCATGTGGCTTCTTCAGATCACAAAACCTAAAGAACCTTATCACCCATTGATCGTAGTTTCCTGGAGTGAGCATTGGAGGTCTATCAAGTGATCCAGCTTCATGAATTGATTGTTGGCTGCTTAAAGCTTCACACATCTTTGCAAACCAAGTGGGTTCCTTCATAGTGTTCCTTGATGGATGTTGATTGAAATCATTTGTGTAGGATTGAACTTGAAGGCTTGGTGGTGTTTGAACCATTTGTGGTGGTGGAATTGCACCAATTTGTGGAGTATGTTGCTGATTAAATTGTTGTTGATAAATAGCTTGTTGTTTATTCCATTGTTGATGTTGTGGAGTTAATTGTTGTTGTTGTTGATGATTATAAGTGTGAGGGAAATAGTTAGAGTATGGTGGTTGAGACATGTTGATAAACTTGTGTAGTAAAAATGGATCTTGGTAGTCGAATGAACCTTTGTTGATGAAGTGTCCTTAGGCGTAGAAAAGACAAGAAACCAAGTAGCACTTATGCGTAAAAACACCAAAAGTTACGCGTAACAATAAGGAGTTACGCGTAGGATTTAGCTTACGCGTAAGGAGGATAAAAGCACTAAAGTTATGCGTAGACAAAAGTTAGACGTAGAAAGTTAGGCGTAGGATTACCTTATGCGTAGACCTAAGTTTACGCGTAAAGTGAATCTTATGCGTAGGATTTCTACGCGTAAGCTTATGCTTATGCGTAAGTTTAGGGTTTTTGCCCAAATGATCTTTTACACTATCACAGTGCAAAAGATATCCAAAGTCGACGTATTTTTAGACTTATCCAAGTAAAAAAACACGGAATAAACCACGAAAATGAAGATCAAACCATGGATAATCTTACGCGTAATTTTAGGGTTTCAATACGCGTAGGATTACTCGTAATTCTGATTTTGCCCAAATGTGTTTCTAAACCAGATTTTTGTTATGGAATAGCTTCAATAGTACCAAAAGAACACAATAGTGTGAAACTTGATGTACCAAAACTGCTAAACGGGTTACGCGTAGAACGACACCCAAGAACAAAAACACGTTCAAAAACAACTATCCACGCATAAAGTTTGAAACTTTTTGCCAAAAACACGTATTTTAACACCTTAAGACATTGAAAGGACAAGAATCTTGGATTCAAAAGGTTAAAAAAGATGTTTTTAAGCGAACCAAAGTATCAAGGTGCGTTTTAGGCGTAGGACCGAAACCCACTTCAAAAACAAACACGATTCACCCAACTAGTAGGCGATTGATACCACTGTTAGGTCACTAGTTTTACAAACACAAGTAATATAGAAAGGAGATGAGGCGGATGAACAAGTTATCACACACACACACACGTATAAAGAAACCGGTTAAGCATAGAGGCATGAATGAAAAGAAAACTTGAACAACCAACCCTCAAATGAGGGTTTACAAGAGTATTTATAGGAGGGAAGCTAGGGCAACACTCCTAGTTCCCATCCTTACATATATGGGCTTGGGCCTAAGCTTATGGGCCTTCTACATAAGCTAGACCTTAAACAAACATAAAGGCCATAATAAAGCTACCTATTACATATGAAATATAAATACTTGAAATACTTTTTAGGAGTGATTCCAACACAATACAAAGAAGGTTTTAATAAAAATCAATTATCAATCATAAACACCTTTTATTTTGAAATATTGGTACACAGTCGATGTGCTAAAGAAAAGAGTTTTTAAGCACAACGACCGGTTTTTCAAAGGTATCCGTTAATCCATAACCTGAGCCAGGATTGATTTAAAAGATTGAATCGCCCCATTGTTTATGTTCAGTTGTCACATGGTTGATCTATTGGATAGATCTCACATGCCACCCACCAGGAGCTTGTTTGATGTTGGCTCCAGAAGGCTTTCCATCTTCATTGTGAATATGTTTGCATATCACTAAGATGTTCTGGCAATACCACAAGGATAATGCGTAGGAATCATAAGATATAATCTCTCTTTCCACATGGTGTGAACCAGAGAGTCTTCATTGACAGTGTCCTAATGAGATTTGTTTGATGATCTTGTGGCTCTAGACTCAATTGTGCATAATTTGGTTCCTATGTCGGATACTAGGGAGAGGGTATCCTTCTTCAATATCAACAAACTCTAAGAGAAAGTCGATAAATAATGTCGGTTCCCCGTGAGAATGAAACAAGTCCTTTTAAGAGGAACTTGAGTGGTTTGGGAAGTTGTAGTGTAGTGCGTCACTGGGTCCATGACGTTTTGTCTTCAATACCAGTGTTACCATAATAACAACCAGTAGCATATGAATTGAACCCGGTATCTGCCCTAAGGTTGAATTATAGGAGGGCTATTTATTTTTACCCTTTTCAAATTCAATTCTTTTTCATTCTTCAACCCCTTCAGTGCTTACCGAGACTTCATAACTAGAACCTTGTCGGGTTTATTCCAGTACTAGCTCAGTCTCAGTCCGCACTCTTCCCATTTCTCATTTTTCTCCTTTTTTCATCATGCCTAAGGACTCTACACTATCTAGTGGATTGTCCCTGGGTAGATCCCTCCGGTTCTGGCGGATCAAGGGAACAAAAACCGAACCTAACCATCCTTATATCACCATACATAAAGTAAATTTGGTTGGTCTTTTGGTATTGTTCATCTGCCATTGGAATCAATCGAAAACCATTTGAAAATCAATTCAGATACTTGTGATATATTATTAAAGCATTTTGCACCTGAATTGTTTTTGATATTTTTTTTGAAAAATATCTCCCCCTCAACACGTGCATCATGTATTTGAAATCGTTTTAGCACACTGAGGCAAGAGGAAGAATTAACTTCTTTGATTACCATTTTCTAAAAGATATCATCATCACTTCCCTGATTAAATCAAGTAGATAAAGTATATTAGGGAAGGATGAGGTTTTTAAAGGTTTGCCCCCCCTCAATATGTGCTTCGAGGTTTGAAAGAGTATTGCACATACTAGAGGGAACCTGCACTTAGATACAAATCAATCACGTTTCAATTCTTTGTGGTTTTAAAAAGATGCTCCCCCTCCACATGTGCATGGAAAATTGAAATCGTTTGGCACATGTGGGGAGGAAAGCATGCAAAACACTTATGAAACCATTCATCGAATTATCAGTTTTAAATCCAATTTAAATCACAGATTCTCCCCCGATCACATTTTTCAAATCCTTTGAGAGTTGTGATCTCTATTGATTTAGGTTAAATTTTGAAAGCTTTTTGAGGAGAATAGTGACTTGCTTTGTGAAAAAAACATTTTTAACTGATAAGGATCAGATTTTCAGACTTTAAACTCTATTGTTTAAACATGCAAGATTGTCTTTTGAAAACATAACATTAGCAAAGGTTTTGAATCAACTGTATAAAACATTATTCTTTTTGATTTTTTAAACAATAAACCTTGCTCATTTATGTGCCAATTGTTTGAAAAATGACCTTTCAAAATAACCTTTTTAATTCAAATAAAATCATTCTCCCCCTCAATCAATGACACAAGTTGTTGATTGAGAGATAGAGATTTTAACAGATGATAAGCACAAATGATTTACACGAATAATAGAATACGAGGTATTTTCAAAGAAATTTAGTTTTCATTAGATGGCAAATATTTTTCAGAAGAATCATTAGACGGAAAAATATTTGGAAAGAGAAACATTTGTCTTTTTGATGACAAACATTTGTTTTAAGAATCAGAGCATGGGATTTGAAAAATAAGATAAAGCATGGCTCTGTTCTTTACTTTTAAAACGGGTTATTGCCTGAAATGACAATAAACCACCATTTTTCTCCGCCTCATTTTTTTTTTTAATAAACAAAAACTATGTACATTCGAAGAACATCTAAAGACCCGTGACATTCTTTGAATGTCAACACTAAGTCCGTAGATGATATCGAATAAGGAAAAACATGACAAAATAACAATATTTTTGGAATTTTTTTTTAAGATTTTCTACTTTTTATGGATTTTTTTGAGAATTTTATAATTTTATATTTTCTTTTGTGGGTTTCGAAATTTTGTATTTTGATTTTTGAATAAATATATACAAGAGATAGATGAATAAAGACTTTTACTCCTCGTCTTCCTCTTGAAGACGCTTGAGTGTTTCCGGTTGTAGACTCTTTAGACCAAGACGTGGAAGGATAAACTCAAAACGTTCTCTAGGAAGAGCTTTGGTGAAGATGTCTGCTAATTGGTATTCAGTCCTCACAAAATAGAGTTCCACCACACCTTTTTCCACTTGCTCCCTGATGAAATGATATCGAATGTCAATGTGCTTTGCTCTTGAGTGTTGTACATTGTTGCATGAGAGAGCAATAGCACTTTTATTATCGCAGTACAGAGGAATTTTGTTGAATACAAAGCCATAGTCAGATAATTTAGATCTCATCCATATGATTTGAGCACAACAAGATGACATGGCTATGTATTCAGCCTCTGTAGAGGAAATAGAAGTACTCATTTGCTTCTTTGACGACCAGCTCACAAGCTTATCACCCAAAAACTGAGCACCTCCAGACGTACTTTGACGTGTATCTTGATACCCTGCATGATCAGCATCTGCATAGGCTGTTAGTGACATACCGGTGTCCTTCGGGTACCAAAGTCCCATATTGATGGTTCCTTGAAGATACCGAAAGACCCGTTTTAACCGCTTCAAGGTGCTTTTTGGTAGGCTTAGCCTGATATCTAGCACACATGCAAACAGCGAACAAAATGTCTGGTCTACTGGCTGTGAGGTACATCAGGGATCCAATCATACTACGTGATGAGTGTCTAAATACTCATCATTTTTATAACTTTTAGACTGCAAAAACATCTGAAAACACTCAGAAACGCATCAAAATGATAAGAATATCACAAATAAGTGTTTTATGTGTTTTAAATGCAAAAATACCAAAAACATGTGAAAAACGTATCAAGTTTGCATAATTGGCAGTTTTAGTCCCCCAAGTTTCAAAAGTTGTCAAAACTAGTCCCTGGTAATTCAAAAACTTGTAAAATGTCATTTAAGGTCCATGGGATTCAAAAGTTGTCAAAATAAACCCTTTAAAGTTTAATATTTACAAAATGACAACTTTAGTCCTTAAACTTTGAAAAATGTCAAAAATAGTCCTTGGTGAATTTAAAAATGGAAATTTAACAAAAATAAACCTTGTACTATTCATAAATGACAAAAATGGTCCTTATAGTGAACTTTTGGAAAATTACATGTTTGGTCCCTTAAGTTTCAAAAATGACATAAAAGGCCCTTGGATTTATTAAAAATGGAAAATAATTACATGTATGGTCCTTGGATTATCATATATTGCAGGTTTAGCCCTTGTGATAAGTTTGGATAAGTTGCAAGTTCAGTCCTTCAATTTCAGAATATTACATAAATGGTCCTTGTGATATACAAACCAAACCGGACCCTATATTATCCAAACCCAAAACACAAAACACAACCCAGCTGGCCCAAATATCCAACCCGGCCCATTTTTTAAAATTAGAAATACCGCCGTTACTGTAGCATCTTCTCTCCCACAACTACATACCAAAACCAGGTGGTTTCACCACCTCACCACCACTTTCCACCTTTCCACCTTATCCCCCAGCTGTATACCAACCCCCCTCTACCTCTACATACACCCAAATTACATTAAATGCAAAATCCTGCTACTATGACTTTTTCCCGCCAAAATTCCACATGGACGAATAAGATGATATCAAGGCCTATCCAATGGTGCGAAATGATCAGAGGAGAGAGGGAAAGCTTTTGGATGTCCATAAAAAGGAAGAGAAGCAGAGATGAAAAGCCAAGTAGTGTAATTTAATTTTCCCTATGTCGTTTTTAATATTTTAAATTTCCTAGTGTAAGTTTAAGCTTTTAAATACTTTGTAATAAATTTTCAGTGTATTAAGAACCTGTTTTCAGTTTCAATTGCAGTATATGTACAAGAATTCAGTTTATGTATTTTCAAGTTCAAAAATCTCAATATGGTCAAATGATGTTTGTAGTTGTTGTTTTGTACTCAATAAGCTCATAAAAGCTCCTAGGAATCTCTTATAAGCTTTTATAAATCTTAACACTTTGTTTAGTATCAAAAACCGAAAAACAAGAAAAATACCAAAAAAATAGTTAGAAAATAAAAATTCCATGGAGAATATGCCAGATATTGGAGCAGAGCTAATCTTGGATTGCATTTTGGTTTAGAGCTTTGTGGTAAGCTATAGGAAGTGGTATTAATCATCAGTCCTCAGTTTTATGCTTGAAATCAAGTTGTAAGCCATTTATTTAAAAGTTGCATTTCCTAGTTTTAGTAATTAAATCTTGTTAATTCTGGTTTTATCCTGTCTCATTATAGTCTATATAAGTTAATTTATAGCTTTTATGGTTTGAAAAGTTGTTTTAGCACAATAAGCTTCAAAACTGCCTAATAAAGGGGTGTTTGGATTTATTGTTAAAACTGTGTTTAAGGTTGTTAATGTCATTGTTTTTGCTTGTTACATGTTACCTTATGTCTAAATAGCTCAGATAAACCATAAAACATAGTGCTTATTAGTTAAATAGTCAAAACTAGCTTTAATATCACATTACTTGTTCACTGTTAGACATTTTGATTACATAATCATGCATACTAGTGTAAAAGTTGTTAATTTAGCCTAAATAAGTCTTAAAGTAGCTTAATACATCAAATTAGATCATATAGGATCATCAAAAGTTCATAAAAGTCAAACTCTTAGTGTAATTCATAAAGTCAAATTTCCCATTTTACAGTTTTTGAATAAACTTTAGAATTTTATTGTGTACTTAATATTAAGATTTAGCTTAAATCCTTTTGGGATATTAAAGTTTAACTGCTTAACTAAATTAGAAAAATATTAGTTCAGTTCTAATCAGCTTATTAAGTGCTTTTTACTTAGCTTCTTTTGACCCCTTTTTCTGAAAAACTGCCCTGTGCAAACAGTAAGCTATTGCTTATTTGTAGTTTATTCAGTGCTTAATTCTAAGTTACTTTGCTTATTCAGTTATTAAATTAGCTTATTAACAGTTATGTAGCTTATTTCAAGTCTAACTTAGCTTATTTATTAGCTTATAAGTCACTTGGCTTAATACTAGTCCTTATTTCCAATTCTTGTTAAATTGTTAAGAATCTTAAGCTGAATCTGTGCTTATTGGTTGTTTTTATAAAAAGTTTCAGTTGTGAAAATTGCTTATTTTTATGTACTTAATAAGTTGCAAAAAGAAAAAAAAAAAAAAAAAAAAAAAAAAAAAAAAAAAAAGCAAAACTGACCAGGCTGGGATTCGAACCCAGGTCTGCCAGCTCACAGTCCCACGCCTCAACACCAACACCTGATACCAACTGCCCTTGGGTCTTGTCTTGGTTACATCTTGCATCACTTAATATATAATGTTGTTTTATTCGGGTTAGCTTATAACTCAGTCCTGCTTGTTTAACTGCTTATCTAGACTGCTTTTTCATATTTGATATTTTTCTTAGGTTAGTTTTATCTTAAAGTAGTTTTCATAAATTTTTCAGATTTTTCCAAAATGTTTTAGTATTTTTAATAATTTAATTAGTGTTATTTGGTTTTTAATTCGTAATAAATAATTTAAGAGTCGAAAAAATACCCGGCTTTTTCCTAAAATTTTCTTTTGTCATATAGTATGTAAGAAAATTGTTTTTACACTCGTAGGACTTTTATTTCACAAATTTTACGTTTTTGCTTGCGCACTCGCGTAATTTTTATAAATAACGTACGTTTTCATTTTAAGTTACGTTTTTAGGTAATTTAAGTTTACGTTTTAGTTAAAATAGTTTATTTAAGTTATTTAATTTTATAAATCACAAAAACATCATTGTAAAAATAGTGATAGCATTTATTTAATATATTTTAGCTTTTTAATTTTCTTTAATTTGCATTTAAGCCCCTGTAATTTATAAACTTTTCTTTAGGTATAAATAACTCAAAATCCTCACTGATCACTATCCTTAGTGATTATTCGACATATGTCTGTGTTGAACACCATTCATCCTCCGTGGGACTTAACGACCCAGGAATCCACTATATTCCTCTGATCTTAATTGCATTTGCTTTCTAAGCTGTTTTAAGTTTATTACGGTTGACCATTCACAAGTGGTTAGCTTGTGTGATTAAACTTGACTGTTCAGGAGCGAATCAAATTTTGGCGCCGCTGCCGGGGAGGCTGTAAGCGTGTTTTAAGCAGTTTTCAGACCCGTACTTGCACATATACCACCTTTTGTAAACAGTTTTTTTGTAAAGTTAATCAAAATCAAAAAGTTCATTAACACTTTTCCTAAAGTGTTAACAACACCAAAAATATTTTCATTCTTTGTTTTTACAAAATGTTTATCCAAAAAATCCAAAAATATTCATCTTTACCCTCTTACCCTTTTTGATTCTTTATTCCTTTACCCTCTATCCATTTGATTCTAACTTCTTCTATTCTCATGGAATCTCTCGACTACGACGAATTCTGGAACGAAGTTGAAAAACTTCATACTTTATCACAAATGTCAAGAATTCATGTTGTTCGTAATGATCCATTAATTATGCGTAGGGAAATGGAACGAGAAACCGGGGTGACAAAGGACCAGGTACTTCCCTCTAATAATGGAGGTGCTAAATACATCCAACCTACGGTTATCGAAAGATCTAACCCCTCAATTGCTCCTAAGCCGTCTAAAATTGATCCTACACTTTCACAATTTACGGTTAAAAGCAAACATGCAGAATTTAGACCGGTGACTAGCAAGAATGACTTGCCTAATCTTCACGTTTCTTAAGAACCAGAACCGGAGACCATAACGGAAGTGGTGGAAATTGCTAGCTCTCAGAGCACACCACTTGTCCCACCTCCGGATTTTTCAAAATGTTCTTCGAGTCTTAATAGTCATTCGGATCACCATGTTGGTTTTGTTGATTCTTTGAATGAACCGATTCCTTCTCATAACTCTCAAATAGAATCGTTTATTCCTTGTGTCGGTTGTGGTGAGCCTCTTTTTGGTTCACCCTGTCGCTGGTGTACGTGTGTACAGTGTGGTAATGATATTCATAACGAGAGTTGTTTGTTTTGTGGTTCGAGGAATTCATTTGATTATGATCCTAATCCGAACTCATTTAACGACCCCTCAAATTTTTCCAGTTACCCACCACAGCCCGACTTATCTTCATATAATCAACATAACTGCTGTGAATTTTGTGGAGGTCCTCACCAAGGATTTGAATGCCAATCCGGAAACACGTTTGTCTATGAACAGTTTTCCGATGATGCTCAGAACTTTGGTTATGACCAATATCCATATGATTCACCAATCCAGGCTCAACAGTTTTACTGTTGTGAGAACTGTGGAGGTCCCCATTTCAGCTCTGATTGTCAAACAGGGAATCCATTTCCTTGTAACAATTACGACTATCCATATCACAACCAACCTCCACAGTGCCAAATGACTCAAAATCCTCAGCAAACCCAACAAGACACTTATCTAGAGCTTCTGGAGTCAGTGAAAAGAACTGAGGAGTTGAGTAAAACTGCATTTCATAATGTTTCCAGTTTTTCTTGTGTATATTGTGGGGGTCCTCATGATGATTATCAATGTCAACCTTCCGGTTTTGACAAATCTCCACTCCCACAATGTCCTGTCATTCAAAATTCACATGAGAAATCCATGGAAGAATTGCTAGCTGAAGAGCAGGCTGCTAAAATAAATTCCCAAATTGCCTTTGAAAAATCTATTAGGGAATCAATTGCAAAAGAAAAAGCAGCCAGATCTAGCTCTCAATTTCGTTTTATTCTTGATGACAGTGATGATGAGGATGCACTTGGTATCCTACAATTTTATAAAGATTCATCAAGTTCATCAGTTGATATCCCAACAGTTGAGATTCATTCTCAAGCAACTGCCATCACACCCGAAGCTCCCACTCAGTCTCTAAACATGGGGGATGAGCATCTTGACACTGTTCCTGAAAAGGAATCGGACGAATTCATAAAGTCTAGTGTTGAGAACCTTGTCCCAATCCCGAGAGAGTCACAAGGAACTTTTGACCATATGTGTGATATCCCTTCCCCTCTTGAGTGTTCAAAAGATCATTTTGAGACTTTCTCCGATTTTAGCGATGATTGTAAATCTTATGGAGACATTGAGAATGTTGAGGCATCACTTTCACATTTTGATGTTGATCCTCTTCTTGAGGAGTTCACCGATGAACTCACTCACATCATTCCACTTTCATCGGAAAGTGATGATGATCTCTTTGATTTCAAAGCCAATCTAGGAGAAATTGAAAGTCTCCTTTATAATGATCGTTCACTCACTTCTCACCCTAACAGTCCAATAGAGAATGTTAATCACCTTGTTCCCGAAGCATTCAAAGCTACTTTCACCAATCCTCTATTTGAATTCGAATCTGAATTCACTTGGATTTCTAACAATCCAATCTTTGACGAGGATAGTGATGAGCCCACAATGGAGCAAGAGTTCACAAATTCACTTCATGTGAATGATTCTCTTTACGAGGAGTTCTCCTTTGAACTCACTCATATCATATCTCCACCGGAGTATGATAACTTCCACTTTGATCTAGACATAAATGATCTTTGTGTTCCGGAGGGAAATGTTCTCAGCCATGAGAACTTGCTTGATATCAAAATCCCATCCCTCCCACCCAGAATATGTCTTGATCAAATGAGCTTAAATGATGAGATTCATGATCCAGAAATCATGAATTCCCCTTCTGATAATTATGAGTTAGTCATGATTTTTATCATGATTTTCTTTCTTTTCTTCACATATGGTGTGACTTCTCGTTCCCTTTTCTCCTTCGGGAATGAGGACACTATTTTTGATCCCGGCATTTTCATTTATCATTTTTGAGCCGGTTCTATGTATATCTCATCGGTGTGGAACTTTCACGTACTTCAATGTTTATACAAAACATCTTGAATGAATGTCCGATGGAGATTGTCTCTTCCACTTACTTCCCCATGAACAAATTAATTCGGGGTCGAGTCAAGCTAGCGACTCGGTAATCAAAAACAGTAGTTAAACATGGGTTTTCACCCGTGTGTACCACCTTAGTGTGGGGGAGATGCCCCACATGTTGTATATAGATCTTAAAAATAATGAAAATTGTAAATATTAAAAAAAGAGAATAATTGTTGTGTTTCTACACTTGGCTAATAATGTTATCTTTTTACGTTCTAAGTTTCGGCATAACAACCGGTACTTTGAATATTGAGGACAATATTCATTTCTAAGTGTGGGGGGGAAATTCTGGCGAATTTGATCATAAATGTACCCTTTTAGTCCCTTTTTCCCCCCAAATGGTCAAATTTTAAAATTTTTTTAGTGGAAGTACTATGTACTAAACACAGCAAATGGTAATCAGTCCACCATGTCTAACCCACATAAGGATTGGCTAATCCAGGAGCAAACGGCTTTTGGTAAAGATATCTCAAATCCGTTTATGGCTTGCAATTTGCCCAAAATTGTATGGTGTTCAACTCACCATATCTTTAATTAGTGAAGAGTTGGCTAGCCCGCAAGTTTATGGCTTGTGGTAAAGGCAGTTAAAAATCCATAATTGGTAATCGACTCACCAAAGATAATATTGATAATTTATCTAAGAGTTGGCTAGTCCAGAAGCAAACGGCTTCTGGTAAAGACAAATCAAATCCGTTGAAAGCTGCTGATTTGCTCAAAATCATTTGGTTATCATTGTACTAAGGTTCTTACTTGAACTAAAACAATTGGCTACTCCAGAAGTAATGGCTTTTGGTAAAGAGATAAAATCCATTAACTTTTCATAAAACATTGCTAGTGACTAGCAATATCTTAGTGTGGGGGATTGATGAGTGTCTAAATACTCATCATTTTTATACCTTTTAGACTGCAAAAACATCTGAAAACACTCAGAAACGCATCAAAATGATAAGAATATCACAAATAAGTGTTTTATGTGTTTTAAATGCAAAAATACCAAAAACAGGTGAAAAACGTATCAAGTTTGCATAATTGGCAGTTTTAGTCCCCCAAGTTTCAAAAGTTGTCAAAACTAGTCCCTGGTAATTCAAAAACTTGTAAAATGTCATTTAAGGTCCATGGGATTCAAAAGTTGTCGAAATAAACCCTTTAAAGTTTAACATTTACAAAATGACAACTTTAGTCCTTAAACTTTGAAAAATGTCAAAAATAGTCCTTGGTGAATTTAAAAATGGAAATTTATCAAAAATAAACCTTGTACTATTCCTAAATGACAAAATTGGTCCTTATAGTGAACTTTTGGAAAATTACATGTTTGGTCCCTTAAGTTTCAAAAATGACATAAAAGGCCCTTGGATTTATTAAAAATGGAAAATAATTACATGTATGGTCCTTGGATTATCATATATTGCAGGTTTAGCCCTTGTGATAAGTTTGGATAAGTTGCAAGTTCAGTCCTTCAGTTTCAGAATATGACATAAATGGTCCTTGTGATATACAAACCAAACCGGACCCTATATTATCCAAACCCAAAACACAAAACACAACCCAGCTGGCCCAAATATCCAACCCGGCCCATTTTTTAAAATTAGAAATACCGTCGTTACTGTAGCATCTTCTCTCCCACAACTGCATACCAAAACCAGGTGGTTTCACCACCTCACCACCACTTTCCACCTTTCCACCTTATCCCCCAGCTGTATACCAACCCCCCTCCACCTCTACATACACCCAAATTACATTAAATGCAAAATCCTGCTACTATGACTTTTTCCCGCCAAAATTCCACATGGACGAATAAGATGATATCAAGGCCTATCCAATGGTGGGAAATGATCAGAGGAGAGAGGGAAAGCTTTTGGATGTCCATAAAAAGGAAGAGAAGCAGAGATGAAAAGCCAAGTAGTGTAATTTAATTTTCCCTATGTCGTTTTTAATATTTTAAATTTCCTAGTGTAAGTTTAAGCTTTTAAATACTTTGTAATAAATTTTCAGTGTATTAAGAACCTGTTTTCAGTTTCAATTGCAGTATATGTACAAGAATTCAGTTTATGTATTTTCAAGTTCAAAAATCTCAATATGGTCAAATGATGTTTGTAGTTGTTGTTTTGTACTCAATAAGCTCATAAAAGCTCCTAGGAAGCTCTTATAAGCTTTTAGAAATCTTAACACTTTGTTTAGTATCAAAAACAGAAAAACAAGAAAAATACCAAAAAAATAGTTAGAAAATATAAATTCCATGGAGAATATGCCAGATATTGGAGCAGAGCTAATCTTGGATTGCATTTTGGTTTAGAGCTTTGTGGAAAGCTATAGGAAGTGGTATTAATCATCAGTCCTCAGTTTTATGCTTGAAATCAAGGTGTAAGCCATTTATTTAAAAGTTGCATTTCCTAGTTTTAGTAATTAAATCTTGTTAATTCTGGTTTTATCCTGTCTCATTATAGTCTATATAAGTTAATTTATAGCTTTTATGGTTTGAAAAGTTGTTTTAGCACAATAAGCTTCAAAACTGCCTAATAAAGGGGTGTTTGGATTTATTGTTAAAACTGTGTTTAAGGTTGTTAATGTCATTGTTTTTGCTTGTTACATGTTACCTTATGTCTAAATAGCTCAGATAAACCATAAAACATAGTGCTTATTAGTTAAATAGTCAAAACTAGCTTTAATATCACATTACTTGTTCACTGTTAGACATTTTGATTACATAATCATGCATACTAGTGTAAAAGTTGTTAATTTAACCTAAATAAGAATTAAAGTAGCTTAATACATCAAATTAGATCATATAGGATCATCAAAAGTTCATAAAAGTCAAACTCTTAGTGTAATTCATAAAGTCAAATTTCCCATTTTACAGTTTTTGAATAAACTTTAGAATTTTATTGTGTACTTAATATTAAGATTTAGCTTAAATCCTTTTGGGATATTAAAGTTTAACTGCTTAACTAAATTAGAAAAATATTAGTTCAGTTCTAATCAGCTTATTAAGTGCTTTTTACTTAGCTTCTTTTGACCCCTTTTTCTGAAAAACTGCCATGTGCAAACAGTAAGCTATTGCTTATTTGTAGTTTATTCAGTGCTTAATTCTAAGTTACTTTGCTTATTCAGTTATTAAATTAGCTTATTAACAGTTATGTAGCTTATTTCAAGTCTAACTTAGCTTATTTATTAGCTTATAAGTCACTTGGCTTAATACTAGTCCTTATTTCCAATTCTTGTTAAACTGTTAAGAATCTTAAGCTGAATCTGTGCTTATTGGTTGTTTTTATAAAAAGTTTCAGTTGTGAAAATTGCTTATTTTAGTGTACTTAATAAGTTGCAAAAAGAAAAAAAAAAAAAAAAAAAAAAAAAAAAGCAAAACTGACCAGACTGGGATTCGAACCCAGGTCTGCCAGCTCACAGTCCCACGCCTCAACACCAACACCTGATACCAACTGCCCTTGGGTCTTGTCTTGGTTACATCTTGCATCACTTAATATATAATGTTGTTTTATTCAGGTTAGCTTATAACTCAGTCCTGCTTATTTAACTGCTTATCTAGACTGCTTTTTCATATTTGATATTTTTCTTAGGTTAGTTTTATCTTAAAGTAGTTTTCATAAATTTTTCAGATTTTTCCAAAATGTTTTAGTATTTTTAATAATTTAATTAGTGTTATTCGGTTTTTAATTCGTAATAAATAATTTAAGAGTCAAAAAAATACCCGGCTTTTTCCTAAAATTTTCTTTTGTCATATAGTATGTAAGAAAATTGTTTTTACACTCGTAGGACTTTTATTTCACAAATTTTACGTTTTTGCTTGCGCACTCGCGTAATTTTTATAAATAACATACGTTTTCATTTTAAGTTACGTTTTTAGGTAATTTAAGTTTACGTTTTAGTTAAAATAGTTTATTTAAGTTATTTAATTTTATAAATCATAAAAACATCATTGTAAAAATAGTGATAGCATTTATTTAATATATTTTAGCTTTTTAATTTTCTTTAATTTGCATTTAAGCCCCTGTAATTTATAAACTTTTCTTTAGGTATAAATAACTCAAAATCCTCACTGATCACTATCCTTAGTGATTATTCGATATCTATCTGTGTTAAACACCATTCATCCTCCGTGGGACTTAACGACCCAGGAATCCACTATATTCCTCTGATCTTAATTGCATTTGCTTTCTGAGCTGTTTTAAGTTTATTACGGTTGACCATTCACAAGTGGTTAGCTTGTGTGATTAAACTTGACTGTTCAGGAGCGAATCACTACGATATTTCGTTTGGTCTACCATGATCCTTGAGTGGTCCTCATCCAGTTTAGTACGCTCTATCATGTGAGTGTCAACAGGGTCACTAGAATCAAATCCAAATTTCTTTAAGATCACATTTGCATATTTAGATTGATTTATAAAAATGCCTCCGGGACTTTGTGATATTTGTAATCCCAAGAAAAATGACATTTGTCCCATCATTGACATTTAAAATTTAGAACCCATTTCATTTGAAAAACGATCATATTCATTGGGGTCAGTCGAGGCAAAGATAATATCATCAACATATATTTGAACGTGAATTAAATGTTTGCTTGACTTCCTGGTGAACAATGTCGGATCAACTGCTCCTTTGCTGAATCCAGTAGATAGAAGAAACTTTGATAGCGTATCATACCATGCCCTTGGAGCTTGCTTCAAGCCGTAAAGATCCTTCTTCAAGCGATAGACATGAGTAGGATGCTCTGGATCAAGAAAACCTTTCGGTTGGCTGACGTATACGACTTCTTTAAGATATCCGTTAAGAAAAGCCGTCTTTACATCCATCTGATAGACAATCATATTCTTACTTGCATCATTAGCCAGGAAGATTCTGATCGCCTCGATGCGTGCCAAGGAGCAAATGATTCTTCAAAGTCAATACCTTCGTCCTGACGGTATCCTTTTGCAACCAATCTAGCCTTGTTCTTTAATACATCGCCATGCTCATCAAGCTTCACTTTGAAGGTCCACTTTAGAGCAATGATCATAGCACAATTTGGAGCAGGTACTAATTCCCATACATCAAGTCGAACAAACTCATGAATTTCTTCTTGCATGGTATTGAACCAACTGTCTTCATTCATGGCAGTTTTAACATCTTTCGGTTCGACCTTAGAGAGTATGGAGTTTAAGAAGCACCATAAGGCATAGGTTGCAAGTTGTTTCTATGTTGATACTGGACGAGAGGGGTTTCCAATGATGTTGTCCAATGGATGATCATGTGTCCATTTCTTAAGGTGTTCATGTGGTTGTTGTTGAGGAACTGCAGTAGCAGAGTCGATTTCTCCTCATGAAGATGGTTCTGATGATGATTCAGGAGCAAATATGTTTTCAAACGGTGCATCTTCAGGATTAGGAAAGGGATTTTCTCCATCAAGGGTGCCAAAAACATTTTCATGATGTACACTTGATCATTGATGATTTGTTGATGAGATAGAGTGATCAACAGCAGGTGCTTCTTGACTTAGCGTCATAGAAACTGAAGGGTTAACTTCATTGACAGGGATGGTAGCAGCCTCTGATGATGGGATTGACAGATCATTAGCAGTTGGCTCATAGTGTTCATCAAACATTAGATCAAACATTTTCTTCAAATCAACTTCTGAAGGAGGTACATAAGGAGTTGCTGGCGAGGAGTCGTAAACAAGAGTAGAACTGATGGGACTACATGATGATGCGGGTCCAGAACTGGGTTGTCCTGGAGCCATTGGACCGGTCAGCTCATCGAACGTAACGTGAATTGTTTCAATGATATTTCGGGTTCTTTTGTTGTAGATTCGGTATCCCTTTTTGTTTGGTGCATATCCTACAAATACTCCAATGTCCGCTTTAGCTTTAAGTTTGCCTAAGTCTTGGCCCTCATTAGTTGGATAACACAATGCACCAAACACACGAAGGAATGAGAGATTAGGTTTTCTATTGTAGACAAGTTCATATGGAGTTTTTCCATGAGCAGTGTGAATTAGGGATCGATTTTAAGTGTAGCATGCAGTGGCAATGGCTTCATCCCAGAGAAACATTGGAACCTTTGAGTAAATCAGCATTGTTCTTGCGGCTTCCACAAGAGTTCGATTTCGTCTTTCAACTACACCGTTCTGTTGAGGAGTTCGTGGAACACTTCTTTGATGACTGATTCCAACACTTTCATAAAACTCACTAAGTTGTTTATTAACAAACTCAGTTCCATTGTCTGTTCGGATGATTCTGACAGTTTTGTTAAGTCGAACCTCCAGCTGTTTGATAAGTTTGATGATGATATCTAGAGTTTCATCCTTTGTCCTTAAGAACTTAACCAAGGTGAATCGAGAGTAATCATCAACCATAACTAACACATATTTCTTCCTAAAGATATTCTGCACTCTCATGGGTCCACATAAATCCATGTGAATTGTATGAAGAACTTCTGTAACTGAGTTTGTAGGCTTGGGTTTGTGGGCGTATTTCTTGCTTTTTCACAATTGGCATGCTGAACAAAGATGATCCTTTTCATACTTTAGTCTAGGTAAACCTACAACTAAGTCCTTTCTAGAGAGATCATTGATGGTGCCGAAGTTCAAGTGATTGAGACGACGATGCCATAACCATGACTTTGTTTTCGAAGCCTTTGACAACAAGCAAATTGCAGAAGACTTCATCATATCTTTGATAGAGATGGTGTATAGATTTGAACCACGTGTTCCTCTTAAAAGTTCCTTACCATCAAGTTCTCTAACGAAACAAGTATGTTTTCTGAAGGCCACTTCTAGATCAGAATCACAGAATTCACCGACAGAGAATAGGTTATGACCAAGACCATCTACGTAATATACCCTGGAGATAACACTATCACCGACAACATAATCTCCATAACCCATAATTGCACCAAAATGATCATTCCCGAATCTAACAGTCCCGATGAATTTACTCACGAAGTTCATGAGCCACGATCGGTCTCCAGTCATATGCTTGGAACAACCTGAGTCCAGGTACCATAGAACGATTTGAATTATCTGCAGTTGAACACAGAGAAGAATGGATAACTGGATAATTGGGATCCCCATGCAAGAATGGGTTCCATTTGGTTAGTAACAGTGATTGGAACACCCACATCAGAGATAGAAACACCCACATCAGAAATAGAAGCAATGGAATCATTAGGGATAGATACAGTTCTAGTGTCCGTATTAGACCTATTCAAAGTATGTTCACTTCTTAAGGGAATAGTTCTACCAGTAGGCATCCATTTTCGAGTCGGCATTGTCTTAGCAGATTGAGGACAGAACTCATTAACTTTATGGCCAGAAGGTATCCATTGATAACCTATTTTATTAAATATTCTTCCTGTGGGTTTCCACTGTTTTCTAACTTTCTTTCGCCTTTGCCTTTTAGCCTTCTTAGTTTGATTTTTAGCATTAACAGTTTTAACAGGGCATTTGACAGTATTAGCAGAATTCGCATTAATTACAGTACTCTTAGAGCTAACACTAGAATCAACACGATTCGTTTTATTCAAATTCTCCCTAAGGTGATCTTCTACTTTCTTCCACTGAACATTCCTAGCTTGCAAGGTCCTATCATTCTTGGTATTGCTTGGAGGCTTTGACCCGCTTGCTTTAATGTCACTGATTACTTCTGTAGAGGGAATTATGGGAACATTAGTTGGTTGAGCTACTTTTTGCATTCCTGAACTAGATGTGCAAGGATCTGAACTACTAGAAGGTACCTTAGAATTCACGTTCATATTACTGGGCATAGAGTGATTTGTATGCTTGGCATTAGTCATAGAACAAGGCATCACAGTTTTACCTTTCGCACCTAAGGATTTAGGACATGTTGCAATTAAACATTCTAGCAGCTCCTGAGATCGTTTTGCCTGAATGCAAGCAAACCTAATTTCTCTATTAAGAGGCTTATTAATGAAGTCCTCTTCCACAATCTCACGGAGACATTCTAGACTATCCTTAAGGTGAGGACAATAGTTATGAAACACAAGTTCATTGTTCCTAAGATGAGGAGGAATGTATTTAATAGTCACAGTATATTTGCAGTCTGAGGATGACTTTGATGCAACATTCTCATTAAAGACAAGTGGCAGTTTCCCTTTTTCCTAACTCTTCAGATTCTCAGTTTCTTTTTGTAAAGAAGTTATTTTTTCGTTGTTTTTGTCACGAGTGACTTTCATTGAATCATATAACTCTTTAAAGTGTCGTTTAACTTTTTCATTTTCTTCTAGAAAACTCACGTTATCTTTTTGTAAAACATTAACAAAGTTTTGAAGATGAAAAGTTTGAGAATACTGAGAATCTAAAGGAGGAGGCATTTGGGAGCCAGTCACATTGTTCTTTTCACCCTTTAATTGAGAGATTTGGGCTTTCAACTTTCTGATCGTGCAACAATGAGCTTGAATTTGTTCGTCATGTTTATTTATCTGAAAAACTGCATCAAACTCTGGAACATCTGAGGATGTCTTGATATTTGAGGTTTTAACATTTTCTTTGAGATGTTGATATTTTAGTTGCAAATCAAAATGTTCAACTTCTAGTTTAGAAAGATATTTTACCAAATTATCGTGATCATCTCGATCAATTTTCTCACTAAGTTCTGAGTTTTTGTTTTCAAGCTCAATGACACCATCATGGGAAACTTTCAATGCAATAGATAATTCATGAAATCGAGAAGCAGTAATAGAGTGCTTAGTCAAGAATAAAACACATCTTGAGCAACACAACTCGAAATCAAATTCTCATTTAAGATATGGAAGTTCTTCCTTTCAACTTCATTATATTTGAGTTCCTGTTCATAATCATTGACCTCAACAATCATAGCATCAAATTCCTTTTCCATTTCTTTAATATCTAAATTTATTCCCTTTTGAAGACTTACAAATTGACCTTTTAATTGTTTAAAGAAAGGCATAACCTCAGTTAAATAACATTCTTTAGTTTGCTCAAAACCCCTTTCCCCCTCAGTTATCCCTGTAGGTGTGATTCTCTTCTTACATGTTTTCTCAAAATCAACAAACATCTGATAAACAACATAAAGGCTGATTAAGGTCTTGCTATTAGTGGCAATAGATCTAGGAACTAGATACATTGGTGTATTAGGAGGATACACAGTTGCTCGAGTCAATTTCCTACAAGGGGGATTCTTTTCAACAAGATTTTCAGCTTTTAGCATATCCATATCTTTCTTCCAAAAAATCTGTTCTAGGGTTAATTGAGTTTGAGGCTTAAACATGTTAAGGGAGATCCAATTTTCCTTAGTGTAATCATGAGGTTTGATCGCTATGTTTTTCTCTTTACATGCAGGATTGTTAAGTTTCTTATCCATTTTCTCCCTAGTGACTTCATCTGATTTCTTATCTTCCTTAGTGCACTCAGCGCAACTAGGTTTCTTCCTAGGCTTAAGGATTTCATTACCATCATAAATTACTTTCTGAGCTTCTCTTGCTTTCTTACCATACTCAGGGTTGGGTTCCTTAATAATGGGAATACTATGCTTATCGCTTAAAACTCTGTGTTTTGTGATCAAGTGAGCAGTCTGAATGGTATTCCCTTATACGTACAACTTATTTTCAAGCTTGTTTTTCAAATTTTTTAGATTGGAAAAATCATTCAAAAGTTTTGATTCCTTAGCATTGAATTCTTACTTAAGCATTTTCACATTTTCTTGAAGTTCTTGTTTTTGCTTAACAGTTTTAGAAAGCTTTTCTTGTAAGGAGTTTAACTCTTGGTTTAATACTTCTTCTCTAAAATTACTTTTTCTAATAATTGCACGCATTTGGTCATCCATTTCCTGCTCACGGGTAGTTATCTCAAACTTAGCACGTTGTTCATAAATAGCAACTTGTTGTTTATAGGCATTCAGTTCTGAGATAACAGAATCATCAGGGGCATATGTAGTGTATTCATCAAAAACATAGTCATCATTGACTGCAAAAGATGCATTACTTGGTACAACCTCACTTTCGCTTTGCTTCACATATTGATCATATGGGACAATATTGCTATTACCCTCATCATCAATATCTGACTCATAAGTTTCAAGAGATTGTACTTTATTGTGGATCTTTTGCTCATCAACATCATCATATAATTTTAATACCTCCGAGATGATTGATTCTTTGGATGGACCAGCTTGCTTAGATGATGAGACCTTAGGAGAGACCATTGGAGAAATGCTAGCCATGAAAATTGTTTGTGCAGTAGGTTCATCATCGACGTCAGAGTCGTATGCATCACAGTCAGTGACTTGAAAGGCATTCTGATGATTATGACCTATCTCCTGATTGGCTTCTCATCTACATCTGCATCATATGTCTTGGCATTTCCCTCAGCAAGAAACGACAACTCCTCTTCACCCAAAGCTGCACCATTATCCTGAGCTTGCACGAGCAACATCTTGTCTCTGAAGTACTCTGCATTTTAAGGACGTTTAGGAGATGTGCAGTTCCTTGCTATATATCTATCACCTCCACAGTTGTAGCACTTAATTGGCTTAGCTTGACCTTGATTTCCATTCCTTCCCTAGTTCTGATTTGTAATATAACCTCCACCTACTCCACCTCTTCCCTGTTCATACTGTCTTCCTTGAACTGGTTGCATCATAACTTTTCCATCTCTGACAACAGCTTGATTGTGTGGATTGGATGCTGTTCTGAGGTTATTTTTGGTGTGTGGGAGAGTTCACGTTTTGACTAACCATGAGAGACAGTTGATTGACGAAGTTTTCCATGAGTGTGTTTGAGTCGGGAGGCTCATATGCTGGATCAGGGATGAGCTTGTAATTACCATTACCCATGGGTATGACTTGATATGCTTTGGTGGTAATACCAACATTGGTGTAGAAAGCTGTAGAATCATTTGGTGAGCTTGTTTCTCCCTAATTGGTTTTGAACTGATCCAGAATCCTTTTTTCAAACATAGCATGCCTCTCATTCTGAAGCAGGAAGGCATACAATTGCTCATAGTTTGTATTCTTTAGTCCTTTGGTTAGTTTCACAGAGGTGACAAATTTGTGCCACTCGGGATTCATGTTGTTCACAAACTTTGAGTTCAGCTGAATGTTAGGCATGGTCATTTTGATGTTCCTCATGTCATTCACAAGCTTATGGAATCTCACGTAGTACTCATAGACACTCTCATCTGGTTTCATCTTGAAGTGCTCAAACTCATCATACAGTTGTGATTCTCTGTCTTCCTTGGTTAATTCAGAACCTGAGAGAAGCATATTGACATTATCCCAAACTGCCTTGGCTTCAGTGTTGTGATTGATAAGCTTGTAGATATCTTTTGGAAGACCTTGAAGTATAATGTTAGAAGACCTGATATCAGCATCGAATCTCTTTTTCTCCTTATCATTGAGTTCATCATACATATTTGGTCTGTCTAATCCATAGATCTTTGTTCCATCTGCAGTTGTATCAATTAAGTCTCTTGTAGTCTCAACCTGATAAGGCCCTTCATCAATGGATTTGAGAATGTTGACCCCATTTTCCTTTCCAAGACAGTATAATCGGATTCATTGAGCCCATGAGTCATAATCAGTTCTGTCAAGCATAGGTGGACGAGTATCTGATCCAGCTGCTTGAACGTCCTCAGCTACAGAAGAAACAATAGTAGGTACAATGTTTGACATGATTACACGTTCTACGGGATTTTACTATTCTTTGATTAAACAGGGAAATTGATTCTTTCACGGGATTTTACTAAACCAAAAGAACAACCGTAAAAAATGTAGCACGAAGAAGTAACAAGTCTCAATAGATAAGTAGCTAAACAATCAACTCGCTTAGTTATCAACTCGCTAAACAACCAACTCACTTAAATAAACAAGTCGCTTAAAGAACCAACTCTCTTAATAGCCAAGTCGCAGATAGAGACAACTCACTTAATAGCCAAGTCGCAAACATAGACAACTCGCTTAACCACCAAATCGCTTAAACTAACTCGCTAGCTGTACAACTCGCTTAATAGCCAAGTCGCTTTAGAACTGAAGTCGCTTAAAGAAACAACTCGCTTAGAACCCAAGTCGCTTAAAGAGTCAACTCGCTAAATAGCCAAGTCGCATATACCAACTCGCTTCCAATAACAAAGCAACTCGCTTCGAAGAAACAAAACTCCGAGACTCAACTCGCTTAGTACAACTTTCACAAATAACCACTTTATCAATCAACAACAACCAAACCACAATGATTTAAGCCTTCTAATTCAAAAAATAAAACATATGATGATCTTAAACACAAAAGTACAAGCAAAATTCAAACTTTAACACTAGAATTTGTCCAAATGATTCAAACTCTCCTAAACACTTAAAAACCCAAAAACCTTATGAAATCCACCAAAACAAAGAGCATGAAAGGTGAGTTATCAAACCATGGCTCTTGATACCAATTGTAAGATATAGGATTTCACAATCACACTAAACCATAATCACAAGTGGCGTACAAACATGTTTAGAGAGAGAAAGTTCTAGAGAGAGAAAGGGAAGAGAGTTGGGAACTATGTGAAACAAAGAAAAATGGTATTGAAGCTCCAACCCTCTACCTTGGGAGGTAGAGGGTATTTATAGTGTCTTACAAATAAACGCCAACTACGGGCTGTGGATCAGGCATACAATGGGTAAAGACCCGTCCGTCCTCCACGGTGTTACTTAACAACCTATTTACTAACATATTATGACTACGACTTTCTATCGAATACATATACTTGAGGTGACCGACTCTTTAACGACTGAATTTTCTAATTCCTAACATTATGCGTAAGATTTCTCTTACGCATAACATGCTACGCGTAAGGTGATCCTTATGCGTAGATGGCAAGTAACCTTGATTCTAAGTTATACACGCGTAGAAACCTGAAATAAATTCACCATATTACCAATATTAACATATACATTCATTCCTTTTCAAATCAAATCATGAATACTCATTCAAGCAGTTATGCGTAGAAACAGTTTACGAGTAAACTTAAAACCCTAAAGTTCAATTTTTATGAATAAGTGTTCTAGCCATAGGAATTGCACCAAAGTTTTTCTGGGATGTATAGGAAGCATATAGAGTTGTTCTATCCAAGTTTTAACATCAGAATCAAAGCGAATCAAAAATACCCAAATACTTATGAACTTAAACCCTAATTTCCAATTAAAGATCAATTGTTGTTTCTGGGTTGATTCCAAGCATGATTATGGTCAATTAGCCTTGTAAACAACATCATATGACAGTCCTTTTAACCAAAAACATTGACAATTGAAAACCCCCAAAGTTGCGCATAAACCCTAATCCTTAAAACATCATTAAAAACATTTTCTTGGTAGAATTTAAAGTTGAAAATGTTTATAACACATGTTTTGAAGCATTTAGACACAATTGTTTCATCATAAACATCATTTGATGATTTCGTGTTAATACGCTTATGCGTAGAACACCAAATCACTCATAATTTTAAATCTAGCCGTTGGTTGTTTTTGAAATTAAAAACAAATGTTTGTAAACGTATTAGGAACATAAATCAACTTACAAATCAGGAGTTTAAAGCACGAATTCGAAGTTTGATTCTTAGGCGTAGGAAGTTTATGGATGAGAGTAATAAATGTGTTAAGTGTGTTAGGTGAGGAGTTTTTATTAAAAAAAGTTTACTCTTTTGACAACATTGGTCACTCCACCTTAACCATTTACATCCAACGCCCATATCTTCCAATTTGGTTATCAAACAAAATGATATTAGAAAAGAAATTTGATGACACTCCCCCTCGACTTAAGAAATAATGAAATTTTATAAATTTTAGTCCGAGGAGTGTCAGTAAACCAGAAATGTGACCACCATTCTTAAAGAAACAACCGTGATAAGGTAACATGCAAGTACAAGGTTTTATGAGACCGTAAAATATTTGCATTCTCCCCCTCGACACTTGATCGTAAAAATACTGAATTTTGAAAGATAAGAGTGTTGACGGAAGAGCTGTACTTGCCATGTTAAAAGAAATATAGATAGAAGAATATTTTTGTTGTTTTATCATATTTTATATTTTTTTATTTTGTTTTTGAAAAATATTTACAAAAGAGGTTTTGGTGTTTGACTGGTTTTAAGAATTCATCCAGTTCCTCTTGAGTCAAACACCGCATACCAATCCGGTGGACCAGCTCATTAAACCTAGCAGGAGCTAAGGCATTGGTGAGAAGATCTGCCAATTGGTATTCAGTACCCACAAAGTATAATTCAACCGTACCCTGTTCCACGTGGTCCTTGATGAAATGATAACGAAGATCGATGTGCTTTGATTTCGAATGTTGAACTGAGTTGCACGAGATCGCAATAGCACTCCGATTGTCGCAGTACATCGGGATTCTGTCGAATACGTAACCATAGTCTTTGAGTTGTGTTCTCATCCAAATGACTTGAGCACAACACGCCGACATGGCTACATATTCTGCTTCGGTTGACGACAGCGATATACAATCCTGCTTCTTCGATTGCCATGACACCAGTTTATCACCAAGAAATTGTAATGCTCCTGAAGTACTTTTCCGTAAATCTAAGCATCCTGCGTGATCAGCATCTGAAAATGCTATTAGTTCAAAACCAGAATCCTTCGAATACTAGATCCCCAAGTTAATGGTTCCCTTGATGTATCGGAGGATTCTTTTAGCCTCAAAGAGGTGGGTTTCAGTTGGTCTCGACTGATAACGGGAGCAAAGAAATACAGCAAAAACAATATCAGGCCTGCTAGCTGTTAGATACATGAGAGACCCAATAATACTATGGTATTTGGTAGGGTCCACCAATTTCCCATGTAAATCAGCGTCTAGCTTCTTGGTATGAGCCATTGGTGTGGCATAGGTGTCACAGTTTTTCCGTCCAAATTTGTTTAACAGTTCAAGGGCATATTTGGACTGACTCAAGAAAATACCACGGGATGATTGATGAACTTGCATTCCGAGAAAGAATGTGAGTTCACCCATCATTGATATTTCAAAATGTTTTGTCATTAGTTTTGCAAAAGCATTTGAGTATTTTAAATGTGTTGACCCAAAAATGATGTCATCCACATAAATTTGAACAATTAAGATGTGAGCCCCGTGATATTGTATGAAAAGTGTAGGATCGACCGAACCTTTGGTGAATTTATTGGCAATGAGGAAGGATGATAACTTATCGTACCATGCCCTTGGAGCTTGTTTGAGACCGTACAGAGCTTTGTTCAGTTTGTAGACGTGGTTTGGGAACTCTGGATCAACGAATCCTTCTGGTTGGCTGACATAGACTATTTCTTTCAGTTGACCATTCAGAAAAGCAGTTTTGACGTCCATCTTAAAGACCGTTATATTCATATGAGCCGCGAACGCGAGAAAGATCCGAACAGCCTCAAGACGAGCAACCGGAGTGAATGATTCTTCAAAGTCAATACCCTCTTCCTGTCTATAACCCTTAGCCACCAGACGTGACTTGTTTCTGATTACGTTCCCTTCAGCATCCAATTTGTTCTTCCAAATCCATTTGAGACCAATGATGTAGACCCATGTTGGTCTTTTAACTAGTTCCCATACTTCAAGACGTTTGAATTGGTTGAGTTCTTCTTGCATGGATTCAATACAGTTGTCCTTTGTCATTGCGTCTTTAATGTTTTTAGGTTCAGATTGGCAGACAGTGAGTGCATAAATGCAATGTTCACCATCTGTGTGAAGACGTTGTCTTGTTACGACTGGTTGATTTGGGTTACCAATAATGTTCTTAAGAGGATGGTCATTTGTCCAACGATGTGTAGAGGGTTGATGTTGGTATACATTGTGCAGATTTTGAGGATTCAAATGGCTTGTTGATGATTCCGCAACATCAGGTGCAGCAGTTTCATTAGCAAACGGGTTAAAGAACGCATTTGGATCAAAATCTGCGGGTGGGGGAACTTCATTAAGAACATCATTAGCTGGTTCAGCGTCGTTAGAAGCAGTTTGTTCAACTGTTGTTGTAGAGTCAACTGGTGGTGCTTCTTCAACAGTAGTTGTTGTAACAGGTGTATCAGGTATAAGAGTATAATCAGGTTCAGCAGCGGAAACAGCGGATACACCCGGAGCACGTTCATCAATGTCATCACTAAACAGCGTTCTGTTAGGTTCCCATATTAGTAACACAAGCATCAATATAAGAAGTATAGAAGAGATAGTGATCGGTTAAACAAAGACACACACACACGTATGGAATGGAGAATAGTTATGCGTAGAGTAAATGTGTAAATGAACAACCAACCCTCAAGTGAGGGTTTACAAGAGTATTTATAGGGCAAGGAGCTAGGGCAACACTTCTAGCAACCTTCCCTTCTTATGGGCTTGGGCCAAGGCTCATGGGCTTTCTACATAAGCCTTGGCATGATTACTAACATAAAAGCCATAATAAGCTAACTATTACATATTAATTGCTAACACTTGAAATCTAGTATAGGAGTGATTCCAACAATCTCCCCCTAAGTGTTGGTGATGAATGAAAGAGTGATAAACGTTGTAGGTGCTGATGTAATAGTAGCTTTGACGTCTTCTGACATTCTTCTTTCTTGTGAGAAGAAGTGTCTTGATTCGAACAATCTCCCCAGTGTAGAGAAATTGTTTCCTTTGAAGTATTCTGCTTTGACATCATCATTTTCTTTGTTCTTTGTGATGGTAGTGATAGTATGTTGTTGTTGTCTGCATCAGGTCTGCTTCGTTGCTCCAGTGTCTCCACGTCTTTCTTCAACATGCTCACATGCTCATTTAACGTTGGATTTCAGTACTGATTTAGTTCTCTTAGTCTTTAAACTTTGTAGATTCTTTGACTTGACGAAGAATCATTCTGACTTTTGTGTTGCCTTTTGAGAGAACTTGCATTAGTGATGATGTTGGTATGAGCATGTGAAGAATCTGCACGATCAGTCCGCTCCAGAGCTTCCATAAAAGGAAAACATACACACGGTTAGTAATAAGCGGATTCCGGCACTTACAAGTTTGAATTTCGAGGGTGTTAACAGCATAGTGTGAAAACACATCTCTAATTCTCACAAAGGCCGTTCCTGAACTGGAGTCCCACAAGTGAGATAACACGATGTACCGAAGTACATCTACAGTTCAGATGAGTCGCTGAGGTACACCAAAGCATCACCTCACGACTGTAGACCGTTTGAGACACATTAAGCGTAATCCACGGGGAGTTACTGAAGTGACCTGCTGTCAGGGTTGTTTGATGTTGACCCTGGCAGGAGTTTCCATTCAATCACTGAGGATCACAATTGTGAACCTCTCATAAATGTTCTTGACAGATTGCTAAGATCTGTGAAGGACACGATAAAGTATCACTTGCGTTCTTATTGTTGAACGACAAGCGATAAAATGTCAACTGTACCTAAGAGATCTTTTGATGAATCTCGTGGCTCTAGACTCAATAGTGCACTTTGGTTTTCCTGAGCAGAGACTATGGAGAGGGTCTCCTTCTTCAATATCAGCAATCTCTAAGAGAAAGCCGATAGTTTACGTAGGGTTCCCTGTGAGAATGAAACAAGCTTCTGTTGGGAGAAACTTGAGTGGCTAAGAAGGTTTAGTGCATGCGTCACTGGGTCCATGATGATTTTTATCTTCAATACCGGTGTCATCTAGTGACGACCAGTAGCATATGATTTGAACCCGGTGTCTGCCCTAAGTTGAATAATCTGGAGGGCTATTTCTTTTCACCCTTTTCTTTGCATTTCTTTTTAAATATTCAACTCCTTCTTTCTCCTATTCTCATATTCTCCTTTTTATGATCATACATAGGGACTTCTAAGTACTAACTATTTGTGATGTCCTTGGGTAGATCTCTCCGGTTCTGGCGGATCATAGGACGGTTATTCCTAACCTTAGTCACCTTATAACACCATGACTAACCTATGTTGCCATAAAACCATTTTCTTGAAAGTCTCTCAAAGTGTTTGTGAATGAAAAACATTTTGTACCATTGAGAGAGTTTTATCTTTTAGCAGAAATACTCCCCCTTCACACGTGCTTAAGTGTTTAGACAAAAATCTGCACGGTGAGAGAAGAGCGCGCACTTTTGAATTGATCGACTCAAGACAGACATTCCCCCGCGAGGCACGGTTACTTTGCATAGTTAAAGAGTTACATTGTCAGCTTTTAGGTGACAACTAGCTCTAATAACTACCTTGAAGGTGTGGACAAACCTCAAAAGGTTGTCAAACCCGTCAAAGTTCATGTCTATCAAGAGCTTCTTGAATAGGTACAACTTACTTGGATAAGTCTTTGGAAGACAAATCTTTTCAATGTATGACTGTTCAGAACCCCTCAATTGATGGGTTAAGTCTTTTCACACGATGATTCAATAGCAAATCAACATATTTCTTATCACAATAATTTTCTCCCCCTCAAAAATGGCATATTAATGTTATTTTTGAGAACGTTTTGATATTAAATATGACCATTTCGAGTTTTGTGGGAAGATTATCACGAAGAACAATTTTTGAACAAAGTTTTAGCAAATTCTCCCCCTCAACAAGTAATACTAACTTTTGAGGTTTTGAAAACGTAAGGGGAAGTACTTGTTCTTTTGAGCAAAACTTTGAAAAATGAAAGTTTTGATAAGTTTTACTCAAAAGTAAGAAGCTTTCTCTCCTTTTATAAGGATTGTGGCACTGAAGCGTACCACGGGGTCCTTTCATGACAAGTACGGGGTTGTACACTGTTATGTGTGCACAAGCCATGCATAAGTCAGATAATCAAACAAACAAAATCACAATCAAGAGAGTACCCAATGATTGCAGACGATCAACTACTTTCTGAGGATGTTGGAAAGTCATAATCGGAAAGTTTGGTCATCCTCCCACATAGCTCTCCAACTGTTGCATCTGATACCGATGAATCAAACATTCATCAATCCTAGTGATAAATCAACGAACATCCTTGCGATCCTTTGAATTCCATCTCTTCATCTGAATTATACCCAACTCAATGTCCTTCAATCGATATGTCAATCCATCTCGAACCATCTCCAGGGTGGCGTTATAGAACTTAGTGAATTTCATCGAAAGCGATGAAGCAAGTATGATATTTTTTCACTTTGGTAGACAAACCCAAACTTTTGTTTATGAACGATTTTGTACTGAGGTTCTTGATTGATTCCGATGAAGTGTAGAATTTAAGTAAGATTCGACCCCGAGGTGGAGAACTTCAACACGCTCTTTGATTTTAAGCGTATGAAAACAAGGAGTGCAGTAATGTACTTGATCTAAATTTCGGTTGAGGTTCTGGTTGGGGCTTCGGTTTGTCGTGATCCTCACCACCAGTGTATGTAAAGTGATCAATGGTTTTCTCCATTGCTGGTGTGGTTTCTGAATCCCTTGGTTGATCAGATGATGGTGGCTGTGTAGCTTGTTGTGTAGTGGTGATAACCTGCTTAACCATTTGTCGAATCATTGGATGGAGTTGCCTTCTTAACAGATTTTGTTGTTGACATAGGTGTCTCTTATGTTGATGGAGGTGATGATTGAGATGATGATTTGGTTTTGGTGGAAGTGTCAAGAGGTGGTTCAGAAGACTGTTGGGTTTGTGTATTGGATTGTCAACAATGTAGTTGTCTGATTTCTTCTTAAACTTTTCCTTCTCAGCTCAAGCAGCTTCTTTTGCCTCTTTTCGAATCATTTCCTCTTCAGCCGCCAACTTATCATCATCAGGGACTCTTTCATCCTTATCATGATCGTAATCTCCTTCGTCATATATTTACACATCTTCACCATGATTTTCTTCTTGCGGATGTTTTAGTTGTTGTTGTGGTTGCTTCATTTCAATAGTTGTGGTGACAGTTACACCCTGATCCTTACCGGGTTGATTAACCGGATCGGATGGGGTAAGAGATGTTTGCAATGGATCTTCCATAAGTGTAGGACTACTACTTGACCCTCCTACCCTACCGGGTTGATTAACCGGAAAGGTTGAAGCATGGTATTCCATCCTTTTCTGCTTTAATGTCTTATGAAATTTTATTTCCTCTTCCATTGAATCATACTCATCATCAGGATGACTTTGTGAGCATGAATTTTAATGGATGTTGCAGATGGATTTCCACAGCAATTCTGCAAGATGATTATGAGCATATGAAGTTGTTGAAGATGACACGGAGATTGTTCTTGCCAATTGTTTTGTCCTATCCAGCTGGGAATGTGTTTGCCATCAAGAGCTCTGCTGGGGCATTGATGATTGCTTGATTTGCAGCCATTTTGTGATCTGAAAGACATTAGACAAAAAAACAGACATATGGAAACACATTGTGTTTGTTTTAGTCTGATTTATTGATTGGGTCCCAGACGGTCAGGTTTTATCACACAAGTCAACCACTTGTGAATGGTAAACCGTAACAAAAGCCAAACAGTCTAGAACCAATTCAATTGAGTCCAGGAGAGTTTAGTGTTTCCCCAGGTCGTTAAGTCCCAACGAGCTGTGCGACTGAATAACCAAACGTATAGTGATCGGGTGATATTGAACAGGAAAAGGTTATGATTGATACTAGATGACAAAGGAAAAATGAAAGAAAATTAAAAAGCTAAATTATATTAAATAAACGCTATCACTATTTTTAAAATTTGATTTTTCTTGATTTTTCTTTTATAAATTTAAATTAAAAACTACGTAACGTACAAAAGAAAATGTGAAATTGAACAGTATTAATCCTAAAAATATAAAAATGAAATTTTTACAAACCTAATGATAAGAGAAAATTTTGAGAAAAAAGAAAATTATTTTTATGACTATTTATTTAATTATTATTAATTAAAAACTATTTTTACCTATTTAATAATACCCTAAAATATAAGAAAATATGAAATAAAGGTAGAAAAGTGAAATTATGACTTAGAAAAATCTAAAATAACTAAAGAGAATTTTCAAAACTAATTTTGTATTTTTCTGATTATTTTTCTATTTTCTATGAATTAAAAACTATTTAAAACTAATTAAATGGCTAAAAATTACAAATTTAACTAAGAAAAATCTGGAAAAATTATTTTTTTGCTTTTTATATTTATCTTAATCTATGAAAATTGAAAACTTATTTTTTTTTAAGCTTTTATGATTTAATTGCAATAAAGGCTAATTAAAAAGTACTAAAAACTGATTAAAATAAAGAAAAATAGCAAACAGAACTAGAAAAATCTGAAAAATTCAGGAAAAATCTAAAATAATATTCTAAGTCTAAAAAAAATATAAAAACTATGGCTTATGTGTGAGAATATGAGGCTGCAGTGCAAACTGCTTATGAATAAGCACTTAATAATAAGCCAAAGACCATAAATGGACACCAAATGAACCCAGAAGCTAGATTATGCTATAACTACCTGAAATCAACCTAAAATAACTATTCTAAACCTCTGGAAAGCAGGATGCAAGAATCTAGTGTGAATTGCACTTAAGAGCCAAAACAGGTTTTAGCTACTACTTTGTAGCTTGAAAATAAGCCACTCTGTTAAGAATTAGAAAATTCCATAGTGAAGAGTCGGTCACCCCTAATATTATCTAGCATAAGTTAGCTCGTAGACATATCGTTATTTACGTTATTTAGTAGTTTATTTATTAGTTTGTAGCGTAGTATAGCTTAGTGCAACACCGTGGAGGAAGGACGGGTCTTTACCCACTGTATACCTGATCCACAGGCCGATAGGTGGTCGTATTTCTTGTAACTATAAATACCCCTTCCATCCATGGAAGGGGTGGTGCTTTTCAATCTAATATTCCATACTTTGAAAAACCAAGTCTCTAGCTTGAACACCCAACTCTCTAACTTTCTCTCTCTAATGGCAACCATGTATTTTGATCATCCAAGACCACCCGAATCATCAACACAATAATATTAAGATCCTAACAATTGGTATCAAGAGCCAAGGTTGTTGTGTTGTGTCGATTTGTGTGGTTATTTGATTATTGTTAAAACTGTTTTTGCTACTTTATGGTCGGAAAATTTGTTTTTCCTATTTTTATTGATAACAGTTTGTTTAGTGATTTGGTATCTTGGTTCTTTTGTGTCATGGTTCTTTTTGGCCCAAAGTAACTTATGTCTCATACATTTTTGTGACATCTTTTGATATCATACGTGATGTAAATGTGGTCAAACCGTGGTCTTTAATGGTCAATGTAGCATACTTTTTCTGCATAAGTATTTCTGGGTTATTTTTGAAGATGGTCAGAAAAGAGGTCAGAAAAATCATTGGAAAATGTAAAAATCTTGCTAGCGACTTAGACACAAAACTGTCCAGATTCACTGGTTCTCTGTAGCGACTTGGTTATCTCGTTGACTTTCTTGAAAGTCAACAGCGAGTTATATCAAAAGCTAACTAGCGACTTGCTTTGGAAAACTGCTAGCGACTTGACTCTTTAAAACGGTAGCGACTTGTTATTGAACAAGATGTAGCGAGTTGGCTTAGCGACTTGGCTAGCGACTTGGCTTAGCGAATTGGCTAGCGACTTGGCTTAGCGAATTGGCTAGCGACTTGGCTCATATATGAGACCTAGCGACTTACACAGAAAGGATGAAGAAGAAGATGTTAAGACTTGAAAGACCGTGACAACAACAATACAACTGGACCTCGACCACAAACAACCATAACAAATACCAGTTAACAAACTCAATTCGGACCTCAGTTTGTTTAACCATCACATATCCAAATCACAACCTAAACGAATCAAAACCAAACCATCTCAGAGTCTACCCATGAATGCTACTTTTAACTATCTCAGTTGACTTCTGGTTCTACCCATCATCAGCCAACCGAAACAATGTTCAAAACCACTCTAACCAACAATTCGTTAATTAAAAAATTATTAATAACGAATGATCTCAGATGTTTCGAGGTTATATCTCAAAGCACATCAAAGGCTTAAAACCCACGAACACTCTCATCACAGATTCATAAATCAAATAAAAACCGAAAAGATTGTTACCTTTAGACTCTTGGTTCGTTCCTGACTCTATCTCACACGGAATCAAATGATAATATTCGAAGCAATTAAAGAAAGAACAAAACCATAAGTGACTTTGTCTTCTCTTCATGTTCGGTGATAAGTAACTACAAATGGATGTTTTTGAGATCTCAGATTTGTTTATCATATTGTTAAAAGGGACATCAAAGGCCACTCTTGAGATAAACGTTGGTTCATCATTGATCTATGTATGAAGCTTGTACTTCTTTCTTAATGTTCGAATCTTAAAAGATTGTCAAAACCATACGGTTTCATCAAACTTTTCCTTCGGTGTATTGCAAAAACGAAAACCATTACAAAAAGAGAAATAATACCTACCTTACTCATTGAGTTTGAAGTCGTGTCAATGAAACCATCACACCATCTCTGTGGCATGTATGATGAACCTTAAGCCATCCCTGTGGCTAGGTTGTTATCCAAGATGGTTTTCACTGGAGCATCTTGATGATGGTATATGACAAACTTTTGTGTCTACGGTTTGCTCATGATGATACGATTTGATTTAAGAGACGAATATATGAGCAGATTATTTTGGTGTTGAGGCCGGATTGATACAGGAGTGAGATTCGGTGTGTTGTGTGATTCTTATTAGGGTTTGTGCTGCTGAAATGTTTGATGGGGGCGGAATTGTGAGTGAGTAATTAGGGTTATGAATACTGATGTGTGTGTTTTATATCCGGGTTATTAGGGTTGATAGGTTTTTACCATTTGAGTTTAATGGGCTTAGTATGTGTTTATGGGTTCGCTGATTAGTTAACTAGTGTGATGCGCCAAGGAGTAAAAATCGTCCACGATATTTGTGTTTGTGATAAATCAACGGGTATTCATGACTTAGTGAACATGGGCCGAATAATTCACAATGTAATAGACCTGATGGAGGCATTGCTATGGACCGTGATATTTCAAGATTGAAATAGTGTGGGGCACATTGTTGAATTGTTCAAACTTGAATATCAAATGATAATATCAAAAAAAAAAAAAAAAATCTGCATTTGGATATTAATTTTGATACACCATTAGGTTATGAATTTCATTTTTGGTCATTTTAAGGATTCTACGTATTCACTGCTTGAGCTTAAAATCTATGATAAAGATGGCTAAGGGGTCTTGTACAAGTATTTCTTATGGGATACTTGAGTTAATTATATGGGCTTTAAAGTGTACCTTGAGTGAACCCGTTGTATGTGTAGTGAATCGGATAGAGTGGGGATTGTATTTGCTTCATATGTTTAGTTTTTGATAAAAGGGTTGGACCAAGTGTGAGTATGTTGTGCGATGGTTTGGACTTGAAAGATTGGACATATGGGCTTCTTATGAGATTTGATTGATTATGACTTTTGATAAAGTGTGTTGATGATGATAAGATTTGTTGAGATTCGTTGATGAGACTAGTTGAGTTATGTGGTTTGATTCTTTGGTGTATACAGTTTCACAAAAATATTTTGTCACTGCTTGAAGCTCTTTATTGAACAATGTTGATTACGGGGTTGTATATTCGGTATTTCGTATTTGGATATGAAGTGAGGTTTTTCGGGGGCGTTTACTTATTTTCATCTTCTTTCTTTCTACTCTTCCGCGAAGATGACTTGTTTGTGCATTTATAGAGGGTGATAAAGACTTGGCTATTTAGTTGCGTTTGTGATTCTTTCTCAATTAACCCACAAAGTAGCTATCACTTCGGTGTCTCACGCAGTTGAGGATACGCCAAGAGGTTTTGTACATTGGGTACACCGTTTCTTCTTTACAAGGATTAGTACAAGTTTAAGCAACAAATCTGGGGAAGTTCACTTCATGATCAAATTTGGCATATCGGGTTTACTTCACCAAGTGGTCACAGAAATAGCCGACAGAATATGTGAATGATGTGTTTACCATAGTGTTTACTGGATGGGTGATGATATGGTTGATGCTGGACATTGAACCATTGATGAACCGCTGCATGTTCCCCTAAAACAAGATATTCACCGAAACCAAAGTCGTTTTAACACATTCAAGCTGACATTGTTTGCGGTTTTGTCTTGATTTTGTAAAATCCCGCGAAAGAACCTATTTCTCGGTTTAAATCATAGACTTGTAAAATCCCGTGACAATGGAAACATCCTGGTATTAGTAAAGTGCATTTCCGGATCTATCTTACGGTTTATTCTTGGTTTTGTAAAATCCCGCGAAAGAAACTATTTCTCGGTTTAAACCATAGAGTTGTAAAATCCCGTAATGATGGAACCATCTTGGAGAAGAGAGAGTGTAATTTTTGATCTTACTTGATGCTGGTGCTACAGTTTCTGCTTCAAAGAAGAGATAAAAGGGTGTACTTCATGAATTGGGTTGTCTTCATGGCAGTTTGGTTATTACCTAATTTTACGGGGTTAAGTGCTTTTAACCATGGTCGGGATGAAAACCATTATCATAGTTCACTTAAAACGTCAAAGGAGGCTAGATTTGAGCTTTTAACCAAGAATATGAGACAACGGAGTGAATTCACTATTATTTATTTGAGGTTGAAGTAAAATATCACGGGCAAGTGTACTTAGTATCTGAAGGTATCGGGGATGGTTGGATGAAGATTCTTCTAGATCCTTATTCGAGCTTATTATCAAAAATGAAGACTTGGAAATCTAGTTATTGTTGGGTGTCTTTTACCTTTTCTTTTACCACTTGGGGATTTGGGCTCATACCACCACAAAATAACTATCACTTTAAGGAGTTACGTTGTAGTGCTCAGTGTCACATTCAATTGTGGATTTTCAAGAGGTAATGTACGTCTATTACTTGATGGTTGGTTGGTTGAAGAGTATAGAGTACTTAAGAGATTCAATGGAGCATGAATTCTCGGCACCGATCTTTGTTACATATGTGCAAGTTTAAGTCACGAGTTCGGGTTAGTTTACTTCAGGGTCAAATTCATCATATTGGGTTTTCTTCATCAGCTGTCACGACAAAGAGCCTACTAAATGATAATGGGGTTGATTACATGTTTTGCTAAGAGAGCTGAAAAGAGAGAGATTATGACGTTTGAATACTTCTGTTCAAGCCTCGTACTCTAAAGAAAAGAAATGTGTACGCTTCAGTGCTCATTATCTTCGAAAGAAGAGAAATCTTCTTATGACGTTTGAACACAACAGTTCAAGCCTCGTTCCTCAAAGAAAAGAAAAGTGTACGTGTCAGTGCGCTTTATCTTCGGAAGAAGAGAAATCTTCTTATTATGACCATTCTCATCAACATGCTTCATACTTTTTCCATGCGCTTCAGTATTCAAGTGAACCGGGCTACCACTGATTGTTTGCTCATTCCACTTGCTCAATTATAATGAAGATGGCGACATCATGTGCTTATTTTGCTGGAGAGAAGTGTGAATAGAACAGTCGGATGATTTTCACTTATTAAATCAAGAATGGCATCTCTGTATGCAATTCTTGAGGGGGAGAAGAAGTGTGAATTTTTTGCATTGTTGATTGATATTTGAGAATATAAATGGTCATACGGCTCTAAACTCATGTAAGAACCGAGCTTCTTCTTATCGGGTAATCTTCACATGGAGTTTCTTCTTAAGAGCCGTTAGTTGACATCTTCACAAGTTGATTTGAGTTTATTGACAAAGTGCTTCCGGTTAATGCTTCACGTGCACATCAATATGATGATTCCGAACAACCTTCTGTTCTTGTTTGATGTGATTGTTTGTTTGGTGTTACCATCTTATGTGTTCGTTGCGGCCTGATTGCTGATTTCCTTGATGAACATCTTTCTGTTCTTGTTTGATTGGGAGGGATTTTAGTTAAGGGGATTTGCAAGATGTAAGTTGATTGGGATGCTTTTTGGTGATGTTCTTGTTTTAATGAGTTGAAGATGTTAACTATCTAGTCCCCAACTACACAATCTTGAAGAAGGTCGAGTCTACAGTATGTTCTACATTTTCTGCTACATGTGAGAAGACTAAAAGACGAGTTGCATTTAACGATCTAAAGACTTCTTCTTAATTTGGGCATTTATCAAACAGATTGTCGGTTTAGGGGAGAGCACTAATTGGGAGAAAGTTATAAGTCAGATTCAATTCCCAATTAGACGTGCTCATATTCTTTAGCAGTGACTACTCGAGACGTTGATATTGACTATTGTTGGACATTTGACACAAGGTGATTACTTCGGAGTTAATCATTTATCACTTATTTGAGATTGAAGTTGACTTTCACAAAGGCGTGTTCTTATTTGATAACTTGCTCGGGCTTAAGAATTTGAGTTGAAGACTTGGCTTATCTAGTTACCAGCAGTCGAGGTGGATGGTTGAAGACCTGGTTAACTATCACTATTAGGAGTTACTTTGTTTTACTCAGTGTCACACGCATATGACGGTGTGGATAAACGCAAGAGGTGTTAATGTCTCATACTTTGTTTGGGTAGTGAGTACTTAGAGATTTGCTTGAAGCATAAATTCTCTACACCGTTCTTCCATCATTAGGTGCAAGCTTAAGATACAAATGTGGGGAAGTTGACTTCAGTTTCAAGTATGGTATAGCGGGTTTTCATCTTCAGTGGTCACTTCAAATTGTCTACAGAAGGGTTGATATAAATAGTCAGAGAGAGTCTTCAGCAAGTTGATTCTCACAAAGAATTCAAGTGTTCTTCTCAAAAAATTTCTAGTATACGGGCTTTCAATGAGTTGCTGATTCTGTAGCATCAAAACTAGCAAGGGGAAAGGAGACACGCATCTAAACGTGAGTAATCTTGATGAGCTTAATTCTTCTAAGTGATTGAAGATATTCCGGGAAAACAAATGTCATGACCGCAGAGAAACTCAAGGTTTTACTCATCAAGGCTTATGGTGTTATTCTTATTCCAACTATGTGGGGGGAAGCGATGGAAGAGTTAGTTTCTGAAGATAAAAGAGGTACACAAGTGCGTGATGATCTCGATGGTATCATAATCATCAGAGGAGAGAGAATTGTGTACATTGGGGGCGCTCAGCTGTTTCACTTGAGGGCTTAATCAGTGATTCAGAGATATAATCACTTATTTCGGTGTTGACATCCACAGAGATTGTCACCCGCAGAGATAATCAGTGATTCGGCCTTCTTCTTCAATGTTATCGGTTGTTCTCTCTTTGGGGAATGTGTGTACTTCGGGTCCTTGAGCTTCATACACGATCATCAGGGAAGAAAGCCATTGTTTACCACAAACATTGGGGACGTGTTTTCCTTCCGGGGCATGATGTGTATTCGGGAGAGTTCTTGGATATTGATGTACTTCGGGTTCTTGAGCTTCATACACATTCATCAGGGACGAAAGATGTGAACATTGGGGAGTTGTTCTTCATTACCCTCATGATGTGTATTCGGGAGAGTTCTTGAGCATTATACAAAGAGACTGACTGCATCAATTCAACTACTTGGGGGGGGAATTGTTCTCTTGACACCTTTTGGAATGGATTACTTCAGACGTCAGGAAAAAAGAAATTTGAGAAGATTATTTTATGTGTGGGATGATACGTTGCTGTTCTTCTATTGGATGATATAACCTCGAACGGAGAATCTCGATCATCGGTCTTAAATGGAGCAGCGGGATTTATGATTATGGTGTGCATCTCTGTGCACCTGGCTAAGGCAAGCTTGAAATATAGCTTCGAATCTGCTCAACATAAGGATTTTCGGTTTGGGGGGAAGCTGCCAAAGTCTCACTTTCAAGTGGCTCAATTTCTCTCTTCGATTCAAGAGTCTTGGAAGCTTTGGTGGTGAAAGTTTTAGGGATGATGACTTCTATCTTCTACAACGGGGCTGTTCGATATCCTTATCTCGGTACTCGTATCATCATCTTCTTTAACTATATCATCTATTCTATCCTTGTATATATTTATCAAAAACCAAATACAAAAATATAAAACCAACAAAAAGAAAATAGAAAAATATAAAACCTTCAAAAACCCATAAAAATTAGAAAACTTCAAAAATACCAAAAATATGTTTTCTCATGACATGTCTTCTGGTATCGATAACATCTACGGTCTTAGAAATGTCATTCAATAATGGCACGGGACCATAGATGAAGTTCGAGCAGGAGGTGTAAATATTCTTTTTCAAAACATGTCACAAATCAAATGGCTTATAGTTATTTCAGACTGTAACCCGGGCTTCAAATAATGGCTTGCAGTTACTTCAGACTGTAACCCGTGCTTAAAACTATGGCTTGCTATTATTTCAGATAGCAACCCGTCCTTTAAAGGAAGGAAAGTGTTGCGTTAAATCTATTTTCAAATATTTCGTGCACTTATCCTAAAACAATTTGAGGAAAGTATGTCGAAGGACTGCTGTTCCTACACAAATGTTTTTCCGTCTAAAATTCTTCAGAAAAATATTTGTTGTTTTTCAAAAAAATTGGTGGAAAATGAGTTGCTTGAAAATCAATCAGTTTCAGAGTTTTTATAAAAATTGAAAAACTCAATCAATGACTCCAGTGTTGTTAAACTTTTTAGAAAATGAGTCATTGATTGAGGGGGATAATGTTTTCAAATCTATTTCATCTAACGGGCTTTCTTAATTATCCTACGTGCTTAATTAAAAATGATAATTGCCTATGTTGAAGGACTAGGTTTCTAGGATATGATTGTTAGGTTTAGATGATTAGAGCTTGATGTACACATTATTCCCATACATTTATATGATCTGATTGATATGTTACATTGACTTTTATTAGTCGATTGCTGTTTGGGTGATGTCGACCACCATATATCTGTATGTGTGTTCACTAACATATGCAGGTATATTGGTTATAAGAATGTTCCCGATCCGGATCCCACAGATTAATATGATTGGATGCCGAAAGGAAAGGGTAACTATATCTTGGGTTGACAAATGAAGAAACGGAGCTTAATTGGACTTCTATGGAGAGTTGGCATAAATGCAACGTAAGAGGTCTCACTCCATCAGCAGATGGTTTTCTTCTAAGTGATTGAAGAAACAGAGCTTAATTTGACCTCAGTTGGCATTCAAAATGCAACGTAAGAAGAAGTCTCACTACATCAGCAGACGGTTTTTCTTCCAAACCCTACAGCAATGATTGCTCCAAAACAGTCAAGTCTAAACAGACTTAAAACAGCTCAGACACAAATACAATGAAGATCAGGGAATATAGGGGATTCCCGGGTCGTTAAGTCCCACGGAGACTCAATGGTGTGTTAAACACATGATCAGACGATAGAATGACCACTAATGATAGCGATCAGAAAGGATTAGGATTGAATAATTACCTAAAGAAAAGATTTACAAATAACAGCGACTTAAATGCAAATTAAAAAGATTAAAAAGTTAAAATCTATTAAATAAACGCTATCACTAGTTTTAAAGTGATGAACGTTTAAAACTTAAAACGAAAAACTTACGTTTAAATAAAAATAACGTAAACGTATAAATAAAAACGTGAAACTTACACAAGATAAATCCTAAAAATATGAAAAATACATTTTTACAATCCTAATGATAAAAGAAAATTTATAGAAAAAGAAAATTATTTTTATAACTATTTAATTAATTATTATTAATTAAAAACTAATTTAAACTATTTAATAATACTCAAAAATAAAAGAAAATATGAAATAAGACTAGAAAAATAAAATTAAGATTTAGAAAAATCTAAAATATGATAAAACTAATTTTAAAACTGAAAATAAAATC
>BPTQ01000009.1:107290201-107679502 GCA_019973895.1 Chrysanthemum seticuspe
CAAACTTTTATAAAATAAAATTTAGTGAGAGGGGGAGTTAGGTACTGTCTTCAGTTATTAACTCACTGAATCCAAAACTATTGTACTTCAGGCCACTCAAAGTTTTTAATCAGGTTATATAAAAGTTTTTGTTATAAAAAGGTAAAAGTTTTGTTAAAATTAGTTTCAATCTTTTAACAAATTTTTACCATAAGACGTGTTTCTATGCAATCCACCAACTCTTCGAAGACAACAACAACGAACTACTCAGAGATTTATGAGTAGTAAAAAAATGGTAAATCTGACGTTTTAGTAGACTTTTGTTAGTCTTTGTGTAGTTTTACTAGTTTTATAGTGTTTAGTCACAAAATACACAAAATTTATGCTTTTATAGTTTTAGTCTACTTTTTGCATAGTTTAAACGTTTTTAACGTCAAAATCAGGGGGTTCAAAGTTTTTAACAGTTTTTGTCAGGGACTCGTGTTTTAAAGTTTTCTTTTCAGTGGTTTCCAGGAAAATTTTCTTTTGAAATTTTGTGCTCAGGGACTGTTTTTGACAATTTTTGAAACTTGGGGGACTAAAACTGCAATTTTTGCAAATTTGATACGTTTTTCATCTGATTTTGATATTTTCGTATTTAAAACACATAAAACACTGATTTGTGATATTTTGATCATTTTGATGTGTTTCTGATTGTTTTCAGATGATTTTGCAGTCTAAATGGTAAAAAAATGATGAGTATTTAGAGACTCATCAAGCAACAACAACAGAAGCTTCTCAACCACCTAACGTATCTTTGTGCAGAATACCATTTTTAAACAATTTTCTAACTTTGATTAAAATTGTTTTGAAAATGGAAAAATATTGTTTTTGAAAATATATTGGACTAATTTTTGAAACTCACCGGACTTCATGTTATCAAAACCTAAGTCACTCAATTATTGACTTCTGTCATGGATTGAGGGGGAGAGTGATTTAAAATAAAATATTTTCAAACGATGTTTCTTCACAAAAGTTCCGTCTTGTACGATAATAAGTGGTGATCTAAAGATTTAATGTTATGTCATGGTATGATTTTTTTCTTTAGATTCAAGGTCTTTCAAAATGAAATTTTTTCTTTTCTTGTTTGATTGTGAAATTGTTTTGTTTTACTTAAAAGATCTCTTAAAAACTATCATACCTGACACTAACAATCTTTAATGTCTTAAAATGGTCCTTATCTGTCATTTTTCAAAATTGAATCTTGCCACGTCTTTCCCCAAATTTTTCTAAATGATTTAAATCAGTTGGGATCACAAATCTCAAATGGTTTGATATTTCTGATCGGGGTAGAGATCGTGATTTAAATCTCAAATCTGTTTTAAATAGAATTGGTTTTAGTCCTTTAAAGGCACTCCTGCCTCCATGTGCCAAACGATTTCAATATACATAATGCACATGTTGAGGAGGAGGATTTATCCAAAAACCAGATGAGTATTTAAACAAGGCCACATTTTCTCCCATGTTTTCTAAACCTAATTAAATCACTTGGGATCCAAAATCTCAAAGGGTTTGATATTTTTGATCGGGGGAGAATTTGTGATTTAATAATGAAATTTGATAAATGATGATCGATTTGATGAAAATGTGTAGGCTGCTCTCTCATATGTGCTAAACGCTTTCGAATCTCGAAGCACATATTGAGGGGGAGCAACTTCAAAAGAAAATAAACTGTCGAGGTACAAAAGCTTTTATGTTTTAACATAAAGTACCTTGATTGAGTTTTCAAATGGAGTTTTCAAATGGTTTCTTAAATGGCTTTTGTAATCGTGGATGTGCTTCAAATGATCTCTTGCCTCTATGTGATAAAATGATTTCAAATATCCTATGCACATATTGAGGGGGAGAATTTTACCGTGAAAATCAAATGGCTTTTTCGTATGAAAATTGTGATCAAAGAAAATACTTCAAAGTCCTCTTACCTCCTTGTGCTGAACAATTTCCAAATCATACGCACATGTTGAGGGGGAGGTTTTCTAAATGATCAAAACTATTAAGGTACAAAATGCTTTGATCTCGTATCACAAGTACCTTGATTGTTTTTCCAAATGATTTTTCAATTGGTTTTAAAGAAGAATGAACTGTACCAAAAGATCGACCAATTTACTTTATGCATGGTGTTATAAGGATGGTTAGGTTAGGTATTAGTTCCCACGATCCGCCAGAGCCGGAGGGATCTACCCAGGGACAATCCACTAGATAGTGTAGAGTCCTTAAGTATGATGAAAAAAGGAGAAAAAAGGAGAATATGGGAAGAGTGCGGACTGAGGCAGAGCTAGTACTGGAATAAACCCAACAAGGTTCTAGTTATGAAGTCTCGGTAAGCACTGAAGGGGTTGAAGAATGAAAAAGAACTGAATGTGAAAAAGGGTGAAAAGAAATAGCCCTCCATCAATTCAACCTTAGGGCAGAAACCGGGTTCAATACATATGCTACTGGTTGTTACTAAGGTAACACTGGTATTGAAGACAAGACGTCATGGACCCAGTGACGCACTGCACTAAACTTCCCAAGCCACTCAAGTTCCTCTTAAAAGGGCTTGTTTCATTCTCACGGGGAACCGACATAATCTATCGACTTTCTCTTAGAGATGGTTGATATTGAAGTAGGAGACCCTCTCCCTAGTCTCCGGCACAGGAACCAAATGTGCACTATTGAGTCTAGAGCCAAGAGATCATCCACAATATCTCGTTAGGACACTATATTAATGAAGACTTGCTGTTTCACACAATGTGGAAAGTAAGATTATATATTAAGAGTCCTACGCATTATCCTTGTGGTATTGCCAGAACATCCGAGTGATATGTAAAAATATTCACGATGAAGATGGAAATCCTTCTAGAGCCAACATCAAACAAGCTCTTGGTGGGTGACATGTGAAATCTTGCAAAAGATCAAGCTTGTGACAACTGGATAGAAACAATGGGGCGATTCAATCTTGAATCAACCTTGGTCCAGGAATGGAATTGACGAATACTTTTGGAAACACCGTTCGGTGTGCAAATCTTCTTTTCTCTAGCACATCGAATGTGTATTCATTTTCAAATTCAAAAAGTATCTCTGATTGAAAAATACTTTTAGAAAAACCGTTCGATGTGCGAATCTCTTCTTTTCGCTAGCACGTCGAATGTGTACTCATTCTCTAATACAAAAAGTATTTTGATTGAAAATTGATCTTTCTCATAAAACCTTCGTCGTATTGCAAAACTCTTTCTTCAAGCAATACGCGATTGTTTTTCAAATCATTTTTCATCAATCGGTGAATCTCAATTTGCTGGTTCACTCACTCCGTGTTGTCTTCTTTGAGACGTTCCGGTTTGAGAACAACTAGAACAGCTGCGAAACCCTGTCAAGGAGATTCTTCGGAATCCTACCTGATCACAGGCAGTACTTGTACTGATCAACGGGGAACCGTGGGCCGTGTACCTCAATTCAACGAAAGTGGTCAAAGACACTTTCGTGTGTTTTATTGCTAACTGTTGTTTGCAGGTACATTTGGACGGTTGCAGCTGATCAGAATTGAGGCGTCAATCCAAAGCCGCATGCTCACAACATCCACACGTAATTTGAAGAATTCATGACTGGTGCATATCTACATAACCTGGCTCTGATATTTCATACTATGCTTATGCTTCTCTGCTGCAAATATCATTAACCAGTAAGGCTTCCGCTACTCTGATGGAAAGATGTCATGATTCAAAAGTGTGAGCATGTCGGTCCAAATGTCGCAACTTCACATGAAGGCAACACTACTATGGATGATCCAGAGAGATAGGTGGTCGTATTTCTTGTAACTATAAATACCCCTTCCATCCATGGAAGGGGTGGTGCTTTTCAATCTAATATTCCATACTTTGAAAAACCAAGTCTCTAGCTTGAACACCCAACTCTCTAACTTTCTCTCTCTAATGGCAACCATGTATTTTGATCATCCAAGACCACCCGAATCATCAACACAATAATATTAAGATGCTAACACACTCAAATAAGCTGAAACTCAAAACCAGATATGGGATCCTAAAATAGACCTGGCAAGGGACCTATAAACCAAAAATCAGACCAAGGCAAGCTCTTATGAGCTTGTTGGTAGCTCTGCACAAACCTGTGCAGACTCAGTTATCACTGAGTCAGTGCACAGGGCACTTTTGACCCGATTGACAAGCTAATTTAGAGCTTTTACAAAATTACTAAAAATCTACAAAAATCATATTTCAACTCTTGACCAATTGAAGTTGTTAAGCCCAAAGTTTCACTTGAATTAATCCAATAATGAATCAATGAAAAATCAACCAAGTTGGGTGAAAACTGAGTTTTTCACTTTTTGACTTTTGACAGAAATGATATTTTGACTTTTGTGAGATTTGATCTTAATTCATGAACTGATTATGATGTTTTATAGTAAAATGGAACTGATGCAAGCTACTCTAATGATATCTGAACACAGATCAAGCTTATGATCTTACAAATTCCTAACAGATATGAAGCATTAAGCAGTCCTAATTGAGTTTTGACTTTTACTAATCCTAGGTACAATCAAGTGACTAAAGTAGCTCTATTACACCTAAGTAAGACTAAAGCAACTAGTGTTAGCCACTGAACTAGCCTTAATCTCAGTTTTGCTATAAAATCCAAACACCACTTAAACTAACTGTTTTGCAATTTTAACTCTACTAATTGCTTACTAGCTTATACTAGCAATTAAACTGCAACAAAATAATCTAATTACAGCTAAATTAACAGATCTAGACTATCAAATACCACAGATTCAAACTCCACAGATAATGCAAACTAATTCAGTTATTGAAATAGAAAAGATAAAAACAAACTCACAAGAGGTCCAGCTATTTAGCAGCTTATACCAGAACCAACCTACACTAACCTAAGCTATTCCAACCCAATCCAAGCTCTGCATCAACCCAATATCATAACCATTTCCAAATGAGCTCCAGTTTGACTTTTGTTGACCAAGTGACAAATTTGCTTGGCACTGATTATTGAGCTTACTAAAAGCTATATACAGCTTTAGTAAGCTCACTTAAGTTGTAATGAAGCTTATTGAAGCTTGATAATTAGCAATTTTAAAACAGGCTTGATTTCAGGAAATGGAAAAACAGAAAATTTAACCAAACTTTGAATTCTCACTTAAAAGTAAGTTACACTGATTAATAAGACTTAAATGAGTACAAGGAAGATAAAAAGATACAATTTAAAGCTTAAATATGACATGGAATTTAAAAACGACATACATGAGAAAATAAAAACTAAGTACTACTTTTCTACTCTCTCTTCTTCCTCTATTTATATGCAAAAGGTCTTCTCTCACATCTCTGAGCATTTCCCACTTGTATTTTGAGCCATTGGATGAGTTGGGATGATATTGGCCATTTGATGAAATTTTGGCGCCAAAAGATATTTGCCAGTGCTTCTGATAGCTTGGACAGGGAAAGGAGCATTTAATGCATTTGGCTTGGGGTGTTTGGAGGGTAGGAATAAGGTGGGTGTGATGATGATGGAGTAGGGAAGAGTTGCAGGTGTAGGTGATGATGAGAGAAGAGGGAACCCGTGAGCGGGAGTGGTTTGAGTCAAACCAAGTTTGACTGGGGTGTTATATTGGACAGGGGTTCACAAAGGGGGTTCACAGGTCATGGCTGGGGTCAAGGTTGTTTTGACAGGGGCCAAGGGTCAAGTTGGTTTGGTTTGGTATTAATACAAGGACCAAACTTGCATTTTCTGATATTTGAGGGACCAAAACTGCCAAATTTTCAAAGTTATTCCAAGGGACCAATTATGACAAGTTTCAATAGTACAAGGACCATTAAAGATATTTTTAAACTTCCAAGGACTATTTTTGCCAATTTTGAAACTTGAAAGACCAAACTTGTAAATTCTCAAAACTTTTGAAATTTTTCACCAAAGGACTAATTATGACAACTTATGATTTCAAAAGGACCTTTGGTGACTTTTCTTTTAAAATAAGTGCTCAAGGACTATTTCTGCCAATTATTTGAAAGTCGGGGGACTGAAACTGCCTATTATGCAAACTTAGCTCGTTTTTCATCTGATTTTAAACATTTTGCATCTGAAACATATAAAATACAATTTTGGAATATTTTCAGTATTTTGATGCATTTCTGAGCATTTTTAAATGTTTTGCAGTTCAGATTTGACCAAAAATGATGAGTATTTACACACTCATCAATCCCCCACACTAAACTATTGCTAGTCCCTAGCAATCTTTTGAGAAAACTTAATGGATTTGAATCTCTTTACCAAAAGCCATTACTTCTGGAGTAGCCAATTGTTTCAGTTCATGTAAGAACCTTGGTAGAACGATAACCAAATGATTTTGAGCAAATCACCAGCTTCCAACGGATTTGATTTGTCTTTACCAGAAGCCGTTTGCTTCTGGACTAGCCAACTCTTAGATAAAATATCTTTGGTGAGTCGATTACCAATTATGGCTTTTCAACTGCCCTTACCACAAGCCATAAACTTGCGGGCTAGCCAACTCTTCACTAATTAAAGATATGGTGAGCTGAACACCATACAATTTTGGGCAAATTGCAAGCCGTCAACGGATTTGAGATATCTTTACCAAGAGCTGTTTGCTCCTGGATTAGCCAATCCTTTTTTTTATTAGACATGGCGGACTGATAACCGTAAGCTGAGTAAGTGCAAAACACTTACTCCAAAAAAAATTTTGGCCAAAAATGGGGGAATTGGGTGGTATAATTACATGATAAAATTCGTGAGAATTCCCCCCCACACTAGAAATGAATATTTCCCTCAATATTCAAAGTACCGGCTGTTATGCCGAAACATAGAACGTAAAAGGGAAATACTACGGCCATTATTTGATTTTTTTTTTTTTTTTTTTTTTTGTTGAAACCTTATATACAACAGCGGGGGGCAACTCCCCCACACTAGGGTGGTAGAAAGTAGAAAGAAGTCAGAAATATGGGTGAAAACCCATATGGTGTGCTACTGTTTTTGATTCCCGAGTCGCTAGCTTGACTCGATCCCCGCATTCATTGGTTCATGGGGAAAGTTTGTAGATCCGGGACAACCACAGGAGGAATTTCCTCTCCAAAATAGTGCTTCAATCGATGACCATTCACTTTAAAATTTGGACCATCGGGTTGAGATAACTCAATGGTTCCATAAGGAAATACTTTAGTAATGGTGAATGGTCCAGACCAGCGGGATTTTAGTTTTCCTGAGAAAATCTTCAATCTTGAATTGAATAGAAGGACTCGATCACCGACGTTGAAAACGCGGTTCTTGATTTTGGAGTCATGAATCTTCTTTGTCTTTTCTTTGTAGATCAAAGAGTTCTCGTATGCTTGATCACGGAGTTCATTTAATTCATTCATTTTAACTTTCCGATGATCACCAGCTGTCTGAATATCGAAGTTGGCATGTTTCAAGGCCCAGTATGCCTTGTGCTCAAGCTCAATCGGTAGATGACATGCCTTTCCGTACACTAGCTTGTATGGAGTGCACCCGATGGGTGTTTTATAAGCTGTACGGAAGGCCCAGAGTGCGTCATCTAGCTTATCCGACCAAGAGGCACGGTTTTCGCCTACTGTCCTCTCCATAATTCTTTTAATCCTTCGGTTGGAAACTTCTACTTGCCCACTTGTTTGGGGGTGATACGCAGTAGAGAGACGGTGAGTTACACCATACTTTTGCATGACTCTATCAAACTGGTCATTGCAGAAATGCGTACCACGATCACTGATTATAGCTCGTGGAGTTCCAAACCTAGCAAAAAGAGATTTTAAGAATTTCACAACAACTCGGGCATCGTTGGTAGGCAAAGCTTTCGCTTCAACCCATTTTGACAAATAGTCAACAGCCATGAGTATGTATTTGTTTCCTCGAGATGAAGGAAATGGCCCCATAAAGTCAATGCCCCAGATGTCAAAAATCTCACACACTTGAATGGCGTTTTGCGGCATTTCATTTCTTTGTGAGATATTTCCGTGACGTTGACAAGCGTCACAGGTTTTGACGAATTCGTGGGCATCCTTGTAAATCGTGGGCCAATAAAATCCGGAATCAAACACCTTCTTGGCGGTGTAGTTGGGGCTATGATGTCCCCCAGTAGGTCCAGAATGGCAAGCCTTGAGAATGTCATTGGCTTCCTGACCATACACACATCGCCTGATGACTTGATCCGCATAAATTTTGAATAAGTAGGGGTCGTCCCAGAAGTAATGTTTTACATCTTTAAAGAATTTGTTTTTCTGTTGGGACGACATCCCTTTCACCACAAGGTTACCCGCATGGTAATTTGCAAAGTCAGCAAACCATGGGGTAGAAGAGTCTCCACGAAAAGAAACCACATTGAGTGTTTCGAGAGGAAATGTTTCGTTTATTTCCTTTTTCTCGAACACATCCTGGTGAGGGTTTTCTAGACGGGATAGATGATCAGCAGCCAGGTTCTCAGCTCCTTTTTTATCACGTATAATGATATCAAATTCTTGCAGGAGGAGAACCCAACGGAGCAATCTCGGCTTAGCATCTTGTTTTGCAAAGAGATATTTGAGAGCCGAGTGATCCGTATACACCACGCATTTGGTCAAGATTAGGTATGGCCGAAACTTCTCAAACGCATACACCACGGCTAATAATTCTTTTTCTGTAGTGGTGTAATGGGTTTGAGCTTCAGTCATAGTCTTACTCGCGTAGTGGATAGGCTGAAAATGCTTGGTTTTACGTTGCCCCAGGACCGCACCGATAGCAAAATCACTTGCATCGCACATGAGTTCAAAGGGTAAATCCCAGTCGGGGGCAACTAGAATGGGTGCTTCCGTAAGCTTTTTCTTTAATGTTTCAAAAGCTTCGATGCACTCAGGTGAGAAGATAAAAGGAGCATCTTTTTCAAGAAGATGGGTCATAGGCCGAGCGATTTTAGAAAAATCTTGTATGAATCTACGATAAAACCCGGCATGACCTAGAAAACTCCTAATACCTTTGACGGTAGTAGGATGAGGCAATTTAGCAATAACATCAACTTTTGCTCTATCTACCTCAATCCCATTTTTGGAAATCTTATGGCCAAGGACTATGCCTTCTTTGACCATAAAGTGGCTCTTCTCCCAATTTAGACAAAGATTGGTGTCTTCACACCGTTTTAGCATTTTTTCTAAATGGGAGAGACATGTTTGAAATGAGTCCCCAATGACCGAGAAGTCATCCATAAACACCTCCATTGTTTCCCCGATCATGTCGTGGAAAATTGCCATCATACATCGTTGGAACGTGCCAGGAGCGTTACATAGGCCAAAAGGCATACGTCTGTAGGCAAAAGTTCCGTATGGGCAGGTGAATGTGGTCTTTTCTTGATCCTGTGGATCAATGGGGATCTGAAAATAACCCGAGAAACCATCAAGGAAACAATAGTATTCGTTCCCTGCTAATCTCTCAAGCATCTGATCCATGAAGGGTAGAGGAAAATGGTCTTTACGGGTGGCTTCGTTTAACTTGCGATAGTCAATGCACACACGCCATCCCGTAACCAATCGAGTTGGAATTAACTCATTTTCTTCATTTGTGACAACAGTTATGCCACCCTTTTTTGGAACACAGTGAATGGGACTGACCCAAGGACTATCAGAGATCGGGTAAATTAGACCGGCATCAAGAAGTTTGAGAACCTCTTGTTTGATAACCTCGTGAATCTTAGGATTCACCCTTCTCTGATGTTGGACTGCTGGCTTGAAGTCATCCTCCATCAAGATTTTGTGAGTACAAAACTCAGGGTTGATACCCTTAATGTCGGAGAGTTTCCAAGCAATTGCTTGCTTGTATGACTTCAAGACCTTTATGAGAGCAGTCTTCTCCTCCTCAGTTAAGTCTTTAGCAATTATGACGGGTAATTTATCATCACCCTCCAAGAATGCATACTCGAGATGAGGAGGTAGGTCCTTAAGTTCAACCTCGGGAAATTCTTCAGTAGATGTTTGCACGGATCTGATTTCTTCAATCGTGATCTCTTTCGGAGGGAGTGAAGGTAATGGATCTTCATTTAACAATTGCTCAAGATAAAGGATATCTCCCTCCGAATCATAAACACCATCAATTCCCGGCGGAATTGATTCATCATTAGCAAGAAACTCATCGATTTCTTCCAAAAAGAAGTCACCTCCCTCAAACGGAGTGAGAGAGGGGGAAGAGTCGGCATTAATTGGTTGAGAAGATGTGGTGGGATCCCCACTCACAGAATTATGAAAATAACCAAGAAACTCTTGAGAGTACTCCTCTGAAGCAATATCAATTACATCGACTCGATTAACCGATTCAGCATCATAATTTGAGGAGTACCTCGAAGTTTGATCAAGGTTAAAGGTGACAGCTTCATTACCCACACGTAACGTGAGTTCTTGCTTAAACACATCAATGAGAGCACGGCCCGTTCTCAGGAATCCTCGTCCAACAATGAGGGGAACCCGATGATCGGCATCGAAATCAACAACCACAAAGTCAGCTGGAAAATGGAACTTTCCTACTTTCACGAATACATCCTCGGCGATGCCAAGAGGACGCGATATAGAACGATCTGCAAGCTCAAGAGTCATGCAGGTAGGAATAAGTTCTGGAAGAGAAAGCTTCTTCCATACTGAATAAGGCATTAGATTGATGCTTGCACCAAGATCGGCGAGGGCAAAGCATTCAATCATTCCTGGAAAAACACAAGGAAGAAGAAATTTTCCAGGATCTCCAAGCTTCTCGGGAAGCTTCTTTAACAGAACTGCTGAGCAGTTCTCGTTTAAAGGAGTTTTAGCCATTTCAAACAGTTTTTCCTTGTTGCTTAACATGTGTTTGAGAGTTGATGCAAACTTGGGCAACAGCATGATAGCATCCGCAAAGCTTATGTCAAAATGTAGTTCTTGGAAATTTTGAAAAAAAATTTCCATTTGATGATTGGCTTTTTCGCGGAGCTTTTGCTCATTTAAACGTGATGGGTAAGGAATAGAAGTTTTGGATTTGGGGTTTTCAACTGGAGGTTCAAAAACAACTCCTGGTTTGGTTTTGGGTTTCGGGACAACTTGAGGATTGACATGTGCTGTACTTTGTGATCTAGTAGGTTGCACTTGGTCCTTTGTCGCCTCAGGTTCACTTTCCACTACCTTCGGGAGAGAAGAAGAAGAGGTAGTAGGAATAGCGGGTCCATCATATGAAGCACCACTTCTGGTTGTGATCGCCTTTGCATCGCCCCTCGGATTAGCGATCGTGTTGCTAGGTAAAGTACCTGAGCCCGAGGGTCGATCATTTAAAGACTTCTTAATGTCAGAAATCTGGCTAACCAACAACCTATTCATTTCCTCTTGGGATTTCATGAATTGCTTCAACAACTCATCAGATGATGGTCCAGTTGGAACAATGGCTTGATTTTGTGTAGGAAAATTCTGGCCTCTATTGTATGGATTAGGGCCTTGATTTTGGAAATTTCCTTGATTATTGCCATGAAAATACCCTGGGTTGAAATTTCCCTGACCTTGGTTTCTATTAAAATTTCCTTGATGTTGGAAGTTTTGACTTTGATTTTGAAAACGGTTATTTTGACTAACATTACCTTGGTTTTGAAAACCTTGGTTCGTTCTATTCTGATTTTGATTACGGTTTTGGTTTTGGTTGAAACCGGGTGGTCCAGGGTAGAGGTTAGGACGGTGGTTCGGGTCCACAGGAGCACGGTATTGGTTGCCTCCTGAATTAGAAATCCCGCCCACAGCGTTTGCTTCAAAAGGGTTACCATCGGTGGCCATACAGTTGTAATAGGCATGGGGGCCACCGCAAGTAACACATACTTCCACTTTCTTGACTTCAGCAGGTGGTGAAGTTTGTGGAAAAGAAACTTTCTTTTGGTTGGAGAGAACTAAAGCTTGAATTGCTTCCGTGAGTTTGTCAATCTTATCATCGGGGCTAGATTGACTCACGGGCGATGAAGTAGAAGGACCAACACTGACTTGGGAAACAACCGGTTTGCTTCGTGCAGTGCGGACTTTAGACTTGTTTTCAATTATCGCTAAAGCTTCTTTTACAGTTTTGCTCAAGAAATTTCCTCCAGCGGAGGAATTGAGAGAATCTTGATCAGATTGACTCACTCCATTATAGAAAGTATCGAGTTGCATCAACTCAGAGAAACCGTGGTGAGGACATTTGCGGAGCAACTCCTTAAAACGATCCCACGATTCACTGAAGGATTCATCAAACTTTTGTGTGAACTTGATGATTTCGTTTTTAAGACTCGTGGTTTTGGAAGGTGGATAGAACTCGTTCACGAATTTCTTCACCAGGTCTTCCCATGTTTCGATTGATTTAGGGGGTTGTTTTTCAAGCCAAATCCAGGCTTGTCCCTCAAGGGAAAATGGGAACAAAAGAAGCTTGACAGCATCGGTAGGGACATTCTTGTATTTGATGGTAGATGCAATCTTGTTAAACCATCGAATATGAGCATGAGGATCATCCCTCTCAAAACCATAGAATTGACTTGAGGTTACAAGATTTAGTAACCCGGTTTTGAGTTCAAAGTTTTCAGCCACAATGGCTGGGATAACAATAGCATCTCCATACCCATCGATGGGTGCCTGGAGAAGCTCACACATAGGACGTTCTTCCGCCATGATAACGGAAGTAGTGTGAGCAGTCCGGATCTCAGATCCGACTGATGGGGCAGAACGTCTACGGACACGCCTTTTTGGAATCCTGACAAGCTCACGAAATGGGCTCACAGACCTAGAAGAGCGAGTGCGCATACACTAGAGTTAACTCTAAGAAATCTCAGAGTTAAGGAAGGGAATTATGAAAAATGGGGAAAGAAGAATATTTTTTGGGATTTATGGTTTTGAAAAGTAGATATAACAACAAATCCAATTAAAACAATATCGAGGCAAAACGACAGTGAACTTAAACCAATAATCACAAGATGAATGGCTTCTTTGAAAAAGGTACACCACTCACAAGGACACAAAGGCAAGCTTTAATCTTTGGTTCGGGAACTTATTATAGTCGTACCCCCAGTTAGGTAGTACACTGCCTTGGTTTGCGGTGGTAATTTTTTATGTTGTTATTATTAAACAAAGAAAACGATAAATCTTTTTGTATTTTTATCTTTTATATATATATAGAAACAAAAGAAAAATATTTTTTGTGTTTTATACGTTTTAAGATGTTTTTGGGTTTTTGGATTTTTTATAAGAAAATATATATAGATATAGATGGTATGAACAAGGAGTGAATATTCAAATCACTAATCTGCTAAACGTAAGACTATTAGCACAGCTCCCCGGCAGCGGCGCCAAAATTTGATTGGGTCCCAGACGGTCAGGTTTTATCACACAAGTCAACCACTTGTATATGGTCAACCGTAACAAAAGCCAAACAGTCTAGAACCAATTCAATTGAGTCCAGGAGAGTTTAGTGTTTCCCCAGGTCGTTAAGTCCCAACGAGCTGTGCGACTGAGTAACCAAACGTATAGTGATCGGGTGATATTGAACGGGAAAAGGTTATGATTGATACTAGATGACAAAGGAAAAATGAAAGAAAATTAAAAAGCTAAATTATATTAAATAAACGCTATCACTATTTTTAAATTTTGATTTTTCTTGATTTTTCTTTTATAAATTTAAATTAAAAACTACGTAACGTACAAAAGAAAATGTGAAATTGAAACAGTAATAATCCTAAAAATATAAAAATGAAATTTTTACAAACCTAATGATAAGAGAAAATTTTGAGAAAAAAGAAAATTATTTTTATGACTATTTATTTAATTATTATTAATTAAAAACTATTTTTACATATTTAATAATACCCTAAAATATAAGAAAATATGAAATAAAGCTAGAAAAGTGAAATTGTGACTTAGAAAAATCTAAAATAACTAAAGAGAATTTTCAAAACTAATTTTGTATTTTTCTGATTATTTTTCTATTTTCTATGAATTAAAAACTATTTAAAACTAATTAAATGGCTAAAAATTACAAATTTAACTAAGAAAAATCTGGAAAAATTATTTTTTTGCTTTTTATATTTATCTTAATCTATGAAAATTGAAAACTTATTTTTTTTGAAGCTTTTCTGATTTAATTGCAATAAAGGCTAATTAAAAAGTACTAAAAACTGATTAAAATAAAGAAAAATAGCAAACAGAACTAGAAAAATCTGAAAATTCAGGAAAAGTCTAATATAATATTCTAAGTCTATTAAAAATTTAAAAACTATGGCTTATGTGTGAGAATATGAGGCTGCAGTGCAAACTGCTTATGAATAAGCACTTAATAATAAGCCAAAGACCATAAATGGACACCAAATGAACCCAGAAGCTAGATTATGCTATAACTACCTGAAATCAACCTAAAATAACTATTCTAAACCTCTGGAAAGCAGGATGCAAGAATCTAGTGTGAATTGCACTTAAGAGCCAAAACAGGTTTTAGCTACTACTTTGTAGCTTGAAAATAAGCCACTCAAATAAGCTGAAACTCAAAACCAGATATGGGATCCTAAACTAGACCTGGCAAGGGACCTATAAACCAAAAATCAGACCAAGGCAAGCTCTTGAGCTTGTTGGTAGCTCTGCACAAACCTGTGCAGACTCAGTTATCACTGAGTCAGTGCACAGGGCACTTTTGACCCGATTGACAAGCTAATTTAGAGCTTTTACAAAATTACTAAAAATCTACAAAAATCATGTTTCAACTCTTGACCAATTGAAGTTGTTAAGCCCAAAGTTTCACTTGAATTAATCCAATAATGAATCAATGAAAAATCAACCAAGTTGGGTGAAAACAGAGTTTCTCACTTTTTGACTTTTGACAGAAATGATATTTTGACTTTTGTGAGATTTGATCTTAATTCATGAACTGATTATGATGTTTTATATTAAAATTGAACTGATGCAAGCTACTCTAATGATATCTGAACACAGATCAAGCTTATGATCTTACAAATTCCTAACAGATATGAAGCATTAAGCAGTCCTAATTGAGTTTTGACTTTTACTAATCCTAGGTACAATCAAGTGACTAAAGTAGCTCTATTACACCTAAGTAAGACTAAAGCAACTAGTGTTAGCCACTGAACTAGCCTTAATCTCAGTTTTGCTATAAAATCCAAACACCACTTAAACTAACTGTTTTGCAATTTTAACTCTACTAATTGCTTACTAGCTTATACTAGCAATTAAACTGCAACAAAATAATCTACTTACAGCTAAATTAACAGATCTAGACTATCAAATACCACAGATTCAAACTCCACAGATAATGCAAACTAATTCAGTTATTGAAATAGAAAAGATAAAAACAAACTCACAAGAGGTCCAGCTATTTAGCAGCTTATACCAGAACCAACCTACACTAACCTAAGCTATTCCAACCCAATCCAAGCTCTGCATCAACCTAATATCATAACCATTTCCAAATGAGCTCCAGTTTGACTTTTGTTGACCAAGTGACAAATTTGCTTGGCACTGATTATTGAGCTTACTAAAAGCTATATACAGCTTTAGTAAGCTCACTTAAGTTGTAATGAAGCTTATTGAAGCTTGATAATTAGCAATTTTAAAACAGGCTTGATTTCAGGAAATGGAAAAACAGAAAATTTAACCAAACTTTGAATTCTCACTTAAAAGTAAGTTACACTGATTAATAAGACTTAAATGAGTTCAAGGAAGATAAAAAGATACAATTTAAAGCTTAAATATGACATGGAATTTAAAAACGACATACATGAGAAAATAAAAACTAAGTACTACTTTTCTACTCTCTCTTCTTCCTCTATTTATATGCAAAAGGTCTTCTCTCACATCTCTGAGCATTTCCCACTTGTATTTTGAGCCATTGGATGAGTTGGGATGATATTGGCCATTTGATGAAATTTTGGCGCCAAAAGATATTTGCCAGTGGTTCTGATAGCTTGGACAGGGAAAGGAGCATTTAATGCATTTGGCTTGGGGTGTTTGGAGGGTAGGAATAAGGTGGGTGTGATGATGATGGAGTAGGGAAGAGTTGCAGGTGTAGGTGATGATGAGGGAAGAGGGAACCCGTGAGCGGGAGTGGTTTGAGTCAAACCAAGTTTGGCTGGGGTGTTATATTGGACAGGGGTTCACAAAGGGGGTTCACAGGTCATGGCAGGGGTCAAGGTTGTTTTGACAGGGGCCAAGGGTCAAGTTGGTTTGGTTTGGTATTAATACAAGGACCAAACTTGCATTTTCTGATATTTGAGGGACCAAAACTGCCAAATTTTCAAAGTTATTCCAAGGGACCAATTATGACAAGTTTCAATAGTACAAGGACCATTAAAGATATTTTTAAACTTCCAAGGACTATTTTTGCCAATTTTGAAACTTGTAAATTCTCAAAACTTTTGAAATTTTTCACCAAAGGACTAATTATGACAACTTATGATTTCAAAAGGACCTTTGGTGACTTTTCTTTTAAAATAAGTGCTCAGGGACTATTTCTGCCAATTATTTGAAAGTCGGGGGACTGAAACTGCCAATTATGCAAACTTAGCTCGTTTTTCATCTGATTTTAAACATTTTGCATCTGAAACATATAAAATACAATTTTGGAATATTTTCAGTATTTTGATGCATTTCTGAGCGTTTTTAAATGTTTTGCAGTTCAGATTTGACCAAAAATGATGAGTATTTACACACTCATCATTTATTATCTAATTCCTTGTTTGATGGTAACATGTTTATGTTAGTTACAAGTCCTAAGTCACATTATTCCAATTGATTGAAGTTGATGTTATAAGTTACGTGAACATGTTAATTTTGAAATTTCAAAGTCCAATTTTTCACTTAACACACAACATATTAACTTTTGTAAGCTTATACAAAACATCAGGTATTTGTGACTTATGTGTAACATTTAACAAGTAACATATGCGTAATAGGCCAAAATGTAGTGAACAGTGGGTTATGAGTAACAAGGATCCTTATGCGTAAGAAAGGAGCTTATGCGTAGGAGTAAGCTAAAGCGTAAGACCAAGCTTATGCGTAAGAGTTTCTTACGCGTAAGACAAGTTCAAAGGCTTTAGGCTTATGCGTAGGAATAAGCAAGACGTTACGCGTAAAGTTTACTCGTAAGAGTAAAGCTTATGCGTAGCAAGCCTTGTTTACGAATATCTTTCCAAGATACGAGTAATCCACTGTAGACCTCTTATGCGTAAGAGTTACGAGTAAGATTTCTCTTATGCGTTACCTTTACGCATAAAAGTATTCTTTGTTGGGAATTACAAGTTTGAGTTGATAAAGACAAAAAGAATGAAACAAGAGGGACTTAATATGACAAGAAGGAAACCTACTAAAAGATGGAAGGGCTTGCTTGCAATGAAAGTTTTATTATTTAGTCCTTATCCTCTAGTATATAAAGAGGACATAGGTGTAGGTTTTTAATAAAGTCTTCCAATAATGTAGTCGACTAAAAGGTGTGTGTTTAGCCTAGACGTTAGGGGAGAACGTCTAGGGTATTGGTTTTAGATTAGTGTGTCCTAGGCGTATGGTTCATTGTAAACGCCTAGGTTATTAGTTTAGTTAGTAGACGTGTTCCTATAAACGTCTTATATTAGAGTATTAGTTAATGAATGAAAACCTTGTTCAATAACAAAGTATTGTTTTGATTATTCCGCTGCGTATTATGTTTATTATCTTTGTTATTGATCCCTAGCCGAGCTTATAAACGATCTTATCAATTGGTATCAGAGAGGGGAGCTCTTGATATAGGGAATCACAAGGTTTTTATTGTCGATGAAGAAAGCAGATTTGGCATGATCATGTGTCGGTGTGGTTTTTAATTCGTTTGTGCCTTTGTCATCACGTGGGATTTAATGCTGATAGTACTTATACTCTTTCGAAGGTACTGCTTTGCTTACTGCTGCTGGGACCCACGACAATATGATCAAGTGTTAATAGGTTTTGATTCTATGTGATGAAGTCCATGGAGGTTATTGTGGTTGTCTCTCGTGATTGGTTCACGTCACATGGACCATGGCTACTGATTGGCTGTTTTATTTAATTGGTCGAATGATTAATGTGCACGTGGGATATAGTTTTTATTGGTGGCTGCGTCTGGTCAAAGATTGATTGGCTGGTGCTACTCTTCGATTTTTATATGTTTTGTTTTTGATGGTCTTCACGTGGGGGTTAAATTTGATTGGACCTTTATTGATGGGATCTCGCTTGATCAGAAGAAAAGGTTGACCACGTGATTTCATGGGGCATTCACAATATCGACTCTTATTTATTATATTGGATGTGTACTGCTACTGTTTCGATTCGATATTAGTACTGATCGGCTCTTATTCTTACTTTTCGAGTTTTTTATAAAGTACTGCAGTTTCGAAAGTACTGATAATTTTGAAAGTACTGTTTTATGCTCAAAGGTGCTGCTCGTGATTTTTTAAGTACTGATGCTTGATTATTTTAAAGTACTGCTCGAGTTTTTATAAGGTACTGAAGGTACTGCAGATTTTAAACGAAAGTACTGCTGACGTTATTTGAAAGTACTGGTTCGTTTTTTAAAGTACTGTTTATGAAAGTACTGCTCCTTCCCAACGTACTGTTCATGCTTTATTACGAGAAGATTTTTGATTTAAGGGGAAGTAGAGCTTGATTTTTGGAGACACACACAGAGGTTATTGTTCACACACAGAGGAAGAAATTTATGTTCTTAAAAGGATTTAAAAAAGGCTCGTATTTAAGATTTATTGAAGAATTGATTACGAAGAGGATTATTTATCACTTATTTGAAGGTGAAGTGGAATTGCTTGGTTTGTGTTCTTATCATCTAGCTTGATGAATCTAGCGATGTGTGATTTTTCTTATAATGCTCTATGCACACATTGTCTATCACTTGAAGGAGTTACATTGTAGTGCTCAGTGTCTCATATAGTTGAGGATTCTTTTCAAGGGATTGCGGTCTACTTATATTATGGTGATACGTATAAGTATGGAGTTCCGTGGATGTTAACGATTTAAGACACAAGTTTGGGAAATTCTACTTCTTCATCAAGTTCGTTATATTTGGCGTTCTTCACAAAGTGATCATTACAAGGAGCTTACAGATTTTAAAGAATCAAGAAGATGGTTAACATATGATTTTTAGGGGAAGCTTATTGTTAAAAGTTTAACCATCTACATGCATCACTCAAGGGGAAGTTTTTGATTTTTACTATTGTTGATCATTATTACTACTGCTAGTTGAAGTTTTCTACTGTTTTGGATCCATTTTTCCTATGGTGCGTAATGGTGGGTGATTTAAAACATTGGAAGTCTTAGATTGGAAGTATGATATTGGTTCGTGGTGGTCAAGATCATTATTTGCATATGTTCCCTATTTGGATAATAACAAAAAGGGGAAGAGATGTTTGAGTGGTATGGCATGGATTAAGGTGTAGACAAAGGAAGACATACTTGTTTCATTTATGGCGAGATTTATTTATCTCAACTTCTGCTACTTCGTCTAGGGAAGTTCGTTCAAGAATGGTTTTGTCATTATCAACTAGGGGAAGATTGTTGGGAATTACAAGTTTGAGTTGATAAAGACAAAAAGAATGAAACAAGAGGGACTTAATATGACAAGAAGGAAACCTACTAAAAGATGGAAGGGCTTGCTTGCAATGAAAGTTTTATTATTTAGTCCTTATCCTCTAGTATATAAAGAGGACATAGGTGTAGGTTTTTAATAAAGTCTTCCAATAATGTAGTCGACTAAAAGGTGTGTGTTTAGCCTAGACGTTAGGGGAGAACGTCTAGGGTATTGGTTTTAGATTAGTGTGTCCTAGGCGTATGGTTCATTGTAAACGCCTAGGTTATTAGTTTAGTTAGTAGACGTGTTCCTATAAACGTCTTATATTAGAGTATTAGTTAATGAATGAAAACCTTGTTCAATAACAAAGTATTGTTTTGATTATTCCGCTGCGTATTATGTTTATTATCTTTGTTATTGATCCCTAGCCGAGCTTATAAACGATCTTATCATTCTTTAAGCGTAACGGTTTGAACACCAGAAGATTCTGACATTACGAATAATTAACCTGTTAACTATAAACATGAAAACTTGATTGCAGTTAATTCCAAACATCTTTTAGATCACAAAACAAGCATAAGAACATATCAGATATACACAGAAAGACTTAGGCATAAAATTACTTAAACCCTAAACCCTTAATCTACATGTAAGGGATATAGCTACACAAATCAAACAAGAATGTTTATGGAGTGTCCTAGATGTCATATGAGTGCAATGGAACAAGATTTAACACATTTCCACCACAGAATCAGAAGATTTATGGGAGATGAACCCTAAAAAACCTAAAACTTAAATTCATACAGTTTAGATGTTTCTGGGCTAATTTAAATGTTCAAAAACATGCATATAAACTTATTCTAACACTTTCTTGACTACCTAATAACATATCACAAAATAGAAAAGCCCTAGATGAGCGCAATAACCCTAGAATTCAAATTAATGAAATTTAAGATTCATGATGGTTTTGGACGATTGAAACAAGTTTAATAGACACAAAGAATGGTTTTAACATAACACCCAGTTCGTTCGAGTGAACAGTTTTCTAAAATCAGTTTAAATAGTTTTAACCGTTGGATTTGAAAGATTTTAGAAATCCTTGTTTAGAATCTTGATCAAAACAATTTAGAACTTACAGATTATGAACAACTTGAACGGATTTTGAAGATTTGATTTGGGCCATTTGATCTTGATGGTTTAGGAGTAGATGCACACGAGGTGGTGCACACATTCAGTCCCTCAACCTTAAAGAGGTTCCAACCAAGATCCTTTAACTTCCGTTTAGGTTTGACAAAACACTTGTAAGGAAAGGAACTTAACGATACTCCCCCTCGACTTTTGAAATAATAAATTTTGAAAACATTTGAGTCCGAGGAGAGTTTTTGACAAGAAACGTATCCACCATTTTAGAAGAAACAACATATTTTTTGAAACATGCAAGTACAAGGTTTTATGAATCTGAAAAATATTTACCTTCTCCCCCTCAACACTTGTTCGGGAAAATTGTGAAAAATTTGATAGAACACAGTGTTGACTGAAGATTTGTACTTGCGATGTTTGAAAGAAATTTAGATAGAAGAATATTTTTGAATTTTATCAGATTTTATATTTTTGTATTTTGTTTTTGAGAAATTTATTTACAAAAGAGGTTTTGGTGTTTGACTGGTTTTAAGAATGTTTTAAGAGTTCATCCAGTTCCTCTGGAGTCAAACACCTCATACCAATCCGATGGACCAACTCATTAAACCTAGCACGAGCTAAGGCTTTGGTGAGAAGATCTGCCAGTTGGTATTCAGTACCCACAAAGTATAATTCAACAGTACCCTTTTCCACATGCTCCTTGATGAAATGATATCAAAGATCGATGTGCTTTGATTTCGAATGTTGAACAAAGTTGCACGAGATCGCAATAGCACTCTGATTGTCGCAGTACATCGGGATTCTGTCAAATACATAACCATAGTCTTTGAGTTGTGTTCTCATCCAGATGACTTGAGCACAACACGCCGACATGGCTACATATTCTGCTTCGGTTGAGGACAGCGATGTACAATCCTGCTTCTTCGATTGCCATGACACCAGTTTATCACCAAGAAATTTTAATGCTCCTGAAGTACTTTTCCTTGAATCTAAGCATCCTGCGTGATCAGCATCTGAAAAAGCTATTAGTTCAAAACCAGAATCCTTCGGATACCAGATCCCCAAGTTAATGGTTCCCTTGATGTATCGGAGGATTCTTTTAGCCTCAGAGAGGTGGGTTTCAGTTGGTCTCGACTGATAATGGGAGCAAAGATATACGGCAAAAACAATATCAGGCCTGCTAGCTGTTAGATACATGAGAGACCCAATGATACTACGGTATTTGGTAGGGTCCACCAATTTCCTATGTAAATCAGCGTCAAGTTTCTTGGTATGGGCCATTGGTGTGGCATAGGTGTCACAATTTTTCATTCCAAATTTGTTTAGAAGTTCAAGGGCATATTTGGACTGACTTAAGAAAATACCACGGGGTGATTGGTGAACTTGCATTCCGAGAAAGAATGTGAGTTCACCCAACATTGACATTTCAAAATGTTTTGTCATTAGTTTTGCAAAAGCATTTGAGTATTTTAAGTGTGTTGACCCAAAAATGATGTCATCCACATAAATTTGAACGATTAATATGTGATCCCCATGATATTGTATGAAAAGTGTAGGATCGACCGAACCTTTGGTGAATTTATTGGTAATGAGGAAGGATGATAACTTATCGTACCACGCCCTTGGAACTTGTTTGAGACCGTACAGAGCTTTGTTCAGTTTGTAGACGTGGTTCGGGAACTCTGGATCAACGAATCCTTCTGGCTGGCTGACATAGACTGTTTCTTTCAGTTGACCATTCAGAAAGGCAGTTTTGACGTCCATCTGAAAGACCGTTATTTTCATATGAGCCGCGAATGCCAGAAATATCCGAACAGCCTCAAGACGAGCAACCGGAGCGAATGATTCTTCAAAGTCAATACCTTCTTCCTGTCTATAACCCTTAGCCACCAGACGTGACTTGTTTCTGATTACGTTCCCTTCAGCATCCAATTTGTTTTTCCAAATCCATTTGAGACCAATGACGTAGACCCATGTTGGTCTTTCAACCAGTTCCCATACTTCGAGACGTTTAAACTGATTGAGTTCTTCTTGCATGGATTCAATCCAGTTGTCTTTTGTCATTGCGTCTTTAATGTTTTTAGGCTCAGATTGGCAGACAGTGAGTGGATAAATGCAATGTTCACCATCTGTGTGAAGACGTTGTCTCGTTACGACTGGTTGATTTGGGTTACCAATAATGTTCTCAAGAGGATGGTCTTTTGTCCAACGATGTGTCGAGGGTTGATGTTGGTATACATTATGCAGATTTGGAGGATTCAAATGGTTTGTAGATGATTCCGCAACATCAGGTGCAGCAGTTTCATTAGCAAACGGGTTAAAGAACGCATTTAGATCAAAATATGTAGGTGGAGGTACTTCATTGTTTAGAACATCATCAGCTGGTTCAGCGTCGTTGGATGCAGTTTGTTCAACTGTTGTTGTAGAGTCAACTGGTGGTGCTTCTTCAATAGTAGTTGTTCTAGCAGGTGTATCAGGTATTGGAATATGATCAGGTTGAGCAGCGGAAACATTGGATACACCTGTAGCACGTTCATCAATGTCATCATTAAACAGCGGAGCAAATAGCTTTTTCATTTGTTGACGAGTAAGCTGGGGGCTTGGTTCAGCTGATGATGGGGTTTGAGGGAAGTTTAAACGGTTATGACCGGGTTCCAAGATGTTATGCTCAGAAGCCATATCTGTAAGCTCATCAAAATTACCATGAATCGTTTCCATAACCTGCTTTGTATGACGATTCCAGATCCGGTAACCTTTAGAATTCTCATAGTATCCAATAAAGACTCTAATATTAGCTTTGGCTTTGAGCTTACCAAAGTCATCACGATCATTATTTGGATAGCAAAGGGATCCAAATACATGAAAGTGTTTAAGATTCGGTTTTCGGTTGTGGATAAGTTCAAAAGGTGTTTTGTTGTAGCGTTTTGTAATCATTGAGCGGTTTTGAGTGTAGCATGCAGTTGATACAGCTTATGCCTATAAGTAATCTGGAAGTTTAGCATTGATTAACATTATTCTTGCAGCTTCCACTAACGTATGGTTTCGTCTTTCAACAACTCCGTTTTGTTCTGGTGTACGTGCAATAGATGTCTGATGCTTAATTCCCACTTTCTCATAAAATTCTCAAAGAGTTTGGTTCACAAATTCAGTTCCTTTGTCTGTTCTTATTTGGCGGACGGTATTCCGGAGCTGAACTTGAATTTTGGTGAGAAAGGTGATGATCATCTGTGGAGCTTGATCTTTGTTTCGAAGAAAGTAGACCCAAGTCCATCGTGAGTAGTCATCGACAATTACCAAGATGTAGCGTTTGCCATTAATCGTTTGCACGCGCATCGGGCCACACAAATCCATGTGAAGAAGATGAAGCACATGCTGAGAGCTGTGTTCCACCTTTGAAGGAAAATGAGCACGAGTGCTTTTCCCTTGTTCACAAGCTGAGCAAAGGTGATCTTTGGAATACCGGAATCTTGGAATACCTTCAACAAGTTTGTGTCGAGCAAGGTTGGTGATGGTTTGAAAGTTTAAATGTGAGAGACAACGGTGCCATAGCCACGATTTTGTAGATGTAGCCTTTGAGAGTAGACAGATGGGAGATGAAGCAACCATGTCTTGCATTGAGATTGTGTACAGACTAGAATTGTGAGAGCCATACATAAGATCGTTTCCTTGTAGATCACAAATGAAACAAGTTTCCTCCTGAAAAGCAACTTCCAAGTCTCCATCACAGAATTGACCGACTGAAAAGAGATTGTGACTGAGGCCTTCCACATAATAAACCCTGCTAATTTCGATATTGCCATTGATATAATCTCCGTAGCCCATGATAGCTGTGAAGTGATCATTCCCGAATCTGACAGTGCCAATGAACTTTGCAATAAAGTTTGATAACAGTTTAAGATTGCCTGTCATGTGTCGAGAACATCCGCTATCAACAATCCAAAGGATGATCTGTATCACCTGCATTACACACAGACGACACAGATGGAATAGAAGTAGATGTGGAACCCAAAGTATTAGAGGGTTCCGAAGCAGTTATAGTAGAAATACACACATCAATGACTTTAGGCTTGTAAAACCCTAAAATCTCAATCGCGTGAAATGACAATTTTGCCCTCAAACTTAAAATTATACAAACTCGGGAAACACTTCAACATCGTTTAACAAGTTATATCATTAATAATATTCATCCATTATGAAGTAATTAACTTATGATATTAATTAAAAGAACATGAATGATTAAATCCTAAGTAACAATTAAACATACCAAAGTGTACACAATTAACTTGGACTACAAATGTCACACCCCCAAAATATCGCAGCGGAACGATAGTGTCATTGGGGTATGACGTCATAGCACAAAGTATGGATACAGAAAACGACCTCTATAATGAGACGTTTTGAAAAGTTTACCATTCGATTTCATATGTTAAAGTTTACACAACAAGAAATCACAACGTTTGATAATACATAAAGAGTTTACAAAGCATGTCGAATGGTAATTGTTAAAAACACAAGACTCCAATGCATGCCATGCGACCCAAAAGCTCCATGCAGTGCTATCACCTTAAGACCTGAGATAAACATGCTAAAAAGTGTCAACACAATGGTTGGTGAGTTCATAAGTTTGTGATGAAATGTAAAGCCTTTCAAAAATTGTTTATGCAGCAAAGGCATTGTAAATCCACTCAGTTCCAAGTTCCGCCCATACAAAACTTGCAACCTGTGTGTTTACAACCCATTGCCAAAATATAGAATTGTCAATCTTGTTTGTAAGTAGGACATAGGTGCATACGATATATACATGTACTTAATGCAAAGAATCACAGCCAACTGAACCTCTTGACAAGTCTAAATTGTTTGTTATGTTTCCTTGAATAACAGATTATATTCACCCCAGGTCACGTCATCAAGGACCCAAGGGTGGGGGCGTCAGCCCGATAGTACTATCAATACCTCTCCGCTGGCTCCCGCAGGAGTTAACCAGTTGCTAAAGTTTGTATGTTGATGCATAATTGAAAACTAGTTTAGCACATTAAGGCACATATCACAATAAACCACACATAATGTCCAAAGTGTATAAGAAGTATATTGTAACACAATTGTATAAATGGTTTGAGTATTCGCAAGAGTGAAACAAGTATTTAAGCATGTATCTCCCCCAAATAGTTTGTATGAATTTAAACGAGTAAAAGTAGGGTATGAACTCACCTGGTATGATGGATATGCTAACAAAATGAAGTGCACGAAAGTGAGACTCGGAAACTATCCGCAACCTAGAATGAATGTTATGACTTGAGTTATGATGTAATGTTATGCATGCATTTCGTATGTTATTTATACCATTTGCGAATTTTGAAAATAATACTTATCGTCGAAAAATACTCGTTTGACGTCTTGACCAATCTTAAATTACTTTACAAGTATTTACGTCAAAATGTCATCCTACAATAGTTTCGTAATGATTTATAGTGAAATTATCACTTTTCGTCGTAAAATAATGTCGTCGGAAATTTCTTGAAAGTGACAAAAATGGCTTCGAAAAACTAGTCGTAAAATGGTGTACGTCGATCGTTAGGAAACGAATTCGACGGTTTTGGAAAGTTTGTATCAAAATCTAGAAGTTTCAGTTCAGGAGTTTTCGACATAGAGGTCTCGAACATAAAGATAATAAGGGTTAAAGATGGTGATTTTGTCCAAGTGTTGTGTAAAAAGTGAGTTTCGGCAAAGTTTAAGCAACCGTAATTAATTTATTACAACTCCGCTATACAAACGGTTGGTCGTTTTGAAAAGTATGCTTGGTGATCTTGATTTTATTAGAAGACATCTCGTTCCAAAAAGTTCCACATCATTGTTAAAAACATCCTTCAACATGGTCGTTTTAGTTACCGTAACACTTGTCTCGTAAAAATAATATAGTTTTTCTGAAAATAATAGTTACGTCAATTTTATGAAAACGTGCATATCTTAGTCGTTTCAAATCCGTTTTCTACGTATTATATGTCCTTAGCTTCGTATCAAAGTATACTAATATATTTTTGATAAGTCGAAATAATTTGTAAAGCTTAAGGCTCGTTTTTGACTCGTACAAGATAAAAATAGTATGCTGAAATTTCTGAAAAATATATATATCGTCGTCAAACTTTAAAAATTCATAACTTCTTCGTTATAACTCCGTTTTATTCCGTTCAAGCGGCCACGGATTCGTTTTAAAGTATATTTTCTAAATATCAAGGCCAAAATTTCGTGCCTACTGTCGGATTTTCCAGAAAATCAAAATAAGGACAGACCACTTTTAATACTTATCGAAAATAGTTTTTCTCGTACTAAACCTATTCCAATCCCTTCAAATCAACTCCAAAACTAATCTAATCCTACCATACACCTTCTTAGGGTGTCATGGGTTCCTAGAAATCATCAAGACCAACATATACCAAGGGGATAATTATAGGATGACCTTATATATATATAACTCTAAAATCATGTAAAAATGGTATAAATCAACATAAGTCTTGCATGTTTGCTATGAAAATGAAGAGATGAATATGAAATGAAGATGAAATATGTAAAATGATAGAAATATGCTTACAAGTATTATGATGAGGTGCAAAGAACAAGGTTTAGCCTAAACACTCTAGGTTTTTATTTCAAAACCTTATAAAGAGTGTGATCTAGATTGTAATACTTGAACTTGAAAAATTTTGTTGATCCCTTGGAAAACCCTTGATGTGGCCGGTTTTATGGAGTGAAGAACAAGGAGAGAAAGTTGCTACTAACACTTGAAGAATTATTGTAAAGTGAATGAAATGAGTTAAGTAAATCAAGTAGGACTTTTATGTAGAGTAAAAATCAAAACAATCAAGAACCATGCTCCAATTAATGTCACCCTCCCCCTTGGTCGGCCAAGGGGGGAGGAATTTGATAATATCTATTTTTTTTTTTATAAAATGTATTGTGTAAACATTTGTGTAATTATTGTGAGAAAATGTAAGTAAATGTATGTAGTTAATAATACTTGTAAAGTAAATGGTAACTTTTAGGTAAAAGAGATTTTTAATAGATCAAAGTAGAATGTAATGAGATCATAAAAATTGTAAAAATACATTCCTTGTAAAATTTGAGTGATATAATAATTATCGTATAGTTTTTAAGAAAAACGTCGTAATAATATAAGTTTAACGATTTATATACAAAATAAATTTAAAACACTAGGTAAACTCAAAATATAGTTTTTATAAACTAAATGTAAGTATAAAAATATGTCGGGATCATTTTTTTTTTTTTTTTGAAAGTAACGGATTAAATGCTCAAAATAATAACTCACGCGATAACGATTATTTAATAAGAAAATAAACGTTAAATGAAAAATGCAAAACCATGCACGAAACGTTATGAAATGATGAATATGGAGTATGAGGAATGACCGGAATTTGAGAATTGTGACATTCTTCCCCTGATAGAAGAATCGCGTCCTCGCGATTCAATCGATGATACTTAAAGTTCTACCCTTAGGTTTCGTGAAATCAAGTGTATGGTCAAAATGTTTATGTCAAAACTTACGCGTCTAGGTTTCTTATCTAATGAGACTCACTGAATCTGAATAATACGGTGGATCACTTAATGGTCTAGGAAAAACGTACCAGTTACGCATTGCGGGCTTCCTCGGTCCCTATATAGAATGCTCGACCTCGGGGAGGACTGATATTGAGTACAGGGTTCGGGTTATTTCCTTCAATTGCCACAGCTAGAGGAGCTTGCATCGGCGGCTTATTCAACTGAGGACAATTATTCTGGAAGTGATTCGGGCTGTTACATTCAAAGCAAGTCTTTTGATTATCCCTCATGTTGCCAATCTGTGTTTTAGACTGCCCCTTAAAATGGCCGTATCGATTGCAATTTGTACACAAGCGGCAGGGTTTGGTCTTCGGATGATGATAAGCACATTTAGCACACTTGGGATGTGTACCCGCATACTCTCTTTGTTCAGTACCAGTTGCCACAAAAACTCTTGCCCTTTTGTTGTCTGCTACCACGTCTATCTGCTTATTCGACCCACTTGCTTCCTTCCTCTTATCACTGCTCTTCAAAGTACCATTCCTAACCATCTCGTCTGTCAGGGTTCCTGCCCTCAGTATCGCACTTTGTATTGTAGACGGCTCAGTTGTTTTCACGGTTCCACGGATTTCAGGTACAAGACCATATATGTACCTCGAGATTCTCTTGGACTCAGGGGTAACTAGATGAGGAACTAGTCTGGCTAACTCATGAAATCGGTCAGTGTAGGCTGCGTGACCAGCCCCTATCATAGAGTGGTGATAAAATTCATCTTCCAATTTCTGCATTTCATTGTCCGGGCAGTACTCCTCTTTCAATAACGCCTTAAATTCGTCCCATGTCATACCTATAGCTGCCTCTCTGCCTCTAGCCTGTAGCTGTGTGTTCCACCATGTCAATGCCTTTCCTGATAACAAGCAAGCAGCATACTTCACCCTCTGATGTGTGGCACAATTGCTGATGTCGATCACTGCCTCTGTCTTCTCTACCCATCGAGTATACACCAAAGCACCTCCTATACCATCAAACTCCACAGGTTTGCATGCCGAAAATTCCTTATATGTGCATCCAATTCTGTTGTTGTTGTTGTTGGTGTTGTTGTTGTTGTTACTGCCAGCTACATTGTTGGTGTCGCCAGTACCGTTCCCGTTCCCGTGGTTTCCCGAGTTATTCATATGATTTCCAACTTGTGTGACAATAGTGGGAAGCAAGATTTGAAGTTGTTGAGCGATGATGGCGGCAAAATCAGGGTTTCCGCCAGCGTTGTTGTCATTGTTACCCATGTCGCTACCGCCTTCTCTACCTCCACGCCCACCTGTCATTCCACCTCTTGGTGCTGCACCACCTCGGCCAGTACTGCGTGTTACCCTCTTTGGTGCCATGATCTCTGCAAGGAAAGAACCGTTGAATTCCCAGTGTCTATGCTTAACGTCCTCAAACATAATACCACGCCACAAATTGGTTCCTAAGGTGTCCACACCGATCTACGTATGCGTGGTCGCATATGTCCACGTGAGTTGTGACGCATTTATAATTATGTTGGCCACCATAATTATAATTGCTTCATTTCACACGTGTACATACCACCAAACACACATGTCTCGGCGATTGTTGTTACTTAAATAGGTAGCCAATCTATCATCCAATTCTAAACGGTGGAGGAGGAATTTAGGGTAGGTATCTAGGAAGAGTCGCACTTGGTGTATAGGAAATTCCGTTAGGTGCTAAAGTCACTACGAGGTTTGGTCGCCAGCAGTTCCCAAAGTATCCTCAAGAGAACTCCCATCCTCGGGCAAAATCATCAAATCTATCCAGCTTTATAGTAACGCTTATTTAGTTCGATCTCGCATCTCATCAAACAAGAACTGTCACGAGATCAAGTTAGATAAGTGCTCATTACTGAGCTCCATATCTTTGATGACCCAACTAGATTTTGGGACTCCCCTATTGGTACAAGGAAACTACGTTATCTAATGAGGTGGTTCTAGAAGGAATACTAAAGAAAACATATGCGCACGAAAAGTGTGTAAGGTGATAGGAAAAGGAAGGATCGACGTGAAAGCGGTTATAGTCTAGGAATTAAAATGCAACCTAGTTCTCTATAACCAAGTCTCTGATACCAATCTGTCACACCCCCAAAATATCGCAGCGGAACGATAGTGTCATTGGGGTATGACGTCATAGCACAAAGTATGGATACAGAAAACGACCTCTATAGTGAGACGTTTTGAAAAGTTTACCATTCGATTTCATATGTTAAAGTTTACACAACAAGAAATCACAACGTTTGATAATACATAAAGAGTTTACAAAGCATGTCGAATGGTAATTGTTAAAAACACAAGACTCCAATGCATGCCATGCGACCCAAAAGCTCCATGCAGTGCTATCACCTTAAGACCTGAGATAAACATGCTAAAAAGTGTCAACACAATGGTTGGTGAGTTCATAAGTTTGTGATGAAATGTAAAGCCTTTCAAAAATTGTTTATGCAGCAAAGGCATTGTAAATCCACTCAGTTCCAAGTTCCGCCCATACAAAACTTGCAACCTGTGTGTTTACAACCCATTGCCAAAATATAGAATTGTCAATCTTGTTTGTAAGTAGGACATAGGTGCATACGATATATACATGTACTTAATGCAAAGAATCACAGCCAACTGAACCTCTTGACAAGTCTAAATTGTTTGTTATGTTTCCTTGAATAACAGATTATATTCACCCCAGGTCACGTCATCAAGGACCCAAGGGTGGGGGCGTCAGCCCGATAGTACTATCAATACCTCTCCGCCGGCTCCCGCAGGAGTTAACCAGTTGCTAAAGTTTGTATGTTGATGCATAATTGAAAACTAGTTTAGCACATTAAGGCACATATCGCAATAAACCACACATAATGTCCAAAGTGTATAAGAAGTATATTGTAACACAATTGTATAAATGGTTTGAGTATTCGCAAGAGTGAAACAAGTATTTAAGCATGTATCTCCCCCAAATAGTTTGTATGAATTTAAACGAGTAAAAGTGGGGTATGAACTCACCTGGTATGATGGATATGCTAACAAAATGAAGTGCACGAAAGTGAGACTCGAAAACTATCCGCGACCTAGAATGAATGTTATGACTTGAGTTATGATGTAATGTTATGCATGCATTTCGTATGTTATTTATACCATTTGCGAGTTTTGAAAATAATACTTATCGTCGAAAAATACTCGTTTGACGTCTTGACCAATCTTAAATTACTTTACAAGTATTTACATCAAGATGTCATCCTACAATAGTTTCGTAATGATTTATAGTGAAATTATCACTTTTCGTCGTAAAATAATGTCGTCGGAAATTTCTTGAAAGTGACAAAAATGGCTTTGAAAAACTAGTCGTAAAATGGTGTACGTCGATCGTTAGGAAACGAATTCGACGGTTTTGGAAAGTTTGTATCAAAATCTAGAAGTTTTAGTTCAGGAGTTTTCGACATAGAGGTCTCGAACATAAAGATAATAAGGGTTAAAGATGGTGATTTTGTCCAAGTGTTGTGTAAAAAGTGAGTTTCGGCAAAGTTTAAGCAACCGTAATTAATTTATTACAACTCCGCTATACAAACGGTTGGTCGTTTTGAAAAATATGCTTGGTGATCTTGATTTTATTAGAAGACATCTCGTTCCAAAAAGTTCCACATCATTGTTAAAAACAGCCTTCAACATGGTCGTTTTAGTTACCGTAACACTTGTCTCGTAAAAATAATATAGTTTTTCTGAAAATAATAGTTACGGCAATTTTATGAAAACGTGCATATCTTAGTCGTTTCAAATCCGTTTTCTACGTATTATATGTCCTTAGCTTCGTATCAAAGTATACTAATATATTTTTGATAAGTCGAAATAATTTGTAAAGCTTAAGGCTCGTTTTTGACTCGTACAAGATAAAAATAGTATGCTGAAATTTCTGAAAAATATATATATCGTCGTCAAACTTTAAAAATTCATAACTTCTTCGTTATAACTCCGTTTTATTCTGTTCAAGCGGCCACGGATTCGTTTTAAAGTATATTTTCTAAATATCAAGGCCAAAATTTCGTGCCTACTGTCGGATTTTCCAGAAAATCAAAATAAGGACAGACCACTTTTAATACTTATCGAAAATAGTTTTTCTCGTACTAAACCTATTCCAATCCCTTCAAATCAACTCCAAAACTAATCTAATCCTACCATACACCTTCTTAGGGTGTCATGGGTTCCTAGACATTATCAAGACCAACATATACCAAGGGGATAATTATAGGATGACCTTATATATATATAACTCTAAAATCATGTAAAAATGGTATAAATCAACACAAGTCTTGCATGTTTGCTATGAAAATGAAGAGATGAATATGAAATGAAGATGAAATATGTAAAATGATAGAAATATGCTTACAAGTATTATGATGAGGTGCAAAGAACAAGGTTTAGCCTAAACACTCTAGGTTTTTATTTCAAAACCTTATAAAGAGTGTGATCTAGATTGTAATACTTGAACTTGAAAAATTTTGTTGATCCCTTGGAAAACCCTTGATGTGGCCGGTTTTATGGAGTGAAGAACAAGGAGAGAAAGTTGCTACTAACACTTGAAGAATTATTGTAAAGTGAATGAAATGAGTTAAGTAAATCAAGTAGGACTTTTATGTAGAGTAAAAATCAAAACAATCAAGAACCATGCTCCAATTAATGTCACCCTCCCCCTTGGTCGGCCAAGGGGGGAGGAATTTGATAATATCTATTTTTTTTTATATAAATTGTATTGTGTAAACATTTGTGTAATTATTGTGAGAAAATGTAAGTAAATGTATGTAGTTAATAATACTTGTAAAGTAAATGGTAACTTTTAGGTAAAAGAGATTTTTAATAGATCAAAGTAGAATGTAATGAGATCATAAAAATTGTAAAAATACATTCCTTGTAAAATTTGAGTGATATAATAATTATCGTATAGTTTTTAAGAAAAACGTCGTAATAATATAAGTTTAACGATTTATATACAAAATAAATTTAAAACACTAGGTTAACTCAAAATATAGTTTTTATAAACTAAATGTAAGTATAAAAATATGTCGGGATCATTTTTTTTTTTTTTTGAAAGTAACGGATTAAATGCTCAAAATAATAACTCACGCGATAACGATTATTTAATAAGAAAATAAACGTTAACTGAAAAATGCAAAACCATGCACGAAACGTTATGAAATGATGAATATGGAGTATGAGGAATGACCGGAATTTGAGAATTGTGACAACAAAGGGGACTAAATACATTATGAAGAGATAAGATTGGAAGTTACAAAACTTGGTCTCCCCCACCCTCCTATGTGGTCGGCCTAAATGAGGCTCCTCATTTAATCCCTCAATCAATTATATTAAACCACATTTATCTCTTCCTTATTCATTTCAAAAACACAAGAAACCCTAAAGTATTTCTCCCATCTTCTTATTGGCGGCCATCATTTTTATTTCATCATTCCCATCCTAAATTCATACAAACAAAGGTTCCTAGGAGGCTCGTGATAGTGTGTGATCGATTGGTGGACGTGGGGATTGTGTTTGGTTCGAAAAGAAGCTTGGTCGTGGGTTTGAAATTGTAGCCGTGGGTTTATATAAAGCCAAGGAGGCTTGGTTTTGATCGTATTGGTTTGATTCTTGTTTCTTTGTCATGTACACGCTACTAGGGTAACGTATCATCACCTCTCGTATCTTCCTCTTTGTTTCCTATTCAATTCGTGGCTATGGATTATGTTTCTAGGGCTTGTTATGTCGAATATGGTCACATAAAATCATGATTTTGATGGTCACATAAAATGATAACACAAGTATACATAAAACCTTGTTTCCTAATCTATGTAATTCGAATGGTTTGTGGTATGAAATAGGAATACAAAACTGAATTTGGTGCTTCTTTATGTCGACTTATATGTATGGTAATAAAGGGTTTAATGAGCTTACGAAACTATACGAATACGTATGTGATTAATGGATTTGATAACGAATGATTTACGGATTTGTTTTGATATAAACATGGGGCGTATATATATTGTTTTGGAAGGGTGTCTCGACTTTAAAATGAACATCTCATAGGAGTTGTGTAATCTATTGATAAACAAGTCTACATGTGTTAAAACCTATACGTAATCATAATCTAAAACTAGGGTTTTGTAATTACATGATTTAATAAAGTTAAGGGGTTATTTTGTAAATTATGAAACTTGATGGATTAACTTGTTAATATTGTAACTAAATGGATTTAATGAGTAAAATGAGTAAACTTGCTATATTTACACTTTTAGCCCTATACTTTACATTATTGACATTTTAAACCCTAAACTTTTGTAACTTGTCTTAAATGATCCTTAAATCATAATAACACTCATTTTCATTATTTAACTTTAGATAAGTGACTAAACTTACTAATTATGGAAAGTTACTAAATATGGAAACCTGCTAATTATGGAAAGTTACTAAATATGGAAACCTGCTAATTATGGAAAGTTACTAAATATGGAAACCTGCTAATTATGGAAAGTTGCTAAATATGGAAACCTGCCTAAAATAGAAAGCTGCCTAAAATAGAAAGTACTTAAAATGGAAAGATTACTAAAAATGGAAAGCCGTCTTAAACGAGTAATCTGATTCTTATAGAACATTATTTAATTCATATAGGTTCCGGGCGACGAGATTGATCTTCTTACTTGATTTTACTTTCATTGTGATTTGCTTCGAATAAGGTACAGATATTCTGACCTTATCTCTTAAGGTTTCTCGTGATTCTTATACATCTTTCGATATTAGCTTGAACTGTTATGTTGTACTCTAAGCCTCATGATTAGGGCTTCCCTATGACTTTGCTATGCTCCCTTTGATATGAAACTTATATGAACCTTTGATATGAAACTCCGGTATGAAACTATGATATGAAACTTTGATATGAAATATGATATGAACCCTTATGATATGAATATGCTTTGAACCTTCAGTCTGATACCCGAGCCAAAATATGTTTCCTAGTCAGGAAGGTAACCTGACCATGTCATTGATGCACCAATGGCATGACTCCAGTGTGTACGAGTGATGATACACACCGTCCCCTATTATGATATGTTATGATATGATATGATATGTATATGTTTTGGCCACTGGGGGGCGTATGGATGCATCCTAGATATGATATGTTTCGAGGGATTTGATCTGATTGGAGCTTTGTCTGGTGAATGATGTCGGGTGCAATCCGCGTCTTCACATTTCTGGGAGTTGATCACTCCATGGTTACTTGAGGTCTCCCCTCCTATATATGGTATTCCGAGGTCACCCCTCGTGATACAACTGTTATGATATGATATGATATGTGTATGATATGATATGGGCTCGTGGTTGAGGACTGACCTTTCATTTCCATTTCTATTCGTTATCCTTTGTTATGCCTTATGATATTCCCAATTGCACCTTATGATTATGCTACCTTCGTTACTTACCTTCGATTATTCATTGCTATATATATCTGTTCACTGGGCTTTTTAAGCTCAGCCGCGTTTTCTTTCCATGCAGCAGGTAATTAAGCTAGAAGCTGGGATTCTTAGCTATGGGTTTGAGTGATGAGCGGATATGCGGACTTATGGCTTTAGTCATCTTAGTTTCCACTTCATTATGTTGACATTTATTAGACTCGGATTATGCTTATTTATGTCTTGGATTATTCTTTTGATTTCCTTTGAACTTATGTAACGTTTAAGCCGTGTTGGCTGGATTTTCCTTTGGTTATTTATTTAAGACTTCCGCTGCTTTGTTATGTTCATTATGTATGCTTTGATATGACACCATTTTGTAATACTTCTACCCTTAGCGGGTTGGGGTGTTACAATTATGGTATCAGAGCCTAGGTTTACGACCTGTAGTCAGGACCTGTGACATATGGACCCTAAGCGTTAATCCGTAGAGCTTAAGTTTTGACTGGTGAGGTTTTGGTAGATTCTAGGTTCATTATCATCGTTTCTGTTCATGATCTTCATCTTATTTTCCTAACCTTTGCTAATCGTTTAATGAACTCTTCAGATGGTCCAAACTCGAAGGAACGGCGACGACAACGGGGATGGACATCCTAATTTCGAAGCTTTGATTGCACGCGCTCTGGCCACTGCTATGCCCGAGATCGTTGCTACCATCACTAATAACGTTCGGAATGGCGCTAGCTCGTCTGGTGGGGATAATGGTGGGGGTGCTAACCCACCTACACCCATTCATGTATGGATCGAGCCCTTCAACAAACTTAAGCCAATCCCTTTTCGCTCGGCAGCTTCACCTAATGAGGCAGAGGACTGGATCACGCACATGGAAAAGCTTTTCAATGTGCTGGGTTGTGGTGATGAGGTGAAAACCCAACTTGCTGCCTTCAAACTCGAGGGTGATGCCCTAAATTGGTGGAAGGCCTATCTCTTGTCCAAAGAAGAGAACTTCCTTGATACTTGTGCTTGGAATACCTTCAGGGACATCTTCTACAAACAGTATTTCCCTGAGTCAGAACAGCTGCGATATGAAAGGGAGTACGAAGTCATACATCAGTTGGATAAGGAAAATTCTCACGAGTATATGCAACGATTTATGAAGATGGTTGGGTTTGTAGGTACTGTTGTTGCTGGAGATGCTCGTCGTCAGGCTCGTAAGTTCAAATGGGGGTTGAAAAAGTGGGTATTGGACAGGGTGATTAATACTGAGTACACTGAGGTGGCTGCAGTTGCGGATGCTGCCCGCAACATCGAGTTATTGCATGAGGAGCAGGGCTACAACAAGAGGAACAGGGATGGGGATCGTATTCATCCTCGGGGTCGACAGGACCAGACTCAGGAGTTCAGGGGTCGGCATGACCGTGGTCACGACCGTGGGCGTCAGGATACTAGGGCACATGGTTCACAGAGGTACGACAGATCGGGAAACGACCGTCAGGGTCGTGATGGTGGGGGTCAACGTCAGGTTAGGGACCAATCTTATCGTGGTGGTCAGCAGGACCGTTCTTCTGGTTCGTCATATCAGCGGAGGCCCGCTGAGGTTTTGCCTCCTCCTCCACTTTGCAACACTTGTGGTAAGCCCCATCCGGGCGTTTGCTTCAAGGCCACAGGTGGTTGCTATGCATGTGGGTCTACTACTCATAGGGTGAAAGATTGCACTCAAGGGAAAGTGACTACTCCGGGAAACACGGCCAAACCAGCTCCGACTAAGGGCCGTGTGTTTTCTGTTACTCGGGACCAGGCAGCGAACACTCCAGGTACCATTACCGGCATTATTTATATTGGTGATATTTCTGCCTTTACTCTATTTGATACCGGTGCTACGCATTCTATGATATCTACTTCGTTAGTAAGGAAATTAAATATAACACCCACACCTTTGTTAAACCGAGTCTCTATTTCCACCCCTATGAAAAACCAAGTGCTTATTGATCGTGAATATGTGGATTGTCCCCTATGTTTCGATGATGGTATTCGTTCGGCTAATCTTCTTCCTTTGGATATGTTTGATTTCGATATTATTTTGGGTATGGATTGGTTGGCCTTGCATAGGGCTACCATTGACTGCTATGCTCGAATTGTTATCTTTGATAATATTCATCAACCTGATTTCGTTTATCACGGTGCTCAACCGCCTAAGTCAGTTAAGATCATCTCGGCTATGAAAGCTCGCACTCTCATTTCGCATGGTTGCCTTGGTTTTCTGGCATCCATTAAGGATACTTCTCTTGAAGTTCCGACCATCGAAAGTCTTTCTGTTGTATGCGAATTTTCCGACGTTTTCCCTGATGAACTTCCTGGTATTGCTCCGGCTAGGGAAGTTGAGTTTGGCATCGATTTGATTCCTGGTGCCGAACCTATATCTAAAGCTCCTTACCGTATGGCACCGATCGAATTGAAGGAGTTGAAGGAACAGTTGCAAGAACTGTTGGAGAACGGCTTTATTAGGCCCAGTGTTTCACCTTGGGGCGCACCGGTGTTATTTGTTAAGAAGAAAGATGGGAGTATGAGGTTGTGTATTGACTACCGTGAGCTGAACCGTATCACTATCCGTAACCGTTATCCCCTTCCACGCATCGACGACTTGTTTGATCAATTGCAAGGTGCAAAATTCTTCTCTAAGATTGATTTGAGGTCTTGTTATCATCAATTACGTGTGAAGGAGCAAGATGTTCCTAAGACCGCGTTTCGTACTCGTTATGGCCATTATGAGTTCTTGGTTATGCCGTTTGGTTTGACTAATGCACCTGCAGTTTTCATGGATCTTATGAATCGTGTTTTCCACGAGTACCTCGATAAATTTGTAATCGTCTTCATCGATGACATTCTTGTGTATTCTAAGAGTGAGGCTGAGCACGAGCAGCATCTCCGTATTGTATTGGAGACTCTTCGGCAGGAGAAGTTGTATGCAAAATTTTCTAAGTGTGAATTATGGCTGAGCCAAGTTGCTTTCCTTGGTCACGTTGTGTCTGCTGATGGTATCAAGATGGACACATCTAAAGTCGAGGCTATCACAAAATGGCCGAGACCTACTACCATGACGGAAGTGAGAAGTTTCCTGGGCCTTGCTGGTTATTACCGTCGTTTTGTTGAGGGTTTCTCTCGATTGGCGTTACCTTTGACGCAATTGATGAGGAAAGGGGAAAAGTTTGAATGGACGGAGGAGCGTGAAAAGAGTTTCGAGGAGTTGAAACGAAGATTGGTTTCTGCGCCTGTTTTGACACTTCCATCGGGTTCCGGAGGTTTTCAGATTTATAGTGACGCGTCAAAGAAAGGGTTGGGTTGTGTGTTGATGCAGCATGGTAAGGTGATTGCCTATGCTTCGAGGCAATTGAAATCGTATGAGGAGAATTATCCCACGCATGATTTGGAGTTGGCTGCGGTGGTTTTTGCCTTAAAGATTTGGAGGCATTACTTGTACGGTGAGTCGTGTGATATCTTTACTGACCACAAAAGTTTAAAGTATATATTCACACAAAAGGAGCTCAATATGAGACAGCGGAGATGGCTAGAACTTCTTAAGGATTACGACACGAACATCCAGTATCACCCGGGTAAGGCTAATGTGGTTGCTGATGCACTAAGCCGAAAGTCGGGTATGATTGCTAGTTTGGAGATTGAACCCAGGGTTCTTCACGATCTTGAGCTTATGGATGTGGAATTTTGTTTTCGGGGTTATGATGGTTATTGGGCGAGCTTGAAGGTAGAGTCCAACCTTATTTTGCGGATTAAGGAAGCTCAGAAGGATGATGGTGAGCTTTGGTCTATAGTTCAGAATATTGAGGCGGGTAAGCAGACTGAGTTCAGTGTTGATGGTTTCGGCGTCGTATGGTATGAGGGTCGACTTTGTGTTCCGAATGATCCTGCTTTGCGTGAAACTGTTCTGTCATAAGCTCATAGTTCCCCTTTCACTATTCATCCTGGTTCTACCAAGATGTATCGGGATCTTAAGCAACATTTCTGGTCGAATGGTATGAAGCAAGATGTGGCTTCATTTGTGGCTAGGTGTATGACCTGTCAGCAGGTTAAGATTGAGCATCAGAGGGCTAGTGGTTTATTGCAGCCGTTAGATATTCCTACATGGAAGTGGGAAGAAATCTCCATGGATTTTGTCACAGGTTTGCCTCCTACTCAGAAAAGACATGACGTGATTTGGGTGGTTGTTGATCGACTAACCAAATCTGCTCATTTCTTACCTATCCGGAAAGATTATCGTGTTAGTAGATTGGCGGAGATTTTTCAGCAAGAGATTATTAGATTGCATGGTACTCCTACTGCTATTGTTTCCGATAGAGATCCGCGCTTCACGTCACAGTTTTGGAAGAGTCTGCAGAAAGCTTGGGGCACGCGTCTTAAGTTCAGTACTGCTTTTCATCCTCAAACTGATGGTCAGACGGAGAGGACCATTCAGACTCTTGAGGACATGTTGAGGGCTTGTTCATTGGAATGGACTGGGAACTGGGATGAGTATCTGTGCTTGGTGGAGTTTGCCTACAACAATAGTTGGCACGCTAGCATCAAAGGAGCACCGTATGAGTTCTTATATGGGAGGAAATGTAGAGCACCTATTTGTTGGGATGAGGTAGGTGAGCGTTCGATTGAGGGCCCGGAACTCATTGAGATTACTAATGAGAAAGTGGCGATTGCTAGGGAAAGATTGAAGGTGGCTCGTTCACGGCAAAAGAGTTATGCTGATAAGCATAGGCGCGACCTGGAGTTTAGTGTTGGTGATCGTATTTTTCTGAAAGTTTCGTCGTCCCGTGGTATTAAGCGTTTTGGAATCAAGGGCAAGCTCAGTCCTCGATTCATCGGACCTTTCGAGATTCTGGATCGTATTGGGGAGGTTTCCTACCGTTTAGCTCTACCTCCTAAGTTATCTCATGTTCATGACGTGTTTCATGTATCTCTGCTGCGGGGATACAACTACCATCCGTTACACGTGGTTTCCTATCCTTTGGATCAGATTCAGCCAGATATGTCCTTACCGGAAGAACCCGAAGCTATTTTAGATCGACGAGATCGAATCACGAGAAACAAAGTAATTCCGTTTGTTAAGATTCTTTGGAAGAATCACCCAGAGCGTGAAGCTACCTGGGAGACCGAGGAATCTATGCGAGCTAGTTATCCACATTTCTTTTCATCATCGGGTATGTCTTCGTTTATTGCTTCGTTTCCTTTTCAATTTTCGAGGACGAAAATTTTCTTTTTAGAGGGGAAGAGTTGTAAAACCCTAAAATCTCAATCGCGTGAAATGACAATTTTGCCCTCAAACTTAAAATTATACAAACTCGGGAAACACTTCAACATCGTTTAACAAGTTATATCATTAATAATATTCATCCATTATGAAGTAATTAACTTATGATATAAATTAAAAGAACATGAATGATTAAATCCTAAGTAACAATTAAACATACCAAAGTGTACACAATTAACTTGGACTACAAAGGGGACTAAATACATTATGAAGAGATAAGATTGGAAGTTAAAAAACTTGGTCTCCCCCCCCCTCCTATGTGGCTGGCCTAAATGAGGCTCCTCATTTAATCCCTCAATCAATTATATTAAACCACATTTATCTCTTCCTTATTCATTTCAAAAACACAAGAAACCCTAAAGTATTTCTCCCATCTTCTTATTGGCGGCCATCATTTTTATTTCATCATTCCCATCCGAAATTCATACAAACAAAGGTTCCTAGGAGGCTCGTGATAGTGTGTGATCGATTGGTGGACGTGGGGATTGTGTTTGGTTCGAAAAGAAGCTTGGTCGTGGGTTTGAAATGCCGTGGGTTTATATAAAGCCAAGGAGGCTTGGTTTTGATCGTATTGGTTTGATTCTTGTTTCTTTGTCTCGTACACGCTACTAGGGTAACGTATCATCACCTCTCGTATCTTCCTCTTTGTTTCCTATTCAATTCGTGGCTATGGATTATGTTTCTAGGGCTTGTTATGTCGAATATGGTCACATAAAATCATGATTTTGATGGTCACATAAAATGATAACACAAGTATACATAAAACCTTGTTTCCTAATCTATGTAATTCGAATGGTTTGTGGTATGAAATAGGAATACAAAACTGAATTTGGTGCTTCTTTATGTCGACTTATATGTATGGTAATAAAGGGTTTAATGAGCTTACGAAACTATACGAATACGTATGTGATTAATGGATTTGATAACGAATGATTTACAGATTTGTTTTGATATAAACATGGGGCGTATATATATTGTTTTGGAAGGGTGTCTCGACTTTAAAATGAACATCTCATAGGAGTTGTGTAATCTATTGATAAACAAGTCTACATGTGTTAAAACCTATACGTAATCATAATCTAAAACTAGGGTTTTGTAATTACATGATTTAATAAAGTTAAGGGGTTATTTTGTAAATTATGAAACTTGATGGATTAACTTGTTAATATTGTAACTAAATGGATTTAATGAGTAAAATGAGTAAACTTGCTATATTTACACTTTTAACCCTATACTTTACATTATTGACATTTTAAACCCTAAACTTTTGTAACTTGTCATAAATGATCCTTAAATCATAATAACACTCATTTTCATTATTTAACTTTAGATAAGTGACTAAACTTACTAATTATGGAAAGTTACTAAATATGAAAACCTGCTAATTATGGAAAGTTACTAAATATGGAAACCTGCTAATTATGGAAAGTTACTAAATATGGAAACCTGCTAATTATGGAAAGTTGCTAAATATGGAAACCTGCCTAAAATAGAAAGCTGCCTAAAATAGAAAGTACTTAAAATGGAAAGATTACTAAAAATGGAAAGCCGTCTTAAACGAGTAATCTGATTCTTATAGAACATTATTTAATTCATATAGGTTTCGGGCGACGAGATTGATCTTCTTTCTTGATTTTACTTTCATTGTGATTTGCTTCGAATAAGGTACAGATATTCTGACCTTATCTCTTAAGGTTTCTCGTGATTCTTATACATCTTTCGATATTAGCTTGAACTGTTACGTTGTACTCTAAGCCTCATGATTAGGGCTTCCCTATGACTTTGCTATGCTCCCTTTGATATGAAACTTATATGAACCTTTGATATGAAACTCCGGTATGAAACTATGATATGAAACTTTGATATGAAATATGATATGAACCCTTATGATATGAATATCCTTTGAACCTTCAGTCTGATACCCGAGCCAAAATATGTTTCCTAGTCAGGAAGGTAACCTGACCGTGTCATTGATGCACCAATGACATGACTCCAGTGTGTACGAGTGATGATACACACCGTCCCCTATTATGATATGTTATGATATGATATGATATGTATATGTTTTGGCCACTGGGGGGCGTATGGATGCATCCTAGATATGATATGTTTCGAGGGATTTGATCTGATTGGAGCTTTGTCTGGTGAATGATGTCGGGTGCAATCCGCGTCTTCACATTTCAGGGAGTTGATCACTCCATGGTTACTTGAGGTCTCCCCTCCTATATATGGTATTCCGAGGTCACCCCTCGTGATACAACTGTTATGATATGATATGATATGTGTATGATATGATATGGGCTCGTGGTTGAGGACTGACCTTTCATTTCCATTTCTATTCGTTATCCTTTGTTATGCCTTATGATATTCCCAATTGCACCTTATGATTATGCTACCTTCGTTACTTACCTTCGATTATTCGTTGCTATATATATCTGTTCACTGGGCTTTTTAAGCTCAGCCGCGTTTTCTTTCCATGCGGCAGGTAATTAAGCTAGAAGCTGGGATTCTTAGCTATGGGTTTGAGTGATGAGCGGATATGCGGACTTATGGCTTTAGTCATCTTAGTTTCCACTTCATTATGTTGACATTTATTAGACTCGGATTATGCTTATTTATGTCTTGGATTATTCTTTTGATTTCCTTTGAACTTATGTAACGTTTAAGCCGTGTTGGCTGGATTTTCCTTTGGTTATTTATTTAAGACTTCCGCTGCTTTGTTATGTTCATTATGTATGCTTTGATATGACACCATTTTGTAATACTTCTACCCTTAGCGGGTTGGGGTGTTACATTAGGCATCCATTTAAATCCTATTGTATTATGTATCCATTTCTGCCATCTCCAACTAGTATTTGCTTTAGTCTTAGTGAATGCACTAGGTGGTACTACAGTCCTTGGAGGTTATACTGGAGCTATAGGGACATCAATGCGTTTCTTAGAATCTAAAGAGGGCGGTTTACCAAGCACAAACTTAGAAGCATTAGTGGGCCTAGAGGTATTCCGATTCTTAGAATTCCTTAAACGAGACAAGATAGCTCTAGCAACACATTTGTCATGACAATCAGAAAGCATACTTTTACGACAAATAACACAAGAAGCATCAGACTGAATATCAAAATTACTTAAAGGTTTAGCATTCGTTACAACACTTTTTTCATTACATTTGTCAGACGCAATATCTAAAGTGGGTGTAACTTGAGTCTTATTCAAAGTCCTAGCGTGTTCTTCTACTTCAGCATTCTTTATTGTTCTTTTCTTAGGTCGCAACTTCCTATTCTTCCTTGTATTCTCCTAGGCTGTAACGTGTGGACGTTTGGAAAAGAAGCATCTAGTCATGTTTCAGTAGAGGGAAGCACATTAGTATCTTGTGGTTTGTCAGTAGGAATTTTGTGTTCACGTTTGCTAAGTGTTACAGGTGCAATTCTCTTAATGATGCTAGGCTGAACTTGTTCATACTTTCCTAACATCTCCTTTAACATAATAATAGTGTGCACCAAATCTTGATTTTCAGAACGAAGATTTCCAGCAAAATTCATGACTTCTTTAGTGTGTGCAAGATAATGATCGAGTTCGTTTAATGCTTCATCACGAGTCTGTTTGAGTAAATCAAATATGACACCATATTCCTTTTTAACGTTTGCAAGTTCTTGTTCATATTTTGAGATTTGACATTTCAAAGACACGTTTTGATCATCCAGTTGCTCAATTTTAGGATCAAAAGATTTTGAGCGCAACTGGGTGAGTTTGTTTTGCAGAGCAAGTTCACGATTTTGACAATCTTTTTGACACCATTGAAGATGACGTTTTGAGTTTGAAAGTTCGTTTAACAATCGTTCATTTTCAACTTTTAATGACTCGATCTGATGCACATTATCAGTATTCTCAACAATTTCAACAGAATCAACAGAATCATCAGAAATATAATCAGATGCATATGGCAAAGAATGCAATAACACAACATTATGGATATCAGCATGGATAACATCATCCAAGAGTCGATCAACATATTTTCTCAACAATTTCTTTTTACGTTTAGTATTTGAAATCGATGTTTCTGTTTTCTCGAAAACTGTTTTCATGAGACTAAGTTCCTTGTGAAAATCCCTTTCCCAATATAGTGCACAAGTTTTCAAATTTTTGACATCGGGTAAAATTATTTTCTGAAGAATATCTCTTTGTTCTCGCGCCATTGGCGATTGAAAATGTTCAACTTTTATTTCATATTGAAATTCAATCTTACGTTTCAAAATTTTGAGGTCAGATCTGAAAGTGTCAAAATATTTGATAACGCGACAACTTTCGGCTTTTTTTTTAACTTCACTAAGTGAAGGTAAAGGACCATTAATTTGTGCACCATTGTGTTGGGGACGAATTTAGAAACTGGTGTGATAACCAAAGGTTTGTTTGAAGTATCTTGTTGTGTGACAAAAGTTACGGCTTTTGAATAGTTAAATGGTTTGTTATAAACGACATTTTCCATTTTTGACCGACTCTCGTCATCTGCATCTAATTCCTCCATGTGATTATATTCAACAACAATCACAATGGAATCATCAATTCTATGTTCTGCACTGTAAACTTTAGGATTTGGTTTGAATGCTCTGTTTGAAAACTTAGGTTTGTAATCAGCAAGAATTGGTCCATATCCATTTGGATTTGGTTTAAAAGTAAACTTTTGAATAGTTGTGATTGACTCACCATGTTTATAAACAACATTTCAAAACTCTTTGATTTTGTGTTGTAAGTCAACAATTTCTTCAAGATAGTTATCTACTCGTTTCGTGGAATGCTTTTTGTACTCAAAGAACTGTTTTTGACAAGTTAACAACTCAGCCTTGGCTTTTTGAGTTTCCAAAGTAAGAGCGTTAATTTGTTGTTTATGTTCATGTTTCAGTTGTTCTATTTGAGACAACAAAGCATTCTTGGATGCGGCTAGATCACGTATATGTCATTCTAATGATTTTTCGTTTTAATGAGATTTAGCAAAAGCGACTTCAAAACCTTGTTCACATTTTTCTTGAGTTTTAAAAACGTTGATTTGTCTAATTAAGCATTCATTATCCCTAATTAACAGTGCATTTTTATCTTTTAATTGCTTGCAAATTTTCAAACGAGATTATTGGTCTTTAATTAAGGTCAGGAGCTCAATTTCTCTTTTAGACAAAAGCTCATCTTGTTCAACGTGAGTCTCAATATGATCATTATTTAGATCCTCAAATATAACCACGGAGTCAACTTGATTATCAATATTAACCATAAGGTTATCTTTATCTTCAAATATGACTACGGGATCTATTTGATAGTCATCGGAATGAGATGTGGATGACTCATGTTGAACACTCTGATCCTTGTCGGATGGAGAAATTGGCGGATATATCAGATCAGAAATGAGTGTATTTTGGTCTGGTACCTGAGACAAGCCGTCAGTGTCATACACTTGGCCTGTGTCACTCATGTGTAGAGCTTGCATTTGTGCCATCAACATCACTGCTGCATTAGCCTGCAAGTCCTCCTGTTAGCCTCGCTAAAGTGAAGTCATTACGGGAATTGCATTAGTTTCTTTCTTTACTCATTCACAAGGACTAGTTTAGTCATTTGTGCTAAGTTAGGCTTGTCATAGTATAAATACACCTCCTAGTCCCAACTAGGAGGGGAGGAAGTTCACTTTGTAAAATAAGGTGTGTGTGGTTTCTTCTTCTTCTCTCTAGAAACACACACATCTTCCCTTTTCTTCAATCTAAACAATACCATGTCTTATTCATTCTTTGAGCTTCCCCGACCCCCCGAACCACATGAATCACTAGTTTTATCGGTCCTACAATTGGTATAACGAGCCAAGGTTGTTGTTTTATTGATTTATGTTGGTTTGAATCATGTTTTTAACTGTTTTTTAGCTTATTTTGTGGGTCGGAAAATTTTTTTCCGTATATTTGTGGTTAACAGTTTTATTCATGTGTTTGGTATCCTTGTTTTGGTCAAAAAGTCCTGATTTTTTATGTCAACATCTGTCTTGGGTCATCTTATCCAAACAGTACCTGTTATACTTTTTTGTACCAATATCTGTGAAATATTCTTGTGGTCAAACCGTCAGTTTTCTTGGTCAAAACAGCAAAAAGGAAGCTTTTTTATGCCTATTCTGGGTTTAGTATGAAGACTGGACGGAAAAACATGGTCGGAAAACCTCACCGGAAAAAGTCAAAGGGTCAAAACCCTCTTTTTACGCGTAAGGGGAATCTACAGTTAAGATACGCGTAGCTGTGAAGTTACGCGTAGAAAAAAGCTACGCATATGCGTTTACGCCTAACTCTGGCTTACGCGTAAGCAGACCTACGCATAACTTGCATTACGCATAAGAATATGCTTACGCATAACGGGTTGAGAAAACGTTACGCGTAGGCTTACGCTTAAGGAAAAAGAAAATGGGTTACGCGTATGCAAGAACTGAAAATGTGTTACGCGTAACAAGACCACGACCACAACTACTCATACCATTATACCAATCAACATACACGACATCAGTCTTAAAACAAATCCGAAACTAATCTCAACCCAACAACATCCTCAAAACTATCCTAACCCATCTCCATTCCATCTCACGTTCAACTACAACATCTCTTCTACAAATTTCACTCACATCAAAAACTGAAATTTACTTGATCTCAGTTTAGAGCCAATATGTGTTTTTCAATCTTTTCCAGATTGTTATAATTGACTCATAATCATCACAGATCATTTACGAAGACAAGGCTTCAAGATAATATTCGAACGATAAAGAAGGACCAAAACCAAACGGTTTCACTCCTTTCTCTGGTTCGATTGACAGAAAAACTAACATCACAATACTTACCCGAGACCCCATTCAAAGGATCTTGAAGCAAATTGGTTTCTTGATTCGGATTAAGCTACTCAAGAAGACAAAGGTTGGGTAATTACTATGATGAGGTGAGATTCGCTTATGATTGTGATTCGGATGTGATGAGATGAGACATGTTCTTATCTGGGTTTGAGTTAAGATGTTGTGTGGTGAGAGAATATGGGAGTTGGGGGCGTATTGTTTATGTGATGTGGTTTAGGTTTAGGTCACATTTGAGACACGTTATATAATTATCCGGTTATGATAAGTGTTTCGTTTGGATCGGGTACTGTTTTTGGATCGTGGATCGTGGATTGAGAATATGGGCTTTGGGCCGTCTACTCTTTCTATAGAATATTTGGAATGGGCTGGTGGATGTTGATTGAATGGAGTTGGGCTAATATAAATTATGCCACGATGGTTACTGATTTGAATGAAATGGTGACAAATATTTGTTATCCGGATTCTTTTAAAAATTTTGGATACAAATTGTTGCTATAAATTAAAGAGAATGGTAATTTGGTATGGTAAAATTTTCACGGAGGATACACGTTCACGGCTAAAGGTTTCGATGAATTTGAAGTGTGACCACGGAGATGACTCTTTATTATTTATTTGGGTGTGAAGTGAAGTTTGACGGGCGCGTGTACTTATTTTGTCTTCTTTCTTTCTTCCCTTCCGCGAAGATGACTTGTCTGGGCAAATATGTTGAGTGTGATGAAGACTTGCTATCTAGTTACTTTTGTGATTCTTTCTCTCTTAACCCACAAAGTAGCTATCACTTTCGGTGTCTCACGTAGTTGAGGATACGTCAAGAGGTTTTGTACAATGGGTACACCGTTCTTTTTCACAAGAATAGTACAAGATTAAGTAACTATTCCGGGAGATTTTACTTCATCCTCAAGTTCGTCATATTGGGTTATCCTCACATGTGGTTACTACAGACAGCCGTTGAATTTTGATACAGGGGGTTGAAATGAGTTAGACAATTTCAAATGGTATTGTTCATCGATATCTTCTCATGGGCTGATTTGATTTATGACAGAATGCTTCCAGTTAATGCTTCATGTACCCTATTGTATGCTGATTCCGATAAATCGTAACCATCAGGGGGGAGAAATGTGTACATTATGGGCTGATTTGATATATGAAAGATAACTGGAATGCATTTGGTGAGATGAAGATGTTGATATCTTATTCCCCCGAATGGACAATCTTGAAGAAGGTCGAGTCGACATTCTTTTCTACATTTTCCGCTGCGTGTTAGAAGACTAAAGACGGTTCTAATTTAATTATTAAAAGACTTCTTCGAATTCAGGAAATTCATCAGAAAGGTTGTCAGTTTGGGGGAGAGCACTAATTAGGGGAGAGCAAAAAGGTCAGATTTAATCCCTAATTAGATTTGCTCACATTGTTCTTCTGCAAGTAAAGAGATTACAGCTGAGAAGATTCATGAAGTTTGAAGACTGTAAAGACACTCTTGGAGTTGTTGCGCTTATCTGTTGTATTTAATTTTGCTTGTAGGGAACATTGTAAGCAACTCCCGTATGACATCACTTGGAGAGAGATTGTTAGCCTCGCTAAAGTGAAGTCATTACGGGAATTGCATTAGTTTCTTTCTTTACTCATTCACAAGGACTAGTTTAGTCATTTGTGCTAAGTTAGGCTTGTCATAGTATAAATACACCTCCTAGTCCCAACTAGGAGGGGAGGAAGTTCACTTTGTAAAATAAGGTGTGTGTGGTTTCTTCTTCTTCTCTCTAGAAACACACACATCTTCCCTTTTCTTCAATCTAAACAATACCATGTCTTATTCATTCTTTGAGCTTCCCCGACCCCCCGAACCACATGAATCACTAGTTTTATCGGTCCTACACCTCCATATCATCATCAGAATCTGCATCTGCCATAAAGCTCTGTTCCTTGTTGGTAAGAGTTCTACCAGCTTCATCCTTGAGAGCCAAGAGCAAAGCCTCTTTGTGATAAGCATTGCCTCTTGTCCTCGGCTTAGGGCATGCATTAGCCAGATGACCCTTCTCATTGCAGTTATAACAACGAAGACCATTAACCCCATTCTGAGCATTCCCCTATTCAACCACTTGAGCCCTTTGTTGTTGCGGAGCACCCATGTTATTCCTGCCCATAGCATTAAACCCTTGACCACCTTCCATCTGACGACCATAACCACGATTCTGAACTTCAACGTGTCCATTGTTCACAACATCCTGATTCCTTGTGTTAGATGAGGAACGAATGCGATTTTTGGATTTGTTTGTATACCGGCCGAATGCTTTAGCAATCATAACAAATCCTTGTTGCAATTCATCAAAGGCATCGGAGTCCTCATCAGCTTCACTGTAAAGTGCTTGAGCATTGTTGTTGTTGTATGGAACCAATTGAGTTTGTTGAGGTTGTTGCTGTGACGGATCATATGGTGTAATGGTTGCAGTTGGTTGAGGAGCGGGTTGAGGAGCTGTTTGAGGAGGAAAACTAGTTTGAGCCCACAAAGCAAGTTGTTGATTGTCCAAAAGTGACTGTGGAGTTGGGAGTCCACGGATAGTCCTTTCTTTGTCAACTTCTTTTTGGTAAGGCTTCAAATAGTCGTACAACAATCCATATGTAGCATGATGAAGATTCTTAGCTTGACGGAGAAAAATGACATACTTCTCCCATTCCGGACCAAGACTACTTAGGAACTTAGTGTTGACAGTAATTCGTGGCATGATGATGTTGTGTTTGTCCAAATCATTAATGATATCTGAAAAGCAATGATGATATGACTCTAATGTCTCTCCTGGTTCAATCATGAAGTGTTCATAAGCCAAGTAGATTTTGGATTCCATATCTTCCTGATTGAGTGATGTGCCTTCCTTTAGAAGATGAATATGTTCCCACATTGCTTTAGCTGTCTTTTGAGCATCAACACTTCGAAGGATCGGATTGGGTAATCCCGAAAGGATGTATTGCATTGCTAGTTCATCGTCTTCAAAATGTAGAAGTTCATCAGCAGTGAGGTCTGAGATAGTTGCAATGTTGGTGACAGCATCTCTTGGTGGATTGGCAGCTGGATCTGCGGGTGTGACAACAGTAGACATCTTAAATGGACCTTCCATAAAGACCTTCTTTAAGAACTTTCCATGTGGCTTCTTTAGATCACAAAATCTAAAAAACATTATCACCCATTGATCATAATTTCCGGGAGTAAGCATTGGAGGTCTATCAAGTGAGCAAGCTTCATGAATTGATTGTTGGCTACTTAAGGCTTCACACATCTTGCCAAACCATGTCGGTTCCTTCATAGTACTCCTGGATGGATGTTGATTGTAAAAGTTTGTGTAAGGTTGTACTTGAAGACTAGGTGGTGGTTGAACCATTTGTGGTGGAATTGCTCCAAGTTGTGGAGTATGTTGTTGATTAAATTGTTGTTGATAAATTTGTTGTCGTTGATTAAATTGTTGATGTTGTGGACTTAGTTGTTGTTGTTGTTGATTATAGGTATAAGGGAAATAGCTAGAGTATGGTGGTTGTGACATGTTGAAAACTTGTGTTGTTAAATGGATCTTTGTAGTCGAATGAAACGTTGTTGATGAAGTATCTTTAGGCGTAGAAACCAAGTGTAGGCAAAGTAAGACTTAAGCGTAAAAACACCAAACTTACGCGTAAACGTGATAGTTACGCGTAGGATTAGCTTACGCGTAAGAATTGAGAAACACTAAAGTTATGCGTAAACTAAAAGTTAATCTTAGAAAACCTTAGGCGTAGGATTAGCTTATGCGTAAGACAAAGCTTAGGCGTAAGAGAAATCTTATGCGGAAAGAGTTCTACGCATAAGTTTGAGCTTATGCGTAAGATTAGGGTTTTGCCCAAAATATCCTTTACACTATAACAGTGTAAAAGATATCCAAAGTCGAAGTGTTTTCAGGCTTATCCAAGCAAGAGAACACTGAGTAAACCACGAAAACTGAAGATCGATCCAAGGAAAAGTTACGCGTAATAATAGGGTTTTGATACGCGTAAAACTTGACCAAAACTGATTTCTGCCCAATGATGTTTCTAAACCAGATTTTTGTGATGAAACAGCTTCAATATCACCAAAATAACACAAAAGTGTGAAACTTGATGATCCAAAACTTCAAAACATCTTATGCGTAGAAATAAACCCACGTTTAAAAACAAGCTTAAAAACAATGATCCACGCGTAAAGTTTGAATCTTTTTGCCAAAAACAGATATTTTAACTCCTAAAAACGTTGAAAGTACAAGAATCTTGGATTGAAAAATGTAAAAAATAAGTTTTTAAGCATACAAAGTATGAACCCTTATTACGCGTAAGACCAAAAACTTCAAAAACAAAAGATGTTCACCCAACTATTTGGCTCTGATACCACTGTTAGGTTCCCATATTAGTAACACAAGCATCAATATAAGAAGTATAGAAGAGATAGTGATCGGTTGAACAAAGACACACACACACGTATGGAATGGAGAATAGTTATGCGTAGAGTAACTGTGTAAATGAACAACCAACCTTCAATAGAAGGTTTACAAGAGGTATTTATAGGGCAAGGAGCTAGGGCAACACATCTAGACTCCTTCCCTTCTTATGGGCTTGGGCCAAGGCTTATGGGCCTTCTACATAAGCCTTAGGTTAATAACAAACATAAAGGCCATATTAAGCTAACTATTACATATGAATCACTAACACTTGAATTAAAGTTTAGGAGTGATTCCAACGTGAAGAAATCATTTGTTAATTAGTTATTAAAAGCGTTTTAAATTTCTGAATTAGGTTTCAATTTCTGAAATCATTTGACGAAATCATTTTGTAGCATTATAAGATGATGGAAATTGAAGAAGATGGTTCAAGGATAATGATGGATCTTGAAATTTGTTACAAGTTACTGTTTAACATCTTGAGGTAAACGTTTTTTCCTATCATGTAGGTTTCTTTTTATCTATTTATTGTTTGTAGACATTCTCAAAAAGTTTAAATCAGGTTATAAATGATTTATTAAATAAATTAGTTGCTTAAAGCTAAGATGATGTGCTCAGTATAAATGATTTCATTACTAAGATGATGATTACCAAAATGATTGCTCTATATAAAGTTATTATCTAACTTTTTGTTAGGCACTTTAGTGCAAAAACTATAATATTTTTTTTTAGAAAATTCCTAAGAGCTTCAATAACTTATGTCTACGTTAATGATGCTCTGTATAGAATAATTTTCTTTGTTACTAAGTATATATGTTATGCATATCATGAAACATAGAATGCATAGTTTGTAATAGTTATCAATCTTTGTTATGTGATTGCTTTGGTGTGTGATTATTAAATAGATCTGATCGTAGCATAATGTGTTATGTGTGTGCATATGTGTTTTTACATTTTTTGGTGAATTTGATTTCATCTGTGCATATGTGTTTTTACAGTTTCGGAGTTTAGATGTATTGAATGTGCATACATGTTTTTAGTTCTAATATAAGGATGATTTGTGTTTAGTTCTGATTAAAGGGTGCACTTGTGTTTTGTGTTTTAAAAATGTACTAATTTCTCAAAGAACTCAAGAATATGGTTTCGTGTGTACAAGTAAGAAATACATTGTGCATATGTGTTTTGTTAGTTGCTATGATTAAATAATTTGTTTATTAATTGGTTATGGTTACATGTACGGGTATGATGAGCGATGTGGAGAGTGCACATGTGTCTTGTACATACTATCTAGCAAAAAGATAGTTATGGTAAAGAAGTAAAAAGTAAAGAGACACGTGCATGCACTAAATACAAGTGCATGCCGTAGATACAAGTGGACATATACACACAAAGAAATCCAAAGTGTCCAAGGAGGAAAAATACATGTGCATATAGGGCAACATATTCCTTTTTCTTTTAGAAATTTGTATTTGAATTGTATCACATGATTTTAAATTTTGTACATAATGTTTTTGTCTTAAATTGTATACATTACTTGTAAAGTGCCTCTTTTTGCCATTCCATGCAAGACAAACACACGTAAATTTACATTATCTAAAAAACACATATGCACTTTACTAAATACACGTAACTTAAACACTACAAATACACGTAAATTTACATTATCTAAAAAAACACATGTGCACCTTACTAAACATGCATGTTGAACAAAATATTATTCTTAAAAAAAAAGGAAAAAAAAAAAAAAAAAAAAAAACCACCTCAAATATAAGAAAAAAAAACGTTTTTTATTAAATAAAATTCGAAAAGAAAATAAAAAATGTACTTTTACTATTATACCATTTCAATTTAAATAATAAAAATTAATAATCAAACAAATCTGATTGGTTGATGGTTATTCTCGCAGTTCTCGATCTTTTTATGGTTCTGAAAAGAACCATATATATATATATATATATATATATATATATATATATATATATATATATATATATATATATATATATATAGGGTGAAGTTAAAATAAAAAGACAAATATCCGTAAAAAGAATAAAAAGATTTTTTTTTCAAAAAAAGTTCACGAAAAATTCCCAAAAAATCCCACAAGATCGGGTATGTTGGTGCATAAAACTTTTGTGAAAACATTTTTTATAATTTTGAGTTTTGATACGTTTTTTTTAATGCACAAAAAACGAATTTTGATGCGCAAAAAAATTTTGATGCACAAAATTTTTAACTTGTTTTAGTTTGATGCGCAATGTTATTTTGATGAAAAAAGTCAAAAGAAGTTGGGTGCAAAAACCAATTTTTGATGCACAAAAAAAAGATTTAATGCGCAAACGTATATATTCATAATTTTTTTTCGGAAAAAATATCCACTTTTAGAAAAAAGTTTTTCACAACTTTTTCATGCACCATCATACCCGATCTTGTGGGATTTTTTGGGAATTTTTTGTGAACTTTTTTTGAAAAAAAAATCTTTTTATCTTTTTACGGATATTTGTCTTTTTATTTGATCTTTATCCTATATATATATATATATATATATATATATATATATATATATATATATATATATATATATATATATATATATATATATATATTTGTTTTGTACATTTAACTTGTAAATGATTAATGGATTACATAATAGCTTAAACACAAAGTGATAAGAATTTATCATACCAATGCGATTTGATGATAGAGTGTGATCACCAAAGGTAAAATCAGATACCTAAAATAAATGAAATCATACGAGTATAATTATAACGATTTTTAATTCAAAAAATTCAAACAAAAAAATATTTTTTGTCTCAAGACCATAGAGTTCTATTTCGTATGAATATGATAGCTCGTTGTCACGAGGGGTTAGTTAACTACTCGATGAATCATGTGTCCAACTATTGTCCAACCAAAAGATATTGAATGAACTATACCACGTGGTTGAAAGCGTATCAGTTCCTCTTACCTACCACTCTCAATTAAAAATTATAAATGAGCATAAGGTATGGTAGCCATTTAACAGGTCATTCGCCGTGTCATTCAGTGAGCCATCATACCGGCCAACATGCCAAAGTTGAGCCAAATTAATTTTTGTTAATGAAATGGCTCATGCCATTGGTACCTTTTGTGTTTTTTCTTATTTTTTATTTTATGTATTGTGAGTGAGTGAGTATTTTTAGTGAGGTATTTTGTAGGACCCAATAACATGTTAGTGGTTTGTTATGAGGGATGGTGTTTTAATTATTGGTAAGTTATTAAGAGGTGTGTGGTGTGGCGCTGAGGTGGCATACCAATAACGTGCTATTGCTATTCACGATACCTTGTTCTCTAATGTGGGGATGTAGGTAACTCATTGTCGATCAAAGCAATTCAATAGATGTTTACGGAGCATATTCAATATATGTGAAGTTTATGTACATAAAGCACTAAAAGTTCGACCAACTTATTAATCAATTATATAAATTTAAATTTGTTATTTGAGATGTTTATGGACTCTATGAAGTCTATAGCATTGTAGAGCAAAATTATATTTTTGTAATTCATAAAAAAATGACATAAAAATATTATGAATTTGATAAAGTTCATAGAATTGAAAATGCTCTCTTTTGTTTTGGATGTACTTCTTATGTCTTAAAATACTTGTCTTGTTTTAACTTTTTTTAAGTTTTCTTTTTCAACTTTTATCTTAACTATTTTTTTTGTGTAATATAATATGTTATGCAAAATATATTAATGGATTGAGATTTAAATAGATTTTCATTAATATAATTTTCATCAAGTATTATATAACACAAATAAAAAATTTTAAGGTCAAAGTTAAAAAAGAATAACATTAAAAATAAAATAAAATAAAGTTATTATTTTGAGACGGAGTAAGTAATTTATAGACAAGTTATGCAATATAAAGTTGGTGCTAATGGAGGGGAGTAGGCAACGTGAGAGTCATTCCTCAAGAGTGACACTACTGGGCTAAGCAAAGGTAACGCGTGATGAAGAAGAAAAATGGAAACGAACGATGAGGTACTTACTAAATATGAATTGGTGCAAACTGAGCCTTTTTTAAGTTTTTATTATTAATTATTTGGTTTATAAGTGTGTGTGATTTATATAGTGAGGAATGTTTGTATAAAAATGAGTATTGTTAGGTCACATGAATGCACACAAGTATGTAGAGGATAGAAATGAGGTAGAGAGGGACGGTTGAACACAAATCACACGAATGATATACAAGTGCATGCCGTGGATACAAGTGGACATATACACACAAAGAAATCCAAAGTGTCCAAGGAGGAAAAATACATGTGCATATAGGGCAACATATTCCTTTTTCTTTTAGAAATTTGTATTTGAATTGTATCACATGATTTTAAATTTTGTACATAATGTTTTTGTCTTAAATTGTATACATTACTTGTAAAGTGCCATTCCATGCAAGACAAACACACGTAAATTTACATTATCTAAAAAACACATATACACTTTACTAAATACACGTAACTTAAACACTACAAATACACGTAAATTTACATTATTTAAAAAAACACATGTGCACCTTACTAAACATGCATGTTGAACAAAATATTATTCTTAAAAAAAAAAAAAAAAAAAAAAAAAAAAAAAAAAAAAAAACCTCAAATATAGGAAAAAAAACGTTTTTTATTAAATAAAATTCGAAAAGAAAATAAAAAATGTACTTTTACTATTATACCATTTCAATTTAAATAATAAAAATTAATAACCAAACAAATCTGATTAGTTGATGGTTATTCTCGCAGTTCTCGATCTTTTTATTGTTCTGAAAAGAACCATATATATATATATATATATATATATATATATATATATATATATATATATATATATATATATATATATATATTTGTTTTGTACATTTAACTTGTAAATGATTAATGGATTACATAATAGCTTAAACACAAAGTGATAAGAATTTATCATACCAATGCGATTTGATGATAGAGTGTGATCACCAAAGGTAAAATCAGATACCTAAAATAAATTAAATCATACGAGTATAATTATAACGATTTTTAATTCAAAAAATTCAAACAAAAAGATATTTTTTGTCTCAAGACCATAGAGTTCTAGTTCGTATGAATATGATAGCTCGTTGTCACGAGGGGTTAGTTAACTACTCGATGAATCATGTGTCCAACTATTGTCCAACCAAAAGATATTGAATGAACTATACCACGTGGTTGAAAGCGTATCAGTTCCTCTTACCTACCACTCTCAATTAAAAATTATAAATGAGCATAAGGTATGGTAGCTATTTAACAGGCCATTCGCTGTGTCATTCAGTGAGCCATCATACCGGCCAACATGCCAAAGTTGAGCCAAATTAATTTTTGTTAATGAAATGGCTCATGCCATTGGTACCTTTTGTGTTTTTTCTTATTTTTTATTTTGTGTATTGTGAGTGAGTGAGTATTTTTAGTGAGGTATTTTGTGGGACCCAATAACATGTTAGTGGTTTGTTATGAGGGATGGTGTTTTAGATATTGGTAAGTTATTAAGAGGTGTGTGGTGTGGCGCTGAGGTGGCATACCAATAACGTGTTATTGCTATTCACGATACCTTGTTCTCTAATGTGGGGATGTAGGTAACTCATTGTCGATCAAAGCAATTCAATAGATGTTTACGGAGCATATTCAATATATGTGAAGTTTATGTACATAAAGCACTAAAAGTTCGACCAACTTATTAATCAATTATATAAATTTAAATTTGTTATTTGAGATGTTTATGGACTCTATGAAGTCTATAGCATTGTAGAGCAAAATTATATTTTTGTAATTCATAAAAAAATGACATAAAAATATTATGAATTTGATAAAGTTCATAGAATTGAAAATGCTCTCTTTTGTTTTGGATGTACTTCTTATGTCTTAAAATACTTGTCTTGTTTTAACTTTTTTTAAGTTTTCTTTTTCAACTTTTATCTTAACTATTTTTTTTGTGTTATATAATATGTTATGCAAAATATATTAATGGATTGAGATTTAAATAGATTTTCATTAATATAATTTTCATCAAGTATTAGATAACACAAATAAAAAATTTTATGTTCAAAGTTAAAAAAGAATAACAATAAAAATAAAATAAAATAAAGTTATTATTTTGAGACGGAGTAAGTAATTTATAGACAAGTTATGCAATATAAAGTTGGTGCTAATGGAGGGGAGTAGGCAACGTGAGAGTCATTCCTCAAGAGTGACACTACTGGGCTAAGCAAAGGTAACGCGTGACGAAGAAGAAAAATGGAAATGAACGATGAGGTACTTACTAAATATGAATTGGTGCAAACTGAGCCTTTTTTAAGTTTTTATTATTAATTATTTGGTTTATAAGTGTGTGTGAGTTATATAGTGAGGAATGTTTGTATAAAAATGAGTATTGTTAGGTCACATGAATGCACACAAGTATGTAGAGGATAGAAATGAGGTAGAGAGGGACGGTTGAACACAAATCACACGAATGATATATGAAAGGTTATGCGTAATATTGATAAAGTGAACAACACCTCTCCTAGGAAAGGTAACAAAGTATTTATAGGGGAAAGGAGCTAGGGCAACACATCTAGTCCCTTCCTTGGCCTTATGGGCCTTTGCATCGGCTCATGGGCTTTCTTCATAAGTCTAGCACTTAATTATAAACATAAAAGCCATAATAACACAACCTATTACATGGAAATGACTAACACTTGAAAATACTGTTTAGGAGTGATTCCAACAATCTCCCCCTAAGTGATAGCTATATAGTAATAGAGTTGCTTGAAGGCTTCTAGCATTCTTCTTTCTTGTGAGTAGAGATGCTTTAGGTTCCAACAATCTCCCCTTGTTTGGGTTCTTGTTTCTTTTGAAATATTCAGCTTTGACGTCGTTGTATTCTTTGTTCTTTGTTCTTTGTTCTTTTGTGGATGTAGTGATAGTATGTTGTTATCTGCCATATGTGAGCTTCGTCGTTCAGGTGTCTCCACGTCTTTCTCCAGCATGCTCACTCGTCTTTTGACTTTGGATTTCAGATGTGATGTAGTTCTCAAGTCTTTAAACTTTGTAGATTCTTTGGCTTTGAAGAAGAATCATTTTGACTTTTGAGTTTCCTTTGATTTTGAGAGAACTTCACTCGTGATGTTTTTGGTATGAGCATATGGAGAATCAGCACGATCTTTTCTCCCAGGAACTTTGGATCTCCAATCCTGCATGTAGACAGTTAGCAATAAAGTTTCCGACGTAAGAGTTCGGATATTTTGTACATGCATATCCCAATTCGCTGGCACGGTCTTAGACTAATCTTAAACCGGATGGTCATTGGCATGTCCCTATACTCAATATTGTTACTCTGTCGTTGTGAGTCGCTGGAGTATACCGAAGTATCACTCCACGACTGTAGACTGTTTGAGACCACCGCGAACACTAAGCGTAACCCACAAGGAGTTACCGAAGTGGCCTGTTGTCAAGGCTGTTTGATGTTGACACTGGCACGAGTTTCCATTCAATCACTGAGGATCACAATTGTAAATCACCTCATAAATGTTCTAGGCAGATTGCTAGGTTCTGCGAAGGACTCTAGAATGTTTCACTTGCGTTCTTATTGTTGAACATCAAGTGATGAAAAATCAAGTTTTCCTAAGAGATCTTTTGATGAATCTCGAGGCTCTAGACTCAATATTGCTCTTTGGTTTTCCTAAGCGGAGACTAGGGAGAGGGTCTCCTTCTTCAATACCAACAATCTCTAAGAGAGAGCCGATAGATTACGTAGGGTTCCCTGTGAGAATGAAACAAGCTCTTTTGAGAGAACTTGAGTGGTTAAGAAGGTTTAGTGCATTGCGTCACTGGGTCCATGACGGCTTTGTCTTCAATACTGGTGTAATCTTGTGACAACCAGTAACATATGAATTGAACCTGGTGTCTGCCCTAAGTTGAATAATTTGGAGGGATACTTCTTTTCACCCTTTTCTTTTTAATTCTTCACCTCCTTCTTTCTCCGATTCTCATTTCTCCTTTTTATCAATCATACCTAAGGACTTCTAAGTACTAACTATTGGTGATGTCCTTGGGTAGATCCCTCCGGGTCTAGCGGATCATAGGACGTTTATTCCTAAACTTAGTCACCTTATAACTCCTTGACTATCTTATGTTGCCATAAAACCATTTTCATGAAAAATCTCTCAAAGTGTTTATGAATTAAAACATGTTTGTAGTACTTCGAGAGTTTTGTATTTTCAAAAATACTCCCTCTCCACATGTGCTTATGAGTTTTGACTGAAATCTGCACAGTAAAGGTAGAGCGCGCACTTTTGAATTGATCGACTCAAGATAGACAATTCCCCGCGAGACACGGTTACATCACTGAGTAGGTCAGCTTGAAGTTGTAAAAACTCCTTGATGAGGAGGTTAGACCCGTCAAGGTTCATGTCTACCAAGAGTTTCTCGGATGGTACATTCTACTAAGACAAGTCCTTTGAGATACACGTTTACATCACTAGCTAACTAGTTTGAAATTATTACCCGTCCCAGACAAGTCTTTTCGATTTATGACAATTTGAGCTCGTCAATTCAAGAGTTGAAGTCTATGCATACTTAGATTCAATCACAATCCAACATATTTATATCACATAATTTTTCTCCCCCTAAAAAATGGCTTATTAATGTTATTTTTGATGAAATTTTGATATCGAATATGACCATTTCGAGTTTTGCAGGAATATTTCAACAAAGAATGTTGATAAGAACAATTTAGTTTGCAAATACTCCCCCTCAACAAGTGATATTAACTTTTGAGGTTTAGAAAACACGAGAGGGAATGCTTGTTCTTTTTAGCAAAATTTTTAAAATATTGAAAGTTTGATAAATTTTACTCAAAAGTAAGAAGCTTTCGCTCCTTTTATAAGGATTGTGGAACTGAAGCGTACCACAGGGTCCTTTCATTACAAGATCGGATTGTACACTACTATTTATGTACAAACCATTATGAATATTTCAAACAAACAAAATCGCAATCAAGAGAGTTAAGAGAGTACCCAATGATTACAAACGACCAGCTAATTTATGAGGACATTGGTATGTGTAAGATATAGGATTTCACAAACACACTAAACCATAATCAAAGTGGGGCGTTCAAGTAATTTAGAGAGAGAAAGTTCTAGAGAGATAAAGGGAAGAGAGTTGGGAACTATGTGAAACAAAGAAAAATGGTATTGAAGCTCCAACCCTCTACCTTGGGAGGTAGAGGGTATTTATAGTTTCTTTCAAACAAACGCCACTTACGGGCTGTGGATCAGGCATAAAGTGGGTAAAGACCCGTCCGTCCTCCACGGTGTTACAAGACAAACAACTTAATAATATAACTAGACTACGACTATGAGCTTTCTAACGAATACATATACTTGAGGTGACCGAATCTTTAACGACTGAATTTTCTAATTCCTAACAATCTCCCCCTAAGGGAGGTCACCTCAATTTAAAATGAATACAAACAGATATTACATTAGATTGCTCGAGGATTCTTGATTAAGTCCTTTGCTCAGTAGCTCGTAGTCTTTGATTCTTCATGTTTTGCGTGTTTGGATAATTCGAGTGGAGGTCTTTAACTGATCCACGTGATGATGAGTTTTGAGCCAGCATTGAGATCATCAGCTAACATAAATCTTTGACTCTTCCATTGTGGTGTTGGTATTATGTAAAGTTGTGACTTTTGGACCGGCATGCTCACTTTCTGGATCATGATGTATTCTCATCAGAGTAGCGGAAGCTTTTATTGATTCATGATATTGGCAGCAGCGTAGCAGAAGCATGGAGTGAAAATATTAGAGTCATTGATGCACTAATCATGATTTCTTTCGAGATGAATGTGTTGAGTGAGCATGCGGCTATGGATTGACCGCTTCATTCAGATCAGCTGCAAACGTCGGGCGTACCTGCATACAACAGTTAGCAACAAAGTTCACGAAAGTGTCTTTGATCACTTTCGTTGAATTGAGGTACACGGCCCACGGTTCCCCGTTGATCAGTACACGTACTGCCTGTGATCAGGTATAATTCCAAAGAATTTCCTTGACAGGGTTTCGCAGCTGCTCTAGCTGTTCTCAAACCAGAACGTCTCAAAGAAGACAACACGGAGTGAGTGAACCAGCGAATTGAGATTCACTGATTGATAAAAAGAGATTTGAAAAACAATCGTGTATTGCTCAATAGAAATTGTTTTTGCAATACAACGAAGGTTTTAATGAAGATCAATTATCAATCATAAACACCTTTTGATTTGAAATATTCGTACACGGTCGATGTGCTAAAGAAAAAGAGTTTTTAAGCACAACGATCGGTTTTTCAAAGGTATCCGTCAATCCATAACCTGAACCAGGATTGATTCAAAAGAATGAATCGCCCTATTGTTTCTGTTCAATTGTCACATGGGATCTATTGAATAGATCTCACATGCCACCTACCAGGAGCTTGTTTGATGTTGGCTCCAGAAGGCTTTCCATCTTCATTGTGAATATGTTTACATATCACTCAGATGTTCTGGCAATACCACAAGGATACAGCGTAGGCCTCAAGATATAATCTCTCTTTCCACATTGTGTGAAACAGAGAGTCTTCATTGAAAGTGTCCTAATGAGATTTATTGATGATCTCGTGGCTCTAGACTCAATTAGTGCATATTTGGTTCCTATTTCGGAGACTAGGGAGAGGGTCTCCTTCTTCAATAACAAGAATCTCTAGGAGAGAGTCGATAGATAATGTCGGTTCCCCGTAAGAATGAAACAAGTCCTTTTAAGAGGAACTTGAGTGGCTTGGGAAGTTGTAGTGCAGTGTGTCACTGGGTCCACGACGTCTTGTCTTCAATACCGGTGTTACCTTGGTAACCACCAGTAGCATATGAATTGAACCCGGTTTCTGCCCTAAGGTTGAATAAATGGAGGGCTATTTCTTTTCACCCTTTTCACCCTTTTCACATTCAATTATTTTTCATTCTTCAACCCCTTCAGTGCTTACCGAGACTTCATTACTAGAACCTTGTTGGGTTTATTCCAGTACTAGCTCAGTCTCAGTTCGCACTCTTCCCATATCTCACATTTCTCCTTTTTTCATCATACCTAAGGACTTCTACACTATCTAGTGGATTGTCCCTGGGTAGATCCCTCTGATTCTGGCAGATCATGGGAACAAATTCCTAACCTTATCATCCTTATATCACCATACATAAAGTAAAGTTGGTCGGTCTATTTGGTATTGTTCATCTGCCATTGGAACCAATTGAACACCATTTGAAAATCAATCCAGATACTTGTGATATATTATCAAAGCATTTTGTACCTGAATTGTTTTTGATATTTTTAGAGCAAGAGCTCCCCCTCAACATGTGCTTCATATGTTTGAAATCTTTTGGCACACGGAGGTAAGAGGAAGAATTAACTTCTTTGATTTCTAGTATCTAACATATATCAACATCACTTCCCTAATCAAATTAAGTAGAAAACGCATTTTGGGGAAGGATGAGGTTTTCAAAATTTTGCTCCCCCTCAATATGTGCCTCGAGGTTTGAAAGAGTTTTGCACATACTAGAGGGAAAAGACTGCTCATTGAACTAAAATGATCACGTTTCAAATTTTAGTGGTTTCAGATAGATGCTCCCCCTCAACATGTGCATGGAAAATTTGAAATCGTTTGGCACATGTGGGAAGGAGAGCTTGTACATCCTTATAAAACCATTTACCGAGTCATCAGTTTTAATCCAATTTAAATCACAAATTCTCCCCCGATCACAATTATCAAATCATTTGAGATTTGTGATCTCTGTAGATTTAAATTGATTTTGAAAGCTTTTTAAAGAGAATTGTGACTTGATTATGAAAATATTTTAACTGATAAGGATCGGATTTTGAGACTTTAAACTCCATTGATTAAACATGCATGATTGTCTTTTGAAAACAAAATATTAGCAAAGGTTTTAAATCAGCTGTTATAAACATAATTCCTTTTGATTTTTCAACAATAAACCTTTCTCATTTACGTGCCAATTGTTTGAAAAATAACCTTTTTAATTCGAATAAAATCATTCTCCCCTTCAATCAATGACACAGGTTGTTGATTGATAGAGATTTTGACAGATTAAAAGCACAAATGATTTACACGAGTAATAAAGTACGAGGTATTTTTCAAAGCAATTTAGTTTTCATTAGATGGCAAATATTTTTCAGAAGAATCATTAGATGGAAAAATATTTGGAAGGATAAACATTTGTCTTTTAGATGACAAACATTTGTTTTAAGAATCAGAGCATGATATTTGAAAAATGCCTCCGGGAGTTTGTGAAATTTGTAATCCCAAGAAAAATGACATTTGTCCCATCATTGACATTTGAAATTTAGAACCCATTTCATTTGAAAAACGGTCACACTCATTGGGGTCAGTCGAGGCAAAGATGATATCATCAACATAAATTTGAACGTGAATTAAATGTTTGCCTGACTTCCTGGTGAACAATGTTGGATCAACTGCTCCTTTGCTGAAACCGGTAGATGGAAGAAACGTTGATAGCGTATCATACCATGCCCTTGGAGCTTGCTTTAAACCGTAAAGAGCCTTCTTCAAACGATAAACATGAGTAGGATGCTCTGGATTCACAAAGCCTTCAGGTTGGCTGACGTAGACGACTTCTTTAAGATCTCCGTTCAGAAATGCCATCTTTACATCCATCTGATAGACTACCATGTTCTTACTTGCAGCATTAGCCAAGAAGATTCTGATTGCCTCGATACGAGCAACAGGAGCAAATGATTCTTCAAAGTCAATACCCTCCTCCTGACGGTATCCTTTTGCAACCAATCTAGCCTTATTCTTTAATACATCGCCATGCTCATCAAGCTTCACTTTGAAGATCCACTTTAGAGCAATGATCATAGCACAATCTGGAGCAGGTACTAATTCCCATACATCAAGTCGATCAAACTCATGAATTTATTCTTGCATGGCATTGAACCAGCTGTCTTCATTCATGGCAGTTTTAACATCTTTTGGTTCGACCTTAGAGAGTACGGAGTTGAAGAAGCACCATAAGGCATCGGTTGCAAGTTGTTTCCAATTGGATACTGGACGAGAGGGATTTCCAATGATGTTGTCCAATGGATGATCATGAGTCCATTTTTTAAGGTGTTCATATGGCTGTTGTTGAGGGACTGAAGTAGCAGAGTCGATGTCTCTTGATGAGGATGGTTCTGATGATGATTCAGGAGCAAATATGTTTTCAAATGGAGCATCTTCAGGAGTACCAAAGGGATTAAATTCATCATTGATGCCAGAAACAATTCCATGATGTACATTAAAGATTGATGATTTGTTGATGAGACAGAGTGATCAGCAGCAGGCGTTTTTTGACTTAGCATCATAAAAACTGAAGGGTTAACTTCATTGATAGTGATAGAAGCAGTCTCTCATGATGGAATTGACAGATCGTTTGCGGTTGGCTCATAGTGTTCATCAAACATTGGATCGAACAGTTTCTTCAAGTCATCTTCTGAAGGAGGTACATACGGAGTTGCTGGCGAGGAGTCGTATACAAGAGTGGAACTGATAGGACTACATGATGATGCGGGTCCAGAACTGGGTTGTCCTGGAGCCATTGGACCGGTCAGCTCATCAAACATAACGTGAATTGTTTCCATGATATTTCGGGTTCTTTTGTTGTAGATTCGGTATCCCTTTTTGTTTGGTGCATACCCTACAAATACTCCAATGTCCGCTTTAGCTTTAAGTTTTCCTAAGTCTTGGCCCTCATTAGTTGGATAACACAATGCACCAAATACACGAAGGAATGAGAGATTAGGTTTTCTGTTGTGGACAAGTTCATATGGAGTTTTTCCATGAACTGTGTGAATCAGGGATCGATTTTGTGTGTAGCTGATAAGGTTTTAAAAGGTACCATTTTGAGGGGTCGTTTAAGTCCTTATTTGATCACTTTTGTATCCGTTATTGCTTAATATCGTTCCTTTTCACTTTTTAGGTCTCGTGAAGGCAAAATGCTGGAATGGCACTTATTTGGACGAAAAGGCGCGAATATATGAAGAAAATGGCCAAAGTCGAAATCGAGACACTCACAGTTGCTGAAAGTAGAAGGCGACGGCGTCAGGTGCTATTGGCGACGCCGTCCCAAAATTATTGTGACGGGCCAGAACCCAAAACTCGTATTTTCAAGAGACGGCGTCTAGTTGTGAAAGAGTAGGCCGTCGCTACTCAGACGGCCTAGATGCAATCCAGACGACGTCAGAAGGTGAAGAGGACGGCGTCACGGACATAAGGTGATGCCGTCGCAAGGTTAACGTGGCCAAGACGAAACCCTAATGGCGGCGACACGACGGCGTCACTAAACATAAGGTGACGCCGTCGCAATTGTAATCTTATATATAGAATCCGAATTTTTCAGTCTTTGTGTGGAGAGTCTTTGGAGTAAAAACCTAAAACCGAACCTAAGGTGTCTTGTACAGTATTTTAGGGTTTTAAACCCTATCTTACATCAAGATAAGTCTTTACTTCATTAATTCAATTATGTCTTTGATTATTTATGTGTATGCTTGCATGTTTTCCATGTCCGGCTAATTTATTTGTGTGTTTGCTTAGGAAGTATGAAACTTAATTATTAAATATTGATTGGTTGTTTCTTATCTTAGTTGATTAATGATCTAGTAATGCGATAGGTCATTCGTTGTGTACTTAATGCTTGATTCATCTTTGTGAACCTTAGAGTATAATTACCTGAGTAATTGTAGGCTAAACCATCCAAAGAGCGCCTTAGAGTAGGAGTTTATAATCTCTAGTGGGTTTGTAGACAAGACCCTTTGGTAAGTTCGAAGAGTTAGGGAGAAACGCATACCCTACAACTTTAGACACACAACGCAACTAGGAATAAGACGTGACACTCAACCATCAATAGGCGATAATTAAGGAGTAATACAAACTAAGTAAACACATCTTTAAACTATCATACGAGCACACATTAATTAGACATAGACTCCCACAACCTTAGTTTAGATAATTAGATAATAGTAGAGTAATCGGTAGAAATACCAACCCCCCAAATCCAATACCCGAGATTCGTACCTTTCCATTTTTCATAAAATATAAAAAGATAAAAAAATAATCTTCCTCAACCTTAACCTTAGCGTAGTAACTCCCTACTAGCATTCCTATTCCCCTAGAGAACGATATCAATACCCGTGGCTTACCCTAATTACTACACTACAACGATTAGGTTCACTGCCTAGGGTGTTATAAAACTTGCTCGAAGAAAAGGAAGTTCCTTTGACCCCGAACGACGCGTGTAGCGTTATCAAGTTTTTGGCGCCGCTGCCGGGGAATAGAATAGCTAGTTAGTAGTCCACCTCGTTTAGGTTTCTTTGCTTGATTCCTATCAAGTAAACTTTTTTCTCATTTTTAGCTTCCTCTTAGTCTATCCCCCTTCTTCGTGACCTTTGTTCGTAACCTCATCACTTTTCATCATGGAAGGTGATAACCCACTACCATTCATCAACCCACCACCAAATGACCCGCCAAGAGCCCGTACTCTTGGTGAATACTCGAGACCAAGCCACCTAGGCTATAGGAACACCATTGAGCTTCCCGACCAAGCCCAAACTATGGCCCTGCGATCCGACACCATCCGGTTGGTGCAAAACGGATGTGCATTCCATGGACTTCGTTCCGAAGATCCAAATCAGCATCTGAGGGATTTCCTCAAAATCGTCGATTCCATCGACCTTGATGCTACTACTCGGGAGACCACGCGCCTGCGTCTCTTCCAATTCTCTCTACGGGACCAAGCTAGTAATTGGCTTGAGCGACTTCCCGCCGGCTCCATCTCAAGTTGGGATGATCTTACTTCTCGCTTCCTTACTCAATTTTTCCCACCGGGGAGAACCACTAAGCTTAGGCGAGACATCTTGACATTCCAGCAGCTCCAAGGTGAGTCTCTTTACAAAGCATGGACTCGATTTAAGGAATTACTTCGTAGACTTCCACACCATGGCATTGATCTTTGGCTTCAAATCCAAATCTTCTATGATCATACCGATTTCATCACTCGACGATCCATTGATCGAGCTGCCGGTGGAAGACTCAGCGACTTTAATGCAGAGCAATCATGGGATATCATAGAGGAGCTCGCCGATCAAAGCTACGAAGATTGGAGTGAATCTCCCGAAACTCCGATTAACGTGGTTAATGCCATATCCACTCCTCCTGAATCCTCCGATACACTCGAAGAGCAATTGAGTGCCATCGAGAGAGGAATTGATTATCTGATGGAAAGGCAGAAAAGAGCACCTGTACAAATTCCTCGAGAGATCGTCAAATCCGCCCACTCCACCAACCGCTCCACACCTCTTTCGGAATCCCCAAGTCGCGAGCAAAACCCAAGTTCCGCAAGGCGCTTCCGTTCTACTTCCCCAATACCACTTTCACCAAGCTTCAAGGATCAAATGAGGGAGTACATGGCAGCTCATACAGAGAGATTAGCAAGATTTGAAGAGGAGGTTTATAGGCAGAGAGAGGAAATGCAAGCAAAAATGAAAGAAATGATGGATTTGGTAATTGAATTTACCAAAACAAAGGCTCCCGAAAAAGTGCTCGTAAGAAGCAATGATTGCCCTCCCACTTCATTTGTAAACGCCGTTTCCATCATGCCTGAGAATGCAAGGGCTGAGATGTGGAATACTGAGGAAAGCACGAAGGATGAGTCCATGCCTAATGATGAACCTGAGACCATTGAGTACTACCTTGAGCACTAAATTAACAAGAAAACCATTGCAAACCAAGTAAACAACTTTAGGTACAATGAAGTTCTTAGGGAAGCTCTTGAAGGAAAAATGACGGAAGAAGAATACGACGCTTTACCTATGGAACCTCTGTATGAGTTGGTTATAAAAAAACCGTTAACAAGAAAACGAAACACCACAGGGAATTTCGTGATACCAGTTAGTATCGGTGACATGGACAATATAAATGCCTTGGCCGATCAAGGGACCGATGTGAACATAATGCCATTGTCAATCTATAATAAGTTAACTAATGAGAAACCAGCAAAAACCGACCTTAGACTTTCCTTAGCTAATCATACTTATGTCCACCCCGTAGGAATCGCTGTTGATGTTCTAATTGAGGTGGCTAACATCGTTTATCCGGTGGATTTCGTGATCATTGATGTTGAGGAAGATAAAAACGTACCCCTCATTCTTGGGACACCGTTCCTGGCCACCGCCAAGGCAACCATTAAATGCGGAGAAGGCATCATGATACTCAAAAGCGGGAAAGGGTACGCTAGGATACCCATCGTCCCAAGATATCCTCTTAAGATCATGGAAATGATTACGGGTGGAAATCGAAAAGCCTCGGATAACAATGTTAAGAAGAAGAAGAATGACTGGGAAAAAGGGCTTAGAGACTTTATGGTTCAAGGATTGTATGCGACATTGTGGAAACCCGATAAAAAGTTAAGAAGCAATCCCACCTCATTACCTAAGGTACAAAAGGACCCTAAGGAATTTCTAAAGGGAGAAAAAGTGCTCTTGTATAGATCTCGGATAAGGGCATTACGAGGAAGAAACAAACCAAGATGGTTTGGGCCTTTCACAGTTAAGGAGACCAATTTAAAAGATAAAACCGTCGCCATAATTGACAGCGTTGGCAAGGAATCCACGGTGAGCATACAGCGTCTACACCCTTTCGATGAAGGGAAAACAAAGAGTCAAGAGGGCGGTGGTGAGGAAACGTAGGAGCACGACTACGAGTCTAGCTACAAGACTCTTTAATAAAGAAAAGCGCTTCGTGGGAGGCAACCCATGCTTAATTGTTTGCTTGTTAGTGTCTTATATCTTTTATTAATTGTTTATCCTCATGTTTAAATTTGTAAAAATGCTTTATTTTGTTTTTAACCTCGTCTTAATTGCATATAAAGGTATTTTACATAAGGGATAAGTGTAGGGAGGATTACACACGTTTTCAAAAGAAACGTAAACATGAGAATAACAATTAACTAAAAGATATTTATGTTTGTTTGTTCGAGTCAAATGCTTGTATCGAGTCATAATGAATGTTTTGCAGAAATTTTTCCAGATTCTAAAGATGTAAATTTTCCAGAATTTTTTCCAGAAAATCGCAGACCAGTTTTTATCAGGATAACCTGACGGTGTCAGGATTGCAACCTGACGGCGTCAGGAAGGAGTAAAAACATCAGATTACTTTTTCTCGTTTTCTGAGCTACTTATAAATTTTTGGAATTTTCCAGGTCTTAATTTTCTTAGAAATTCTGTAAACATCCATTCCACAAGCATTATATCCTAGTTTAAATCGAGTCTTATATATATTATTACCGCCGATTTTACGCGAAGGTTTCGTTTGTTTTCTTCAAGTGTGCAGGTTTAGTTTGTCAAGAAGAAGTTACATAAGATTGGAAGGAGCTTTTCACGCAATAATTCTTCTTGGAAAAGAGTTTAACCACCACTTTACACGGATCCTACCGAGCTAATCAGGGGAGTATTAGTTTCTTTCGTTTTTAATTACCTTCTTCTATCATAACTTTGATACTTTCGGGGAACATTGGGGACAATGTTCAGTTTAAGTGTAGGGAGGGAAAATAAAATGGGAACTTTGAAACTATGCTTATCCTTGACTATTTGCTTTGTCCAATTGTGATTGTGTAATAAACCATGAGAAAATGTTGGTTAGGGTAATTTTGTCACCAAATTTAAAAATTTTCATGACATATAGGAGTGGGCCATTAGTCTTAACAAAAGCGTCTCACGGATAGGAAGTTGCATGACTAGCACAAAAACCCTTACCACCCAAATTCCACCCAAAATGTGAGGATCGCCCTTAGATTAGTAGGAATTAAAAGCATTCATCTTTAATGCTTAGAGTGTGAACCGGTAGTATAATAGATTCTAGAACTTGTTTTGTGATGCATTCCGAGATCGCAAGTGAGGCTACACTTGTGTAGTTAGGAATAACTAAATGATAAGAGGCATTAGGATAACCCTTGTTTGATACCTGTAATATAATTACTTCTTCCATATCGGTTGAGTAATTCCCCCACACCCTTTGCGTTGTACTCATCTTTAGTATACGATACCCTTAGTTAACCCCTCAGAGCCTATCCTTTTCGCGGTTCTCGTGATGTTTCGGTTTTTTCGGAATATCAATGAAGAGCATTGTTTACACCCCACCCCCAAATATACACCCAAATCGCCTTAGCCTACCCCTTATGCACTCACTTTTAGTGCAAATGTTTGTTATCACCCTAAACCCTTAGTTCAATTATCTAGTTGCTTGCATAAGTTGCTAAGTCGAGTCATATCATTTGTATACAGTTTTGAGATGATTGGGATTCATGGGAAAAGTTAAAGTTTATGAAATGACGGGAAGGGAACGTTAAATTCAAATTCCCTTTGTTTGCGTAATAATGTACCCCAAGTGTTTTGATCTTTTCAATTCGGGTCAAATTAGTGTTAGAGTAATAAAAACTCAAGTGTAGGGATATGCCTGTAAATCCCTAGTATTTTGATGTTATCATAGAGGATGGTAGAGTAAAAGTGTATGAAAAAAAAAAATCAAAAAAAAAAAGAAAAAAATAGAGTAAAAAAAAAAAAAAAAAAAAAAAAAAAAAAAAAAAACGTACGGGCTACCATCCTACATATATCCTTTAAATTTATGTTTTTTTATTTCAGTTATCTAGAGTTTAGAGTGTCGAGTCTTGGCTTAGCAACGCCATTCTTCATATGCATTTAACATAGAGATTTTTGACTTGCCACCACTAAATAGCCTATCCCACCAAACCCTTGTTTCCCTACCGTAAGCCTAACGTTACAACCCTTTAAAATACCTCTTTGATAGTCTTTCCTAGGTGCTTACGCCAAAGCGATGGAGGTTTGATCTATTCTCAAGCCTATGGTAATCTATGTACTAGGACCGGTTAATGAGTGTTTATCTTCCATTTCCTATATTGTTATATTTCATATATACACCCGAGAGAGATGTGAGTATCCAAACACCCCATGTGAGGTGCTAGTATGTAATTTTCGTGCTTGTTATGACTTTTGCGGGGCTTATATGTGTTGTGGACCGTTTTGAATTAATGCTTCATGACCCCTAACTTATAAATTAATTGGCTAAAAGCACATTTGCTTGAGGACAAGCAAATAACAAGTGTAGGGATTTTTGATAAGGTTTTAAAAGGTACCATTTTGAGGGGTCGTTTAAGTCCTTATTTGATCACTTTTGTATCCGTTATTGCTTAATATCGTTCCTTTTCACTTTTTAGGTCTCGTGAAGGCAAAATGCTGGAATGGCACTTATTTGGACGAAAAGGCGCGAATATATGAAGAAAATGGCCAAAGTCGAAATCGAGACACTCACAGTTGCTGAAAGTAGAAGGCGACGGCGTCAGGTGCTATTGGCGACGCCGTCCCAAAATTATTGTGACGGGCCAGAACCCAAAACTCGTATTTTCAAGAGACGGCGTCTAGTTGTGAAAGAGTAGGCCGTCGCTACTCAGACGGCCTAGATGCAATCCAGACGACGTCAGAAGCTGAAGAGGACGGCGTCACGGACATAAGGTGACGCCGTCGCAAGGTTAACGTGGCCAAGATGAAACCCTAATGGCGGCGACACGACGACGTCACTAAACATAAGGTGACGCCGTCGCAATTGTAATCTTATATATAGAATCCGAATTTTTCAGTCTTTGTGTGGAGAGTCTTTGGAGTAAAAACCTAAAACCGAACCTAAGGTGTCTTGTACAGTATTTTAGGGTTTTAAACCCTATCTTACATCAAGATAAGTCTTTACTTCATTAATTCAATTATGTCTTTGATTATTTGTGTGTATGCTTGCTTGTTTTCCATGTCCGGCTAATTTATTTGTGTGTTTGCTTAGGAAGTATGAAACTTAATTATTAAATATTGATTGGTTGTTTCTTATCTTAGTTGATTAATGATCTAGTAATGCGATAGGTCATTCGTTGTGTACTTAATGCTTGATTCATCTTTATGAACCTTAGAGTATAATTACCTGAGTAATTGTAGGCTAAACCATCCAAAGAGCGCCTTAGAGTAGGAGTTTATAATCTCTAGTGGGTTTGTAGACAAGACCCTTTGGTAAGTTCGAAGAGTTAGGGAGAAACGCATACCCTACAACTTTAGACACACAACGCAACTAGGAATAAGATGTGGCACTCAACCATCAATAGGAGATAATTAAGGAGTAATACAAACTAAGTAAACACATCTTTAAACTATCATACGAGCACACATTAATTAGACATAGACTCCCACAACCTTAGTTTAGATAATTAGATAATAGTAGAGTAATCGGTAGAAATACCAACCCCCCAAATCCAATACCCGAGATTCGTACCTTTCCATTTTTCATAAAATATAAAAAGATAAAAAAATAATCTTCCTCAACCTTAACCTTAGCGTAGTAACTCCCTACTAGCATTCCTATTCCCCTAGAGAACGATATCAATACCCGTGGCTTACCCTAATTACTACACTACAACGATTAGGTTCACTGCCTAGGGTGTTATAAAACTTGCTCGAAGAAAAGGAAGTTCCTTTGACCCCGAACGACGCGTGTAGCGTTATCAGTAGCATTCAGTGGCAATGGCTTCAGCCCAGAGAAACATTGGAACCTTTGAGTAAATCAGCATTATTCTTACGGCTTCCACAAGAGTTCGATTTCGTCTTTCAACTACACCGTTCTATTGAGGAGTTCGAGGAACGCTTCTTTGATGACTGATTCCAACACTTTCATAAAACTCACTAAGTTGTTTGTTAACAAACTCAGTTCCATTGTCTGTTCAGATGATTCTGACAGTTTTGTTAAGTCGAACCTGCAGTTGTTTGATGAGTTTGATGATGATATATGGAGTTTCATCCTTTGTCCTTAAGAACGTGACCAGGTGAATCTAGAGTAATCATCAACCACAACTAACACATATTTCTTCCCAAAGATATTCTGTACTCTCATTGGTCCACATAAATCCATGTGAATGGTATGAAGAACTTCTGTAATTGAGTTTATAGGTTTGGGTTTATGGGTATACTTCTTGCTTTTTCCCAATTGGCATGTTGAACAAAGATGATCCTTTTCATACTTCAGTCTAGGTAAACCTACAACTAACTCCTTTCTAGAGAGATCATTGATGGTGCCGAAGTTCAAGTGATTGAGACGACGATGCCATAACCATGACTTTGTTTTCGAAGCCTTTGACAACAAGCAAATTGGAGAAGACTTCATCATATCTTCGATAGAGATGGTGTATAGATTTGAACCACGTGTTCCTCTTAAAAGTTACTTACCATCAAGTTCTCTAACGAAACAAGTATGTTTTCTAAAGGCTACTTCTAGATCAGAATCACAAAATTGACCAACAGAGAACAAGTTATGACAAAGACCTTCCACATAATATACCCTGGAGATAACACTTTCACCAACAACGTAATCTCCATAACCCATAATTGCACCGAAATGATCGTTCCCGAATCTAACTGTCCTGATAAATTTGCTCACGAAGTTCATGAGCCGCGACCGGTCTCCAGTCATATGCTTGGAACAGCCTGAGTCCAGGTACCACAGAACGATTTGAACGATCTGCAGTTGAACACAGACAAGAATGGATAACTGGATAATTGGGATCCCCATCCAAGAATGGGTTCCATTTGGTTAGTAACAGTGATTGGAACACCCACATCAGAGATAGAAACATTCATATCAGAAATAGAAGCAATGGAATCATCAGGAATAGATGCAATGCTGGTGTCCGTATTTGATCTATTCAAAGTATGTTCACTTCTTAAAGGAATAGTTCTACCAGTAGGCATACATTTTCTAGTGGGCATTGTCTTAGCAAATTGAGGACAGGACTGATTAGCCTTTTGACCAAAAGGTATCCATCGATAACCTATCTTACTAAATGTTCTTCCTGTGGGTTTTCACTGTTTTCTAACTTTCTTTCGTCTTTGCCTTTTAGCCTTCTTAGCATGATTTTTAGCATTAAAAATTTTCACAGGGCAATTGACAGCATTAGACAAAACATTCACACCACATTCATGATTAGCAACAGAATTCAAGCAGACATCATTACATGGTTTATAGATAGAATCAGAATTCGAATTAATTACAGTACGCCTATGGCTAATACTAGAATCAACATGATTCGTTTTATTCAACTCAAACTTAAAGTTCCTAGGTTGGTCTTCTACTCTCTTCCAGTGTGCATTCTTAGCTTGCGAGGTCCTATCTTGCTTGGTATTGCCTGGAGGCTTTGACCCGCTTGCTTTAATGTCACTGATTACTCCTATAGAGGGAATTATGGGAACATTAGTTGGTTGATCTACCTTTTGCATTCCTAAACTAGATGTGCAAGGATCTGAACTACTCGAAGGCACATTAGTGTTCACTTTCTTAAAACTGGGTATAGAATGGTTTGTATGCTTGGCACTAGGCATAGAACAAGGCATCACAGCTTTACCTTTCGCACCTAAGGATTTAGGACATATTGCTATTAAGCATTCTAGCAGTTCCTGAGATCGTTTGGCTTGAATGCACGCAAACCTAATTTCTCTATCAAGAGGCTTATTTAGGTAATCCTCCTCCACAATCTCACGGAGACATTCTAGACTATCCTTAAGGTAAGCATAGTAGTTATGAAATACAAGTTCATTATTCCTAAGATGAGGAGGAATGTATTTAACAGTCACAGTATACTTGCAGTCAGAGGATGACTTTGAAACGACATTCTCATTAAAAACAAGTGGCAGTTTCCCTTTTTCCCGACCCCTCAGATTCTCAATTTCCTTTTGTAAAGAAGTTATTTTTTCATTGTTTTCTGTCACGAGTGACTTTCATTGAATCATATAACTCTTTAAAGTGACGTTTAACTTTTTCATTTTCTTCTAGAAAGCTCTCGTTTTCCTTTTGTAAAGCGTTTACTAAGTTTTGAAGATGAAAAGTTTGAGAATACTGAGAATCTAAAGGAGGAGGCATTTGGGAGCCAGTCACATTGTTCTTTTCACCCTTTAATTGAGAAATTTAGGCTTTCAACTTTCTGATCGTGCAACAATGAGCTTGAATCTGTTCATCACGTTTATTTATCTGAAAAACTGCATCAAACTCTGGAACATCTAAGGATGTCTTGATATTTGAGGTTTTAACATTTTCTTTAAGATGTTGATATTTTAGTTGCAAATCAAAATGTTCAACTTCTAGTTTAGAAAGATATTTTACCAAATTATCGTGATCATCTCGATCAATTTTCTCACTAAGTTCTGAGTTTTTGTTTTCAAGCTCAATGACACGATCATGGGAAACTTTCAATGCAATAGATAATTCATGAAATCGAGAAGCAGTAATGGAGTGATTCGTAGCAGTGTAAAACACATCTTGAACAATACATTCAGAAATAAGATTCTCATTGAATGTGTGCAAGTTCTTCCTCTCAATCTCATTATATTTTAATTCATGCTCATAGTCACTAACCTCAACTATCATTGCATCAAATTCCTTTTCCATTTATTTAATATCTGAATCCATCCCCTTTTTAAGACTCTCAAATAGATCTTTTAGTTGTTTAAAGAAAGGCATGACCTTAGTTAAATATCATTCTTTAGTTTTCTCAAAACCCCTTTCCCCTTCTGTTATCCCAGTGGGTGTGATCCTTTTCTTACAAGTTTTCTCAAAGTCAACAAATAATTTAAAGATGACATATTGACTAATTAAGGTCTTACTTTTAGTGGCAATAGTTCTAGGGACTAGATTCATTGGTGTATTAGGAGGATACACAGTAGCTGAAGGCATTTTCCTAAGAGGGGGGTTTGTTACAACAAGTTTCTCTGCCTTTTGTTTATCTAGATCCTTTTTCCAGAACACTTGTTCAGGTGTTAACAATGTTTAAGGCTTAAACATGTTCAAGGAAATCCAATTTTCCTTTTTGTAGTCATGGGGTTTGATAATTATGTTTTTCTCTTTACATGAAGGATTGTTGAGTTTCTTATCCATTTTCTCCCTAGTGACCTCATCTGATTTCTTATCTTCCTCCGTGCACTCAGCACAACTAGGTTTCTGTCTAGGCTTAAGGATTTCATTGCCATCATAAATTACCTTATGAGCAGTTCTAGCCTTTTTAATGACCTCTGGATTTGGTTCCTCAACAAGGGGAATGCTGTGCTTATCGCTTAAGACTCTATGCTTAGTGATCATGTGAGCAGTCTGAATGGTATTCCCTTGTATGTACAACTTATTTTCAAGCTTGTTTTTCAAAGTTTTTTGATTGGAAAAATCATTCAAAAGTTTTGATTCCTTAGCATTGAATTCTTGCTTAAGCATTTTAACATTTTCTTGAAGTTCTTGTTTTTGCTTAGCAGTTTTAGAAAGCTTTTCTTGTAAGGAGTTTAACTCTTGTTTTAATACTTCTTCTCTAAAATTACTTTTTTGAATAATTGTACGCATTCGGTTATCCATTTCCTGCTCACGTGTGGTTAACTCAAACTTAGCACGCTGTTCATAAATAGCAACTTGTTCTTTATAGGTATTCAGTTCAGAGATAACAAAATCATCAGGCGTGTATACAGTATATTCATCAAAGACATAATCATTATTGACTGTGGAAGATGCATCGCTCGGTACAACCTCACTTTCACCTTGTTTCACATATTGATCATATGGGACAATATTGCTATTACCCTCATCATCAATATCTGATTCATAAGTCTCAAGAGATTGTACTTCATTATGCATCTTTCGCACCTCAACATCATCATAAAGTTTTAATACCTCTGAGATGATTGATTCTTTGGATGGACTAGCTTGCTGTAGTGATGAGACCTTAGGAGAGACCATTGGAGATATGCTAGCCATGAAAATTGTTTGTGCAGTAGGTTCATCATCGACGTCAGAGTCGTATGCATCACAGTCCGCAACTTGGAAGGCATTCTGATGATTATGACCTATCTCCTGAATTGGTGGCTCTTCTACATCTGCATCATATGTCTTGGCATTGCCTTTAGCAAGAAACAACAGCTCCTCTTCATCCAACATAGCTCCATCATCCTGAGCTTGCACAAGTAAAATCTTTTCTTTGAAGTATTCTGCATTTTGAGGGCGTTTTGGAGAGGTGCAGTTCCTTGCTATGTGTCCATCACCACCACAGTTGTAGCACTTAATTGGCTTGGTTTGTCCTTGATTTCCATTCCTTCCCCTATAGTGATTTTCCACATACCCTCCTCCTACTCCACCTCTTCTTTGTTCATATTGTCTTCCTTGAGCTGGTTGCACGGTAACCTTTCCATCTCTGACCAACGCATGATTGTGTAGATTGGATGCAGTCCTAATTTCATTGTTAGTGTGAAGTCTCTTAGTGTGTGGAGTGAAGGTTAAGTTTTGTTTAACCATAAGAGCCAGTTTATTGATAAAGTGTTCCATGACTGCATTGGCATCAGGTTGTTTGAAACTTGGATCTGGAATGACTTGAGATGCTTTGGTAGTAGTTCCATCATTGGTGTAGAAGGCTGTTGAATCATTTGATGAGCTTGTATCTCCCTGGTTGGTTTTGAACTGATCAAGAATCCTTTTTTCAAACATAGCATGCCTCTCATTCTGAAGAAGGAATGCATAGAGTGGCTCATAGTTAGTATTCTTCAATCCTTTTGTTAGCTTCACAGAGGTGACAAACTTGTGCCACTCGGGATTCATGTTGTTCACAAACTTTGAGTTCAGCTGAATGTTTGGCATGGTCATTTTGATGTTCCTCATGTCATTCACAAGCTTATGGAATCTCACGTAGTACTCATAGACACTCTCATCTGGTTTCATCTTGAAGTGCTCAAACTCATCATATAGTTGTGATTCTCTGTCTTCAACAGTTAATTCAGAACCTGAGAGAAGCATCTTGACATTATCACATACAACCTTTTCTTCAGTGTTGTGATTGATAAGCTTGTAGATGTCTTTTGGAAGACCTTGAAGTATAATGTTAGAAGCCCTGATATCTGCATCAAATCTCTTTTTCTCCTTATCATCGAGCTCATCATACGTCTTTGGTCTGTCTATTCCATAGATCATTGTTCCATCTGTAGCTGTATCAATTAAGTCTCTAGTAGTCTCAATCTGATAAGGTCCTTCATCAATTGACTTGAGAATGTTGACTCCGTTTTCTTTTCCCAAACAGTACAATTGGATTCGTTGTGCCCATGAGTCATAGTCAGTTCTGTCAAGCATAGGTGGACGTGTATCTGACCCTGCTGCTTGAACGTCCTCAGCTACGGAAGAAATAGTAGGAACGATGTTTGCCATAATTACAAGTTCTACGGGATTTTAATATTCTTTGATTAAACCGGGAAATTGATTCTATCACGGAATTTTACTAAACCAAAAGAACAACCGTAAGAATGTATCACGAAGAAGTAACAAGTCTAAATAGACAAGTAGCTAAACACTCAACTCGCTTAGTAATCAACTCGCTAAACAACCAACTCGCTCAAAGGAACAAGTCTCTTAAGGAATCAACTCGCTAAATAGCCAAGTCGCATTAGTATCAACTCGCAACATAATCAACTCGATTGATGAAACAAGTCGCTAAATAGCCAACTCGCTTTAGTATCAACATGCAACACAATCAACTCGCTTAAAGAAACAAGTCGCTTTAGGAATCAACTCGCTTAATAGCAAGTCGCAAACAGACACAACTCGCTTAACCACCAAGTCGCTTAAAAGCTTAACTCGCTAAATAGCCAAGTCGCATATATCAACTCGCATCCAGTAACAAAGCAACTCGCTTTGAAGAACTAAATATCCGAGACTCAACTCGCTTAGTACAAAGTTCAAAAATAACCACTTTATCAATAAAAAACAACCAAACCACAATGATTTAAGCCTTCCAATTCAAAACATAAACACATATGATGATCCTAAACACAAAAGTACAAGCAAAATTCAAACTTGAACACTAAAATTTGTCCAATGAATCAAACTCTTCTAAACACTTAATACCCCCAAAACCTTATGAAATCCACTAAAACAAAGAGCATGAAAGATGAGTGATCAAACCATGGCTCTTGATACCAATTGTAAGATATAGGATTTCACAAACACACTAAACCATAATCAAAGTGGGGCGTTCAAGTAATTTAGAGAGAGAAAGTTCTAGAGAGAGAAAGGGAAGAGAGTTGGGAACTATGTGAAACAAAGAAAAATGGTATTGAAGCTCCAACCCTCTACCTTGGGAGGTAGAGGGTATTTATAGTTTCTTTCAAACAACGCCACCTACAGGCTGTGGATCAGGCATACAGTGGGTAAAGACCCGTCCGTCCTCCATGGTGTTACAAGACAAACAACTTAATAATATAACTAGACTACGACTACGAGCTTTCTAACGAATACATATACTTGAGGTGACCGACTCTTTAACGACTGAATTTTCTAATTCCTAACAGTATGTCAGAATTAGAAATCTTAGTCTTCCTCCCTCATAGCTCTCCAACCGTTGCATCTGATCCCGATGAATTTACCTTTCATCAATCCTAGTGATAAACCGACGAACATCCTTGCGATATGCCAATCCATCTCGAACCATCTTCAGGGTCGCATCACATAACTTTTGAATTTCATCGAATGCCATGAAACATGTTTGATGATTTTCACTTCGGTAGACAAACCTAAACTTTGGTTTATGGAAGATTTTGTACTGAGGTTCTTGATTGATTTCGTTGAAGTGTAAAAGTGGTGCAGTAAGGTTGAGTTGCTTTTGGTAAGATTCGACCTCGAGTTGGAGATCTTCAACACGCTCTTAGATGGTTGTACTGCGGATGAAAATGAGGATTGCAGAAATGTACTTGATCTGAATCTCGGTTGAGGTTCAGGTTGGGGCTCAGGTATGTCATGATCCACATCACGAGTGTATGTAAAGTGATCGATGGTTTTCTCCATTGGTGGTGTGGTTTCTAAATACCTTGGTTGATCAGATGGTGGTGGCTATGTAGCTAGTTGTGTAGTGGTGGTGGTCTTAGCAGGTGGTGGTGGCATAGTAGTGATAGCTTGCTTAACCATTTGTCTAATCATTGGATGGAGTTTCCTTCTTAACAGATTTTGTTGTTGACTTAGTTGATTCTTTTGTTGGTGGAGGTGATGATTGAGATGATGATTTGGGTTTGGTGGAAGTGTCAAGAGGTGGTTCAGAAGACTGTTGAGGTTTGTGTGTTGGATTGTCAACAATGAATTTGTTTGTTTCCTTCTTTAACTTTTCCTCTTCAGCTCTAGCAGCTTCTTCAACAGCCTCCTTTCGTTTCATTTCTACTTCAGCCGGCCAAATTATCATCATCAGTAACACTGTCATCCTTATCATGATCATAATCTCCTTCGTCATACATGACCTCATCTTCACCATGCTCTTCTTCTTGGGTTGTAGTAGTTGTTGTTGTGGTTGCTTTATTTCAACAGTTGTAGTGACAGTGACACCCTGATCCTTACCGTGTTGATTAACCATATCGGATGGGGTAAGAGATGTTTGCAATGGGTCTTCCATAAGTGGAGAACTACTGCTTGTCTCTCCTGCCCCACCGAGTTGATTAATCGGAAAGGTTGAAGCATGGTATTCCATCCTTTTCTGCCTTAATGTCTTACGAAGTTGTCTTTCTTCATCCATTGAATCATACTCATCATCAAAAAGAAGTCAGGGATTGAGAATGACTTTGTGAGCATGTATTTGAATGGATGTTACAAAAGGATGACCACAACAATTTCTGCAAGATGATTCTGAGCATATGAAGTTGTTGAAGATGACTCGGAGATTGTTCTTGCCAATTGTTTTGTCATATCCAGCTGGGAATGTGTTTGACATTGTGAGCTCAGCTGGGGTATTGAAGTTTTCTTGATTTGTGGTCATTTTGTGATCTGAAAGTAATTAGACAAAGAAACAGGCATATGGAAACACATTGTGTTAGTTTAGCCTAATTTATTATCTAATTACTTGTTTGATGGTAACATGTTTATGTTAGTTACAAGTCCTAATTCACATTTGTCCAATTGTTTGAAGTTGATGTGATAAGTTATGTGAACATGTTAATATTGAAGTTTAAAAGTTGATTTTTCACTTAACACACAACATATTAACTTTTGTAAGCTTATGCGTAACATTAGGTAATAGTGACTTATGAGTAACATTTAACAAGTAACATATGCGTAACAGGCCAAAATGTAGTGAACAGTGGGTTATGTGTAACAAGGATCCTTATGCATAAGAAAGGAGCTTATGCGTAGGAGTAAGCTAAAGCGTAAGACCAAGCTTATGCGTAAGAGTTTCTTGCACGTAAGACAAGTTCAAAGGCTTTAGTCCTACGCGTAGGAATAAGCTAGATGTTACGCTTAAAGTTTACTCGTAAGAGTAAAGCTTATGCGTAACGAGCCTTTTTTACGAATATCTTTCCAAGATATGCGTAATCCACTATAGACCTCTGATGCGTAAGAGTTACGCGTAAGATTTCTCTTGGGCGTAACCTTTAAGCATAAAAGTATTCCTTAAGCGTAACAGTTTGAACACCTGAAGATTCTGACATTACAAATAATTAACCTATTAAATATAAACCTGAAATCTTGATTACAGTTTATTCCAAACGTCTTTAAGATCACAAACCAAGCACAAGAACATATCAGATACACACAGAAAGACTTAGGCGTAAAATTTCTTAAACCTTAAACCCTTAATCTATGCGTAAGAGATATAGCCACACAAATCAAACAAGAATGTTTCTGGAGTGTCCTAGATGTCATATGAGTGCAATGGAACAAGATTTAACACATTTCCACCACAGAATCAGAAGATTCATGGGAGATGAACCCTAAAACCCTAAAACTTTAATTTTGACACATTATGTGTTTCTGGGCTAATTAAAGGTTCACAATATGTTTATAAACTTATTCTAACACTATCTTGACCAATTAAAAACATCACAGAAAATACAAGTCCCAATTTAAGCGCGAGAACCCTAAATCAAGAATCAAGCAAATTACTGATTCTGGGTGGTTTAGGATGGTTGAAATAGATTTAGAACATATTTAGGAACGTTTTAACACAAGCCATTTCAACCGAAACACATTTATAAGTAAAACCCCAATTCATACGCATGAACAAGCATTCAAAATCATTTTTAAAAAGTTTTAACCGTTGGATTTGAAAGACTTTTAAAACTCTTGTTTAGAATCTTGATAAAAACAGTTTAGAACTTACAAATTATGAAAAGCTTGAACGGATTTGAAAAATTGATTTTGGCCGTTTAATCTTGATGGTTGTTTAGGAGTAAATGCACGTGAAGTGGTGCATTGAATGTGTTAGGTGAATGTTTTTGTTAAAATTAATTTTTCAAACTTGACACATTTGGCCCCTTAACCTCAAAAAGGTTCCAACCAAGATCCTTTAACTCCCATTTTGGTTACAGAAAACCTATTTAGGCAAGAAACTTGACGATACTCCCCCTTGACTTTTGAAATAATGAATTTTGTAAACATTTGAGTCCGAGGAGGGTATTTTACATGATAAAGTATCCACCACTTAATAAGAAACAACGTATTTTTGGTAACATGCAAGTACAAGGTTTTATGAAACAGAAAAATATGTACTTTCTCCCCCTCAATACTTGTTCGGGAAAAATGGTGAAATGTTTGATAGAACATGGTGTTGATGGAAGTTTTGTAGTTGCGATGTTTGTTTTCAGATAGAATTTGAAAAGAAGATTATTTTTGGATTTTATAAGATTTTATATTTTTGTATTTTGTTTTTGAAATATTTTTACAAAAGAGGTTTTGGTGTTTGACTTTTCAAGAATGTTTTAAAACTTCGTTTAGTTCTTCTGGAGTCAAACACCTCATATCATTATGGTGAATCAAATCAGTAAATCTTGCGGGAGGCAAGGCTTTATTGAGAAGATCCGCCAATTGGTGTTCTGTACCTACAAAGTATAATTCAATTGTACCATTTTCCACATGCTCTTTGATGAAATAATATCGAAGATTGATGTGCTTTGACTTTGAATGTTGAACGGTGTTGCACGAGATCGCAATAGCACTTTGGTTGACGCAGTACACCGGAATTCTGTCAAATACATAACCATAATCTTTGAGTTGGGTTCTCATCCAAATGACTTGAGCACAACACGCATATATGGCTACATATTCAGCTTCAGTTGATGACAACGATGTACAATCTTGTTTCTTCGACTGCCAAGACACCAATTTATCACCAAGGAATTGTAAACCTCCTGAAGTACTTTTCTGTGAATCTAAGCATCCTGCATGGTCAGCGTCTGAAAAAGCTATTAGTTCAAAACAAGAATCCTTCAGATACCAGATCCCTAAATTAATGGTTCCTTTGACGTATCAGAGGATTCTTTTAGCCTCAGAGAGGTGTCTTTCAGTTGGCCTTGACTAGTAACGGGAGCAAAGATATATACAGAAAATACAATGTCGGGTCTACTGGCTGTTAGATACATGAGACACCCAATAATACTGTGGTATTTGGTAGGGTCAATCAATTTCCCATGTAAATCAGCATCCAATTTGTTGGTATGTGCCATTGGTGTTGCTTAGGTGTCACAACTTTGCATTCCATGTTTATTCAATATTTCAAGAGCATATTTGGACTGACTTAAGAAAATACCACGGGGTGATTGATGAACTTGTAGTCCTAAGAAGAACGTAAGTTTAGCTATCATTGACATTTCAAAATTTGTTTTCATTAGATGTGAAAAAGCGTTTGAGTACTTTTTGTGGGTAGAACCAAAAATGATGTCATCCACATAAATCTGAACAATTAAAATGTGTGCCCCATGATATTGAATAAACAGTGTTGGGTTGACCGATCCTTTGATAAAATGATTAGCAAGGAGAAAGGATGACAACTTATCATACCACGCCCGAGGGGCTTGTTTGAGACCGTAGAGAGCCTTGTTCAGTTTGTAGACGTGGTTAGGAAACTATGGATCAAAATATCATTCTGGCTAGCTAACATATACTGTTTCCTTCAGTTGACTATTCAGAAAAGCAGTTTTGACATCCATCTGATAGATAGTGATGTTCATGTGAGCAACCGGAGCAAATGATTCTTCAAAGTCGATACCCTCTTCCTGTCTATAACCCTTAGCCACCAGATGTGACTTGTTTTGGATAACCGTACCTTCAGCATCTAACTTATTCTTCCAAATCAATTTGAGACCAATGACGTAGACCCCTGTTGGTCTTTCAACCAATTCCCATACTTCTAAACGTTTAAAGTGGTTCAGCTCTTATTGCATGGATTCAATCTAGTTGTCGTGAGTCATTGCATCTTTAATGTTTTGGGTTTCAGTTTAACTAACGGTGAGTGCACAAATGCAATGTTCTCTGTCAGTCTAAAGGCATTGTCTAGTTATGACTGGTTGGTTTGGGTTGCCAATTATGTTAACAAGAGGATGGTCTTTAGTCCATCGGTGTGTGGAGGGTTGATGTTGGTATACATTATGCATATTTGGTGGATTCATATGGCTGGTAGAAGATTCAACAATATCTGAATATTTAGTTTCAGTAGCGAAAGGGTTAAAGAACGCATTTCTATTATAATCCGCGGGTGCAGGTACATCTTGATTAAGAATATCATCAGCTGGGTCATTGTCATTAGAAGCGGTTTGTTCGGTTGTTGTTGGAGATTCAATCAGAGGTGCATCAACAACAGTAGTTGTTCTTTCAGGTGTATTAGGGATTGGAATATTATTAGGTTGAGCAGCGGAAACATTTGATACATCAAGATCGTCACTATAACAAGGACGGGGTCGTTACTCCCCATAGTACTAATCATGATATATGCGTTCACTCGCAGTGACTAATGGTTCATGATACAGGGGACTTATGGCTAAATACTTAGGCAGTACCAATAGTCAAGAAGCGAACATTTATGAAAAACCTTGTGTTCTAGCTTAGAGCATGTATCTCCCTCGCGGGGTTTGTAAAATAAAGTAAAAGTGTTAGCCATAAATTTTTTATTAGAGGTGATGGTCATTCACGTTTAGGAACTTTGTAACATGTGTTAGATATCATGCTAGAATAGTCAACGGGCTTGTGGATTGGGCTAAGCTAAATGGTTAATCGTTTAGTTAAGCTAGCCTTGTATAAGTTCATGTAACCCAATCCATGTCCAAGCCGATCTTACGGCCCATGGCCAGGCCTTAGGGCATTATGTTACTTGTACTATAAATACCCCTCAAAGTCTCATTTGAGGGGTGTGCTTAAGTGTGTGTGTGTGTGTGTGTTTTTCTTTCAAGTATAACAACATCTTGTTTAATCTTTCTCTCTTGTTTCATACGCATAACTTCTTAAGTCACCACTGTAACAACCCACATCTTCCGGCTATTTTTCATTTTCGAGAAATTACTATTCACTTTTACTATTCATTTTCACTATTCATCAGGTCAAATTTTTATTTCATGTTCTCGTAAGATAAATTATTTTAGTAATGACCTGAGAGTTCGACCATCGTTAAATCATTTTCGCAAAAGTTATTAAGTAAACATCGTTTTAAAGTTTCGTTTTAGACGGTTCACCGTTTAAACATCACGCGCATAAAGCAAATCAACTCTGATAATTTTCCTCGCATCAGATGAATTTTTAGATCACTCATGATTAATTTGAGAATTTTTAAGATTTATTATTTTTAATATTACCAAATAAGCCCAGCGCAGAACAAAACTAAACTTATGTTTTAAACAATTCTACATACATCCAGACTTAACGATTCCTGCACTGTGTTTCTAATATGTTTTTGACACTTTTACATTTTTTGGAAAAGTCAAACATATTTCCCTCCTCCTTTGACCATAAAGGAATTAACCTTGTACGTTCTACATTTTTGCTTAAATCGCGTAACTTTTAAACTTCACGAATAACTGTAAAGTTATCCCGCGTATGACGAAAACCACCTTTTAACATCTCATATCACTTTTAGACTATTTTTAGTCTACTCTAAATAAATTCACGGTTGTTTCCCTGAAATTTCGTTCTTTTCTGATAAACTGCGAATTATGTGTTTTTTACCCGTATTTCCAGCTTTAAGCAGCGTTTTTGCACCCAATGAGACTTATCACCTATTTTATATTTTTAAATGGAGTATAATGATGAGTTTAATCATTCCTATAACTTTCGTATTTTTACGATACCTGGTTTTACGTTTTATGGCTTCGGTTAGCGTTTAACGGAACCAAAACTCACTCCGTAATCAAGATAATACCAAAACTAACCACATAAGTCATCCTACCTTATCATGAACGAAATTTGGGAGGGGATTCATCACCTTGGTGTCAAAATCCTAAGCATGCTACCTTTAGATCATTTACATGTGTAATTTAACCATGGTTAGTTTTTAACCCAATATATAGTTAACCTAAATCTCTAGCCTATAAATACCAAGCTAAATCACTTCATTTCTCTTGCACCACCCCTTCTTAACATCTAAAGAACTAAAACCTAAAGGCATTTCTTATAGATCTTGTAAGAACATTCATGTGTTCTTGAAGAAAACTAGCGTTTGATCTTCGTTCTTGGAAGTTTTCAAGAAAGAGTCGTTATAATCTTCAAATAACTTCAAGTCTCCAAAAAGACGTTGTTATAATCTTCTATTATACTTTGAGCTTTCAAGAAGGCGTTGTTATAATCTTCTAATAGCCGTGGATTTTCGAAGATTGCAAATTCTACGTCGAAGCTCCGTTAATATTTTATTTTTCCATAATACTCCAGTATTCTATATTAAGGTAAGTCTTTATAAGACTCAAACTTATTTAAATACTTATAAACTTGTTAGTTTATTTATTGAATTTATAAACTCTTAATATATAATATTATCAAGTAATCAAAATACATGTTTTACGTATTGAGCACTACAACACTAGGGAACTTCATGTGAGGGGTTCATTTGAGGAAAACGTTTCGACGAGTTGCTGGATTTACGATTTAAAGTGTCCTAGCTCCTCGAACGTTTACTGCATGACCTCTGAATTATGATGGCCCGAACGGTAGTACGAGATATACAAAATAAAACCATTTCTATAAACAAACATACAAATACTACATCATGATGACATATATAGGATGGTTTATGTTTTCCTAAACATTATTCCAAACCTAAGTCGCAACATTCTATTTTAGGTTGCTCGTAGAAGTTCACACGGCACATCCATCATCCTCATTATACATTTGATATCATTTACTCTAAGGTGAGTCATAGCCCCTACTCTTTTAATACTTGTTTTACAAACTCTTTGGGGGAGATACATGCTCAACTATTTTCATTTACTTTTATAATTACTCTAAACTTTTACTGATTACCGTGAGTTCCTAGCCCCACTTTCTATTACTTAATTGTTTTACAAACCCTTGGGGGAGATACATGCTTTATTTTAAATCAAACACATTGCTTTCAAACTGTATGCTTATCTGAATGTATTATTTGCACTAAGTACCACTATTGCCAAATCCTAAGTCCCTACTATCATGAACCATTAATCACTTGCAAGTGAACGCGAATATTGTGGATAGGCCTATTGGGATTGACGAATCCCGTTTGTGTTGACCGGGTAGGCAAACAAACGCACTATATTTGAAGATCTATAGGTTAATTGGCAAATTACCTATTAGGGCAACGGTTACTATTATATATCATCTGTTAACGTTTTCGGTATCATGAGCTTAGTGCAATAATAACTCTTTTGGTTGTCAAACCATTGGTGTGAATTTATAACTCACACTACAAACATTATGGGTGTATAACAACGTAACCCACACAAACCTTATGTGTTCAACTGATTTCCTAAACTCTATGAATTTCACTCAACCTTTGTGTTGACAGTTTTAAGCATGTATTTCAGGTCCATAATGTCGGAAGCTGGCACGGACGAGCAAGGACTAGATCAAGAAGGCTATAAATTTTATTATCATTCGAAAACCCATTTAATGTATTTTGTAAACTTGGAACCATCTGGGACCTCATTTTTGTAAACTCTGATATTTATATAAATCGAATGATAAATCTTTTAAAACGACTCCATTAGAGTACGTTTTCTATTGTTATGACTGTTGTGCCATGAAGTAACACCCAGTTTGAATTCCGCTGCGTATCACGAAATTGGGGGTGTTACAACCACCTTTCTTAATCTTTTCTTCTTCATATTTTAAACATATGCTTTGTGTTTGTTTTACGTGTATACTCATGTGATAAGTCTTGGTAACGTGATAAGGGTGATATATTTAAGGTCCTACAAAAAGCGAGGCTATGAACTCACCTTGATATATTTAAGGTCCTACAATTGGTATCAATCGCCTAACAATGGTTTAGGAGTGTTTTTGGTTGAAATTTTTTGTGTAGTGTTACGCGTAGCTTCCGTTCTCAAAGTGGTCTCGTTTAAAACTTTAATGATTTATGTGGTATAGAGCCATGGTTATCTTTTGTTGATTTATGTGGGTTTTTATACATGTTTTTGACTGTTTTTGAGCTATTTCCGTGGGTCAGAAATTTTTTTTCCGTGTATTTGGGTTAATAGTTAATACATGTTTGTGTATCCTTATTTTTGGTCCAAAAGATGTCATATGGTCTTTCAATGATTTCTGTCTTGTGTCATTTTTTTGGCCCAAACAGTTATGTTACAACATCATTCATTTGACACTTTTTTTTGTACCAATATATTTCCGTGAAACAAAAGTGGTCATCCGAACCTTTTCATGGTCAAAATGGTCATAAAGAAGCATTTTGAATGCTTTTCTGGGTTTCATATGAAGATGGTCGGAATATTTGGTTGGAAATCTCGTCGGAAAAAAGTCAAAGGGTCAAAACCCTAGCTTTTTCTACGCATAAGGAGCATCTACAGAGAAAGTTACGCATAACTGTGAAGTTATGCTTAGGAATTTTTACGCATAAGCATCTGGCTTTACGCCTAATAAATGTTACGCGTATGTTTACGCATAAGCAAGTGACTTACGTGTAAGACCAAGAAGTTTACGCATAAGATCCGACCAGAAGTTACGCGTAAGAAATTAATGAGCAGAAAAGGAAAACTATTTATGCGTAAAAATGACCTCGACCACAAAACATACCATTTACCAAACAAAGTCTCGACTTCAGTCTCTATACATCATCAGTCCAACACATTTAACATCCGAAACTAAAAACCAACTCCATCAAATCCCATACTATCCTACTCATTCTCCATCTCCTACCACACCTATTCGAGATTCAAAGATCAAAACGAAAACATAGAATTAACAAATCTCAGAATAAATTCAGAATAAAATTAACAAATCTCAGAATAAAATTAACAAAAAAAGTGGTCTCGTTTAAAACAAAAGATTATGGCTTCTGAGAGACTAGCTCTAGAAACCGCACCAAACCCGCAGACTTCTGGACACATCAGTTCAGGACTCATACACCAAAGAGCTCCATCAACTTTTTCTGAAACACCTCATGAACAAGAATGGGAGAAATTCTTTGAGTTAATGTTCGATGAATACTATGGTGGAACTTCGACAAATGCATCAAACCATCATTCCGCTGCACCCGCTCAACATCATCTACCACCACCAACAGAAGATGCATCTACAACGGTCGAAACCAATGCACCAACTCCATCAACATCATCTACATCTACTCCAGCAACTCCAATTCTTTAAACAGTTTTACCAGCAGTTGATGAGCAAAACCAAAACATATCATTTCAAGAAGAACCTACTCAAAACCAGAACGATGCAATGTTATATGAAGACTTATTTGAAAACCCGTTTGCTACGAAATCAGCTGAATCATCTTCAAGCTTACGAGAACCATCTAACTCGCATACGTATAACATACGGTATCCTTCTACTATGAAGTGGACAAAAGACCACCCAATTGAACAAGTTATTGGTGAACCTTCAAGGCCAATTCAGAAGAGACGCCAACTTGCCACCGATTGCGACTTATGCATTTACCTTTGCTCAATTAGCAATATTGAACCGAAGAACATTTGGGAGGCAATGGCAGAACCCGCATGGATAGAAACAATGCAGGAGGAACTTCTCCAATACCGTCTACATGACTCTTGGGATATGGTTCCAAGACCAATTGACATTCGCGTCATTGATCTCAAATGGTTATGGAAGAACAAAAGGGATGAAGAGATGACTGTAATTCGCAACAAAGCTCGTCTTGTGGCCAAAGGATACAAACAGGAAGAAGGGATAGACTTTGAAGAGTCATTCGCGCCGGTAGCTAGACTTGAGGCAGTCAGAATTTTCTTAGCCTATGCAGCTCACAAAAACATCACGGTTTATCAGATGGACATTAAGACCACGTTCGTGAATGGAACTCTGAAAGAAGAAGTGTACGTGAGTCAGCCAGAAGGCTTCATAGACATGGAACATCCAGACTACGTCTTCAAACTCAAAAAGGCAATCTATGTTTTAAAGCAAGCTCCGAGAGCGTGGTATGACGAATTGTCCTCTTTCCTTATCCTAAACAATTTCACCAAAGGAACGGTTGATCCTACCTTGTTTACAAAAAAAATGCAAAAACGACATTTTGATTGTTCAGATTTACGTGGACGACATCATTTTTGGGTCCACTAATCCGAATCTTTCAAAACATTTTGAAAATCTCATGAAAAGAAAATTTGAAATGTCCATGATGGGGGAACTAAAGTTTTTTCTTGGTTTACAAATACATCAGTCCCCACGTGGAATTTTTATTAATTAAGCGACAACTGAGATTTTGAAAAATCATGGTATGGATAATTGTGACTCTGTTGGCACACCAATGGTAACATCACCAAAAATTGGAGCTGATTTGTTTGGGAAACCTATCGATCCGAAGAAATATTGGAGCATGATTGGTTCTCTCATGTACCTCACTGCTAGTCGACCCGATATTCATTTTGCTCTTTGCTTATTAGCATGGTTTCAGGCAAAGCCTACCGAACTGCACCTCAAAGAGGTTAAAAGGATCTTTCGGTACCTGAAGACATCCATTCACATGGGACTTTGGTATCCGAAGGAATCCAGATTTGATCTAATCGCCTTTTCAGATGCGGACCACGCAGGTGATCAAGTTACAGCAAAAAGTACATCAGGAGGAGCACAATTTTTGGGTGAAAAGTTAGTCAGCTTGTCTTCAAAGAAACAAGATTGCACTGTACATTCAACCGCTGAAGCTGAGTATGTATCTCTATCTGCGTGTTGTGCTCAAGTTCTATAGATGAGAACACAACTCACAGATTATGGCTTTACTTTTGATAAAATACCTATGTATTGTGACTCGAAAAGTGCCATAGCCATATCATGCAATCCTGTTCATCACTCAAAGACTAAGCACATTCATGTCCGCTATCACTTCATAAAAGAGCACATGGAAGAAGGTACTATTGAATTATTTTTCGTGAAGACAGATTACCAACTCGCCGATCTATTTACTAAATCCCTTCCAAAAGAAAGGTTTAACGATTTAGTTTGACGAATTGGAATGCGAAGCCTAACCCCCGAGGAGTTAAAACGTCTTCTCGAATCTTCTTGAAAATGATTTTCCAAAAAGCTCGCTGTAAATATTTTTGAAAAACCAAATACAAAATTTGAAAAACCAACAAAAGCAAAATATAAAAATATAAAATATTTTAAAAATACAAAAACAATATAAAATCAAAAATCCAAAAATATTCTTCTCACGACCTGTCTCTCGTATAATCGATATTTTGTACGTTTCTAGAAATGTCATTCAACAATGATACGGACATATACAGATGCTTGAGCGAGAGTTATTTAAATGTTTTCTAAAACATGTCGTTTCTCAAAAATTTCTTCAAAAAAAAAATGGCTTTCGTATACTTCAGTACGAAACCCGGACTAAAATGATGACTTTTGATTATTTCAAATCAAAACTCGTGTTTTTAAAGAAAAAATTAAGTGTACGCCTCAGTGCACTACATTTAAACTGGTGAGAAATCATCATCATCTTGAGCACCTTTTACAAGATTGTTCAAAAAGATTTTCAAAATCTTTCAATATACTTTGTTCTCAAGATAACTCCGTCTAAAACCCTTTAATTGATTATGCTTTATTAAAGGGGGAGTATAAAACCAAAATGTTCCAAATTCATGCTTAAATCAAATCCGTTTGTCTCCCCAAAAGATTCTAAAATATTGTTTAATCCGTTGATATCAAAAATATCACGAATATGCTATTTTTGAGGGGGAGGAGACGTGATTAAAATGTGATCAAAAAAATTTAATGTTCGTTGTTTGAATCTCAAAAGAGCTCGAATCAGTTGAAACCAATGAATTGACGAGGAATCAAAGTCAGTAAATGTACCATCTCGAGAAACTATCTATGGACTTGACCAGGACGGGTAATAATTTCAAGCTAGTTCTCTAGTGATGTAAACGTGTCTCGAATTGGTCTAGCTCATTTAAAGTCGATCAATTCAAAACGTGCGAACTCTACCCTCTCTGTGCAGATTTCCGTTAAAACAATATAAGCACATGTGAAGGGGGAGTGTTTCTGAAAAACAAAACTCTCAAGGTGTTAACAAAATGTTTTGATAATCATAAACACTTTGAGAGATTTTCAATAAAAATTGTTTTATGGCAACAATAGGACAGTCATGGAGTTATAAGGTGACTAAGGATAGGAAATTCGTCCTATGATCCACCAGAACTGGAAGGATCTACCCAAGGACATCACCAAAAGTTTAGAACTAGAAGTCCTTAGGTATGATTGAAAAAAAGAGTAATGTGAGAAAGGAGAAAAAGGGGTTGAAGAATTAAAAAGAAAAGTAATGAAAAAGGGTGAAATGAAATAGCCCTCCATAATCGACCTTAGGGAAGAAACCGGGTTCAATTCATCTGCTACTGGTTGTCACTAAGATGACACTGGTATTGAAGACAAAGACGTCATTGACCCAGTGACACACTGCACTAAACCTTCTAGCCACTCAGTTCCTCTTAAAAGGATTTGTTTGATTCTCACTGGGAACCCTACATAACCTATCGACTTTCTCTTAGAGATAGTTTTGGATTGAAAGATTTTTCACGCAACTGGTTGATTTTGTTTTGCAAAGCAAGTTCTCGATTTTGACAATGTTTTTGACAGCATTGAAGACGACGTTTTGCATTCGAAAGTTCATTTAACAAACGCTCATTTTCAATTTTCAAAGACTCGATTTGCGGCACATTATTGATATTCTCAACATTATCAACAGAGTCAAAAGCAATATAATCAAATGCATATGCAACCGTATGTAACAACACAACATTAATGGTGTCAGCACAATTAACATCTTTCAAGAGTCGATCAACATGATTTCTTAACATTTTTTTTAAGTTTTGTATTTGAAATCGATGTTTCTGTTTTCTCGAAAACTGTTTTCATAAGTCCAATCTCTTTTTGAAAATCCCGTTCCCAATAGATTGCACACATTTTTAAATTTCGGACATGGGGTAAAAGTCTTTTCTGAAAAATATCTCTTTGATTTCGCGCATGTGTTGATTGAAAATGTTCAGCTTTTATTTCAGAATGAACTTCAATTTCACTTTCCAAAATTTTGATGTCAGACATAAATGTATCAAAATATTTAAGAATTTGACATCTATCGGGTAATGATTTTACTTCACTGAATGAAGGTAAAGAACCATTAATTTGTGCACCATTGTGTCGGGGACCATCATTAGAAGAGGACTCAGGAAGTGGTGTGATAACCCAAGGTGTGTTAGTATGATCTTGTTGTTTTACAAACGGTATGATTTTTGAATAATCGAATGGTTTGTTATATTCAATATTTTCCAGTTTTAATCGACTCTCAACATCAGCATCTTTATCCTCATTACGATTATATTCAACAACACGCATAATTGAATCATCAATTCTATGTTCTGCACCGTAAACTTGAGGATTTGGTTTGAATGCTCTATCTGAAAACTTTGATTTTGCAAAAGCGACTTCAAAACTTTGTTCACTTTTTTATTTGGTTTCAAAAATGTTGAGTTGGAACTTATAGCATTCATTATCCTTAGTCAACAGTGCAATTTTATCTTGCAGTTTCTTATTGATCTCATTGCACTTTTCCTGTTGAGATTGGGTGGTCTGAATTAAGTTGGTCATGAGCTCAAGATCTGGATTAGACAAAGGTTCATCTTGTTCAACGTGAGTCTCAACATAATCATTATTTAGATCCTCAAATATGACCACGGAGTCAACTTGATTATCAATATTAACCATGAGGTCATCTTGATCGTCAAATATAACTACGGGGTCCATTTGATTATCGTCAGAATGAGATGTAGAAGGCTCATGTTGAACATTCTGAGCCTCGTCGGATGCAGTTGTTGGCAAAGATATCAGATCATGTATTAGTATGTTTGGATCCGGTACCTGAGCCAAGCCGTCAGTGTCGTACACTAGGCCTGTGTCACTCATGTGGAGCTCTTGCATGTTTGCCATTAACATCATAGCTGCATTAGCTTTCAAGTCCTCCATGTCATCATCAAACTTTGCATCAGCCATTAAGCTCTGTTCCTTGTTGGTAAGTGTTCCACCAGCTTCATCCTTGAGAGCCAAGAGTAAAGCCTCTTTGTGATAAGCGTTGCCTCTTGTTCTCGGCTTTGGGCATGTTAGCCAGATGACCCTTCTCATTGTAGTTGTAGCATCGGAGACCATTAACCCCAGTCTAAACATTTCCCTGATCAACCACTTGAACCCTATGTTGTGGAGCACCCATATTATTCCTTCCATTAACATTAAACCCTTGACCACTACCCATTGGACGACCATTTCCACGATTCTGAACCTCAACTCTTCCATTGTTAACAATAGCTTGATTTCTTGTGTTAGATGAGGTACGAATGAGATTGTTGGATTTGTTAGCAAATCGACCGAAGGCTCTTGCAATCATTACAAATCATTGATTCAATGCATCGAATGCTTCTGCATCCTCATTTTATTCACTGTAAAGTGCTTGATCATTGTTGTTGTTGTATGGAATTAATTGAGTTTCTTGTGATTGTTGCTGTGATGGATCATATGGTGTTATCCGAGTAGTTGGTTGTGTAGGATTTGTGAAGACAGTTTGCAAATTCGGAAATTAAGGATAACATGCTTGAGTGTACAAGGCAAGAGTTTGATTATCCGGGAGTGATGGAGAGGCAGGGACTCCACGCATGATTTTTTCTTTGTCTACTTCCTTTTGATGGTGCTTCAAATACTCATACAACAATCCGTAAGTAGCTTGATGAAGATTCTTCGCTTGACGGATGAATGTAACGTACTTCTCCGAATCATGACCAAGACAGCTCAGAAACTTTGTGTTGATTGCAATCCTTGGCATAATGATATTATGTTTGTCCAAGTCATTGATGATGTTTGAAAAACAATGATAGTATAACTCTAATGATTCCCATGGTTCAATCATGAAGTTTTCATATGCTAAGTAGATTTTGGATTCCATGTCTTCTTGATTGAGTTCAGTGCCTTCCATTAGAAGATGAATGTGCTCCCACATTGCTCTAGCAGTCTTCTAAGCATCAAAACTACGAAGTATCAGATTGGGTAAACCCAAAAGGATATATTGCATTGCAATTTCAGCAGCTTCTAAGTGAAGAAGTTGGTTAGTAGTAAGTTGATCAAGGCCGACAACGTTGGTAACATCATCTCTTGGTGGAGTAGCATTCGGATCTCTGGGTATAGTGATGGTAGGCATCTGAAAAGGACCTTCAAGTATAACCTTCTTCAAAAACTTACCATGTGGTTTCTTGAGATCACAAAACCTAAAGAACCTTATCACCCATTGATCGTAGTTACCGGGAGTGAGCATTGGAGGTCTATCAAGGGATCCAGCTTCATGAATGGATTGTTGGCTACTTAAAGCTTCACAAATCTTTGCAAACCAAGAAGGTTCCTTCTGCGTTGTGACATTCATAGCATACTTAGTGGGAAACTGATATTGGAAGTAGTTACAGTGTTGAACTTGTTGACGAGGGTTTGGTTAAGGATTCTGTGGTGGAAGAGGCTGTGCTACTTGAGGAAAGTACATTTGCGATGGTTGTTGAAATTGATGTTGATGAAATTGTTGATAGTATTGTTGTTGTTGTTGTAGTTGTTGAGGATACTCGTAAGGAAAGTAGCTAGAGTATGGTGGGTGAGACATCTTGAAACTTGTGTTGATGATGGATCTTTGTAGTCGAATGAAATGTTAGTTTGTTGATGAAGTAATCTTAAGCGTAGAAAACCAGCTTAGGCATTGAATGAACCTTACGCGTAATTGCCTTCTTACGCGTAGACAGAGGCTGAGGCGTAAATCTTGCTTACGCGTAGACTTGAGATAAAACTTAGGCTTAGGCGTAAACCAAAGGCTTAATAGTAAGAACCTTATGCGTAAGATTTCCTGGCGTAAGATAAGCTTATGCGTAGGAAATACTTAGGCTTAAAGTGTTTACTCGTAAGCTTTTATGCTTAGGCGTAAAACTAGGGTTTTACCCAAAAATCCTTTACACTTATCCAAGTGTAAAAGATATCCAAAGTAGAAGTGTTTTCAGGTTTTTCCAATCAAGAAAACACTGAGTAAACCAACAGCTTCGGAAATCAAAGGCAGAAAAGCTTATGCGTAGGAACCTGCTTAAGCGTAGACAAACTTAGGATTAAATCTTACGCGTAAAACTAAGGTTTTACTAGGCGTAGAAAGTACCAAATTTAGCCAAAACTGATTTTTGTGCCCAAAAGTGTTTTGTAACCTGATTTTAATGATGAACTAGCTTCAAAATCACCAAAATAACACGAAAGTATGAAACTTGATGATCCAAAACTATTGTTCACCTTACGTGTATACAAGTACACACAAATCTAACCAAGCTTAAAAACTAATTTACACACGCAAAGTTTGAAACTTGATTCAAAAAACTTAAACTTTAACACTAAATAAACCTTAAACCACAAGAATCTTGAGTTTACAAGTGTAAAAACTAAAGCTTTAAGCGTATGAAAGTGTATATCGCTAAAAACCTAAGCGTTTAGAAACCAAACTTCAAAAAACAAAAGTGTTTCACCCAACTAGATGGCGATTGATACCACTGTTAGGTTACCATAAGTTAACACAAGGATCAATATGTAAGAAATAAGATGAAAGAGAGATTGTTTGAACACACACACAAACACACGTATGATAATAGAGACTAGTTAGGCGTAGGATATATGTGAAATGAACAACCAACCTTCAAGTGAAGGTTTACACAAGTATTTATAGGGGAAGGGAGCTAGGGCAATATGTCTAGTCCCTTCCTTCCTTATTGGGCTTGGGCAAAGGCTCATGAGCTTTCTACATAAGCCTTTCCATTAATACAAACATAAAAGCCTAGTTTAAGCAACCTATTACATATTAATTACTAACACTTGAAATACAAGTTAGGAGTGATTCCAACAAAAACGTTTAGTGTAACCATATATGGCATTTGGTCACAGTGTTAGTAGTAAATGTGACTATATACATTAGCTTTTGGCAAGCTAACACAAACTAAACTTTAAACAAACATATTAACTTACGTGACCATATGTACTGGATTTTGGCTACACTTAACGAATGTGTGACAAAACGTTTAGTGTGACCATATATGGCATTTGGTCACAGTGTTCAAGTGTGTGACATATATTTGTCACTGTTTATATGTATATCGTGACTAATGCTTCAACCTTACTTTTCATTTGTCACACGTTCCAATTTTAGATGTGGCTAAATACTTAGCAAATCATATCAATCACCCTTAAATAATGTGTGACAAAACTTGACTTTATGATTTAGACACACACAAAATTACTTCATGTGACTAATGCATCAAGGTTACTTGTATTTGTCACGCGTTCTAAATTCATATGTGGCTAAATGATCAGAAACAAAATTACCAGTTACCTTTAGCCACACAATGTTCGATTGTGTGGCAATACAGTTCTAATCGTCACACAATCAAAATTTTCATGTGTGACTAATTAGTAAATGTTGTCAATTTTCATACCTTCAGCCACACAAATATGCGAATGTGTGGTCGTTCCATTTCGACCATGTGTGACCAAATCCCGTTTTTGTACTAGTGTTTTCCGTCCCATCCTTCATAATACATGTAACACCCCCAAAATACGGTTCAGCGGAAGACTTACTAGCATTGGGGTGCTACGGGAATTGGTACACGAGACAAGTATAGCGAAATAGAATAACTCATTCATAATATAAAAACATTGTCAAAGATAGTAATTAAGTTTTACATTTATTTAAAAGTACGAGAGTAAGCCCATTAAGAGTAATTCATAAAAGCGGTCCCAAATAAACATCAGAGTCGAATAGATCCATGACCATGCCAATGCCACCAAGCGCCTCCCAAATCAGCTGCCCAAGCCTAACATATCAAATACCTAAGACATGCCAAAGAGGTCAGCAAAAAGCTGGTGAGTTCATAGGTTTAAGTAAATAACACAGTATATGGACCAAATAGTAAATTTCTTATTACCCTAGTAAGTCATAGCATAAGCAACCATCATATCCAAATCCAAACTAAAGCAAAGATGTTATACGTCATGGAAAATTTTGCAACCACAAATCCAGGTGCAACCCTGGCAAGTCGGGCAAACAAGTCCAAGACGGGGCGGTCAACCATGATAGATCTACCTACAACGTGAATAAAAGACCTGAAAAATGGCAAGATAAAGTGAGGCTAAACCTTAGCCTAGACTACGTAATAAGCACAAGACATAAACTGTCCAGTCAAAACAAGAGCATGTTTTCTCACCCCAAGATTAAAGAATCAACAGGAACAAGAAGAGTATTGACTATCAGGAATCAGCAACTACTAACTCGGCACTACCTAAAATCATAGACTTTCTTAGATTGTAACTCCATCCAATAGTTCCCAAAACTCTGTCTCAAAACAATTTTCTAGAGTTTGGTATCCGCGCGTGCGTGGTGTCGACTCAACAAGATTTATGTAAAACTCACGCTACTCAAGTACTCAACAAAGAAAGATCACCCAAATCTATGTGTCAAGTTGTAGTCTAATAAGTCTCTTGAACATATTGTCAAAACTTATCGAATTCGTCAATTCGATAAACCTTACGATATATTCGCCTTACTTATTATTCCGAAACTATACCATGTCCTAGGGCATCGTAGGATATGTTGTTATTACTAAACTCTTCCGACATAACTAACGAGGTCTTACACTATCCGTCAATCCAATAAGTTCGTTAGTTAGGTACGTTAAGTTCATTAACTCCAAATATCCGTGCAAGCAATTAAATTGTATTCAATTAATGTTTATGGCACTTCTAGTTTTGCGCGCCCTCGAAACATTAAGTAACTCCCTCGTTATTTATTACATTTCATTTTTTCCGTTATAAAATAAAAGAATTTATAACAAGTATTATACACTTGTTTTTAATATGAAAAACCTTTTATTATTTATTGTTTAGGTTATCGTTATCGTTATAGTTACTTGAGTTACTATTTGTTTCTAGTCACAAGTCCGAGTCATTACTTCTCGACTTATTAAGTTGCATCAATTCCAATAATCAATATAGTCCATGTCACGGCCTTGTCGGAGTCAAAGATGACTAAAAAGTCAACATGACACCGACTTGCCACAAAGTTCACAAGTATATCATAAGTCAATAATGTCAAGTCCTAAATATCACAACTTCAACCTCACGTGGTCGTCTACGACTCACGTCTAACCTACCCACCATTATTACTACAACGATTCCCATTTCAAGTCCAAAATACCAAACCAAGTCTAGCCGTGACCAATCGGTCTCGACTCTCATTCCCACATCCAAACGCAACAACAACAACAACAACAATCACGTTTCAAACTCTAACATATTGCCGAGACCATAAGGTTCTCGGCCTACTATCCCTTCGACAACAACCAACCGAACACCCCTTTCGAGAGTTTTCCCACTCGACAACCATCAAAACAAAACCATTATCCACATCCAAGATTACCAAGTCTACTCCGCCATATAGGGTTTCATCCGAAACCTGATACAACGAGAATAACAACAAGAAAATAAACATCAAGACCATGTAACAATCATACCAAAAAAACCCTCACCGAGAGCATAAGCTCTCAGTTTAGCTGTCTAGACACATGATGCAACACACAAGACCCAAACACGGATACCAACAAGTTTATAACACATTTTATTTATCAAGAAATCGTTTCTCATGTTTTTAATATCAAACCCGACATGTGACCGAGTCAACTCGTGACTCAACCATGAGTTACCCATAAAGATGAGCTAAAACCCATAACCTACCTTTGTTTACAACACAAAAAGAGACCATTGGTGGCATTTTGGTGACATTGTAGTGGCGCGTGAGTGAAGGTCGAGAGGTGGGGGTAGGGATTTAGGGTGCGTGACTTAGTAGATCAGAAAGAGGGGAAAGTGGGGTGTCTTTTGAGGTGGGTGGTGTAGTGTGGAAGGCGGCGGTGTGATTGTGGTGGTGGGTTTTAGTGGCCGGCGGCTAGGTTACCAAGAGAGTGAGAGATATGGTGATGATGATGATGATGTTTTATGTTTGTATGTGTGTGGGATGTGGTGATATACCACATGGATGGTGTATGTAATTTTTACTCATAAAAATATAAAATATATTTTAAAATGGTGGGTGTGTTGGGCTTCGGCCAAGCAAAACCACAAGGATCATTCTGTAGTTTTTCTAAAGTTCCCCGATTCCTACATTTCCAAGCTCAAATGTTTCGATTAAATGTCTAACAAGTTCCTCTCAAGTGCGCCAATACTTTAGTTATGTTTTTCCAATAAAACCGGTCATAAATATGCTTATGGAGACTAGACGAGTGATTATCTCAAGTTTTCTCAATTTATTAGGTTTTTCTAGTGCCGAGGTCTAGTAGTACCTAGTTTAAAGTCGCAAACAAGGTCTAACAATAGAAAGCTTCGCAAAATATCAAGAGTTTGTAGTCGATTATTTAACTTGCTAAAATTTAAAGTAGCGTGGTATTTAAAAATAGTTTTCGAAATTTACAGTTGTTACAGTCACCATGCCTAAGAAGAAACTCATCCCGGGTTTCCCTTCGAATTAATCACAGAGGTAGGAAAGAGATGATGGTACTTTTGCTTGAATTCGTCTTCACGTTCCCACGTGAACTCAGGACCTCTTCAGGAATTCCATCGGACTCTAACAATAGGAATACGACTTTGCCTAAGCCGCTTGACTTCACGGTCCATGATCTCAACAGGTTCCTCGATAAAGTTCAAATGATCGTCGATCTGGATCTCTTCCAATGGAATGACAGTTGTTTCATCCGCAAGACACTTCTTCAAATTACATACGTTGAAAACGTTGTGGACGCTGCTAAGTTCTGGCGGTAGCTCGAGTCTGTAAGCCACCGGGCCAATCCTAGCAAGGACTTTGAACGGACCAATATAACGAGGGTTAAGCTTTCCACGCTTACCGAAATGGATTACACCTTTCCATGGTGAGACTTTCAGCATAACCTTGTCTACCACTTGGAACTCGAGAGGTTTTCTCCGCTTATCGGCGTAGCTCTTCTGACGATCGTTAGCAGTTTGCATTCTACTCTTGATCTGAACGATCTTCTCAGTAGTCTTGTGGATAAGTTCGGGACCAGTAAGTTGTGAATCCCCAACTTCTGCCCAACATATCGGTGATCGGGGCTTGCAACCATAGAGTGCCTCATATGGTGCAGCCGTGATGCTCGCGTGATAACTGTTATTGTAAGAAAATCCACCAATGGAAGGTGTCTAGCCCAACCATTGCCGAAATCGATGACGCATACGCGTAGCATGTCCTCTAGTGTTTGAATGGTTTTTCACTTTGGCCATCTGTTTGGGGATGATATGCAGTACTCATATCTAGATCTGTCCCCAGGGCCCTTTGAAGTGATTGCCAGAAATTTTAAGTGAAACGAATATCACGATCGCAGATTATAGAAATTGGTACTCCATGACGCGCAATGATCTCCTTCACATATAGATGAGTAAGAGTATCCATACTATCGGTTTCTTTGATCGGTAGGAATTGAGCTGATTTAGTGAGGTGATCGACAATAACCCAGATAGCGTCATAACCGCTAGAAGTTTTCGGAAGCTTAGTGATGAAATCCATGGTTATGCGTTCCCATTTCCACTCTGGGATCTCAGGTTGAGTAAGTAGACCAGAGGGTCTTTGATGCTTGGCTTTAAACTTTGCACATGTCAAGCATTTGCCGACATACGTGGCGATCTCTGCTCCTTCTGGTCCAGGATATGCTGAAGACTTTATGATCAGTATACATAGTACACTTTGTGCCATAAAGGTAATGCCTTCAAATTCTCAGTGAAAACACGACAACTTTAAACTCCAAATCATAGGTCATGTAGTTCTTCTCATGGGGTTTGAGTTGTCGAGAGGCATAGGCAATGACCTTCTCCCTCTGCATCAAGACAGCTCCTAAACCTTTATGTGAGGCATCACAGTACACCACAAAATCTTGGCTTCTCTCAGGCAGAGCCAATATAGGTGCACTACACAATCTCTCCTTAAACAGTTGAAACACTTCTTCTTCGTCTTGTCCCCAAGTATACTTCACCATTTTCTGAGTCAATGTGGTCAGAGGCTTTGCTATCTTGGAGAAACCTTCGGTAAATCGATGTTAATATCCAGCAAGTCCTAAGAATTGACGTATTTCAGTCGGGGTTGTAGGAGTAGCCCAATCTCTGATGGACTCGATCTTGGCAGGATCTACGTGAATACCCTGACTATCAATCACAAGACCCAGAAACTGTACGGTCGAAATTCAAAACTCGCACTTAGAGAATTTCGCATAAAGCTACTCCTCCTTGAGTAGCTTTAGGATCAGCCTCAAGTGTTCTTTATGCTCTTCCAGGTTCTTCGAGTAGATTAGGATGTCGTTTATGAATACTATCACAAACTTATCCAAGTAGGGTTTGCACACTCGATTCATGAGTTCCATGAATACAGCCGGAGCATTGGTTAACCCAAAAGGCATAACCTGAAACTCATAATGCCCATAACGAGTTTGGAATGCGGTCTTCGGTATGTCTTCTTCTCGGACACGCAGTTGATGATACCCGGATCATATCGATTTTCGAGAAAACACTCGATCCTTAGAGTTGATAAAAAAGATCATCGATGCTAGGTAAGGGATATCTATTTTTCACAGTTAGCTTATTCAACTCTCTGTAGTCGATGCACCTGTGAAAAGATCCGTCCTTCTTCTTGACAAATAAGTCTGGAGCTCCCCAAGGTGAGGAACTTGGTCTGATGAATCCTTTCTCAGCCAATTCGGACAACTACTTCGACAGTTCTTCCAACCTCGAAGGGGCTAATCGATATGGTGCTCGTGCCACGGGGGCAGCTCCTGGCACTAAATCGATTTGGAATTCAACTTGTCTAGCTAACGGTAGCCCAGGAAAGTATTTGGGAAATACTTTGGGAAAATCCTGAATAACTAGTATGTCTATTAACTGTTTCACTTCTTCTTCCTTGCTCTTCTTCTTCGAGATATGTACTAGAAATAGGAGACTTCCCTTCTCTATTTGCTTCTGAGCCTTGGTTCAGGAAATGATATTTAGTCTAGAAGAATTCCCTCGAGTACTACCGTCTCCGTATATAGTCAAGATCTCGGTACCGTATGGCACACACACAATCTTTTCTTTACAAAGAACGACAACACGATACTAAGACAACCAATCCATTCCTAAAAAAACATTAAAGCTACCTAATGGAATAGGCATAAGATCGATGTTGAACAGGTGATTAAGAAGATTTAGGGTACAACCTCTGATTATGGTGTTCACCCTTTCCATGTTACCATTGGCTATTTCGATATCATACGTAAAATCTAGGGCAATAGGGATCTTATAAAGCAGAGAGCTAAATGTGGTGGATACAAAACTCCTACCGGCACCAGTATTAAACAGAACATAAGCGTAACGGTTATTGAGAAGGAATGTACGCATAACAACAGTCGGGTCCTCTTTGAATCCCTTTTCTTTAACCACGTACGCTCTTCCTCGAGCTTCTCCAGTGTTACTCTACTGATTCCCAGTACCCTGATTTCCCTGGTTGCCACTTGCTCCACGATTCGCTTGGTTTCCTCCACTTCCTTGGTTATCACAATTCCACGGTTCTCGACACTTATTCTTATAGTGCCCTTTTTTCCCACACCCAAAACAAGTAACATTAGCCTTCCCATCCGACCCAGGGGTTGCTTGAACCATAGAAAGATTCTTAGACTTACAGTCTCTAGCTAGGTGTCCAACCTTTGAACATGACCGACACACTACGGTACACTATCCATGATGATGAAGCTTACAACGGTTACAGTAGGGTTGATTTCTAGAATAAGCCTTCTTCTCTCCAGACCCCATAACATAAGCTTTAGCAGTATCCTATCGCTTGTTAGGGTACCTTCCCTTCGAATGATCTCCCCACTTCCTCTTGTTATCAAATCTACCCCCAACGTTGTCGCGAATCACCAAATCCATAAAGTTATGAGCCAACATGATGGTCTCCTAAAGATTAGTGGGTTTCGAAGAGATCACATCATTCCTAGTAGACGGTGGAAGTCCATCAGTGTAACGCTCTATCTTAAGCGGCTCAGTGCGGACCATCTCAGGACACAACAATGTCAGTTCTTGGAAACGATGAGTGTAAGCTGGCATGTCAGTTCCCTTCACTTTGTGATTCCAAAATTCAAACTCTAACTTCTTAACTTCATTTTGAGGACAATATTTCTTAATCAGCATTGCCTTAAACTCTTCCCAAGGCATAGCACAAGCCACATCGATGCCAACAGACTTGAGGTAATTGTTCCACCAAGTCAACACCTCATCCTTCAAAGTGAATGAAGCAAACTTCACTTTTTATTCTTCCTCGCAGCTACAAACCTTAAACACAGTTTCCATCTTCTCCAACCAACGCGTCAACACAACAACTCCCTCAGTACCGCCATATTCAGTAGGCATACAGCTTCAGAACTCCTTGTAAGTACAACCACGGTTACTACCAGTAGGCATAAGGGTTCCAGCCGTAGCATTTGGATGGTTTGACTTAGCAAGAATCTCAGCTACACGATGAGCCACAAGTTGATCGATCAAAGCTTAATCAGTTACGGTAGCCGGTGGAGTAGGAATTTCGACATTCGGATTTTCACCAACCGGATTGTTGTTGTCTTGGTTATTGGTGTTCGGATCATTAGCAAATCGGACAGAAGGTCGACCAAGACGGTTGTCAGTGGCAGTAGCAGTAGATGTTGCAGCAACTATTGTCGCTCGTGCGTTCCGGGTTGCCCTACAAGTTTGAGCCATTGATGTGGATCACAGAGACATGAGAATATTGAGATCATAATAGAAGTGTAACAGAACACGAGGACAGAGGCAATAAAAGAGAACACAATATCACACCAACAACCAACAATGATCGGTAAAAACTGAAACATATTGGTTTTCACAAACATACAATCATAATCAATGGAATTCGAATGAGTTAGGTTCTAGAGAGAGAAAGTAAAGAGAGTTGGGAACTTCTAGTGAGACAAAGAAAAATGTATTATAAAGCTCCAACCCTTTGCCTTGGAAGGCAAAGGGTATTTATAGTGTCTTACAATAAACACCACCTACATGCTTTGGATCAGGCATACAGTGGGTAAAGACCCGTCCGTCCTCCACAGTGTTACTTATCTAACTACTGACTATTACTAAATGACTAAGACTAAGAGCTTTCTAACGAATACATATACTTGAGGTGACCGAGTATTTAACTACCGGATTTTCTAAGTCCTAACAATCTCCCCCTAAGGGAGGTCACCTCAATTATAAACAGCTATTACATTTAGTGTGTTCTTGAATTCTTGATTATGTTCTTAGCTATGTAGCTTGTAGTCTTTGATTCTTCATGTTCTGCATGTTTTGTACTTCAAGTGGAGGTCTTTAACTGATCCACGGATTGTTTGTTCTTTGAACCTTCTTAGAGATCGTCAACTGTTGATCCCAGCTGAGCAAAAAGATCCTTATAGAAACTGACTTGATAATAACTTGTTAAATATTACGCAAAATTTAATATTCAACCTTAAGAAGAAGAACAATAACAATAACTCTTAAACACCTCAATTATATTAATAACGAATACTCAAATGAGTATTAGGGTTTTACAACCTTGAAGTGTATCGACCTTAGATATAAAACATACGTATATCTAATCTAACCTAGGACCTCCTTTTATAGGCTAAGGAGTCCTTTACATAATACAATACGTAACCTACAAGATAAATATCTTTTCCATATTTATCTAATACAAAATATAAAACCGATTATACACAACTAGCAGTGTTTACAATACAATAGCAGTGGTTCTACTTTACTACTAGTCGCGGTTTAACTTCAGCAGTGGATTAATTCTTTTGGCAGTGGTTTCATCAACTCTAGCCGTGGTTCCAACACTTAGAATAATTCATGATCTGAGGAACCTAAAACCCAACAATCCTCCCCTAAACTTGATACATTCAAATAGAATTCTCAAGTTTCTTTTAAGCTCAAAACTTCTGAATTGGAGGATGAATCCAAACACTTAATAGTTTTAAAAATGTTCTCATACTTCAGCAGCAAACTGTAAGCTTGATCATCATAGGGTTTCAGCATCTTTAAACCACCAGGCTTCACCATCTGAGCAATAACTCCTGGATAATTATTCAATTGAGGATAATCACCTTCTACAAGCATATGAATAACTTCTCCAGAAACTATTAGCACATGAACTCCACAAGACTGATACAAAAACCATCTTGAAACATGACCATTGTAGAGTCCCTTCCATTCAGGTTTATCATGAGTAGGTTCAAACAAGATCTTCAAATGATGATACACCATTCTCTCATGATAATCATCTGGACATACATCACCAAATTTATTCTTGTACAACTTCCAAAGATTCATCAAATCATCTCTATCCAGATATTGAAGCATTTGTGAAAATTTCTCAAACTCAGAAACTTCATTACTGACTCTTTGAATTTTCCAACATCCTTCACTTCCATTAAGCTCAAATGTGTAAGAAATAATTTGATTACCATTCACTTCTTTCAATCTTTTAGAACCAGATTCCTCCTGAATCTCAGATTTTCTCTTTTGTCTACTCTTAATCCACTCTTCTTCTTTTTCAGAATTCATTGGATTAAAATCCTCATTAATCCTAATACATCTCAGATAAATTTCTTGAATCCTCTCAAATGAACTTTTACTGAGATTTTCAGAAATATATATGCCTGAATTTTTTATAATCTTCATCATCACATTTCTCATCTCACCTTTTGTAGGACGTTTCTTCCTTATAAATTGCTTATTCTCCTTACTGATCCTCCTTGCCCATTCACCCCAGATTCTGGCTCTTTCATCAATAGATAACAATCCCCACTCTTGAGTTGTGTACTCATTTTGTATATCATTTGAAGCTTGAAGATAGGATTGTGTATTATTCCATTCATATAGCCATTTCTGAGTAGCTTCTTCTTCTTCTTGCTTTTCTTTCTCTCCAGCTGCTTCTTCTTCAGCTTGCAGACCTCTTGTATACTCTTCATCATAAGCAATATGTTCTTCTCTACTTTTAAACTTCAAAACTGGTTCAGCAATACCTTTTCCCTTTCCAATGTCTGATTGAGCCATCTTCTTCTTCAAAGGCTCACCAATAATCAGATTCTTACTCAAAGGTTTAGATATAGATGAAGTAGACTTAAGAACTAATGGAGCAGGTGCAATGGTAGGTGTAGGATTAGATGAAGTTTTACTTAGATTTATCAATGTACTTGCAACTTCCTTTTCGACTTCTTTGTTTTTGGGTGGTGAACCAGAGGTAGTTGTGACAATTGTAGATGTGGTTGTAATAGCAGTGGTTGATTCTTAGATGGGAGTGGTTGTGATTACCTTTTGTGAAGTTGTAGCAGTGGTTTCATTAACACCAGTCATGGTTGCAGAAACACTGGCAGTGGTTGTGTTCTACACCACCTCATCTACTACAGTCTTCAAAGTTTCAAGAACAGCTTCATTCCCATCTTTATCAGATATCACAAATTGCTCTTCTTGATCTCCACTATCCACATCCTCTTCCATATTTACATCAACAGCCTCCCCTGAATCCAAGCCTTCACTACTCCCCTGTGTGGATGCATCCTCCAAAATAACATCCTCAGAGAAGTCCACCTTCTTTTTCTGAATCCTAACCTTTCTTAGAGCAGCAATCCCAGGTCTTCTGACTTTTTCCATCACAAACATTCTGTGCTTCAACCTCCTTATCTCTTTTCCCTGAAACACAGCTAACTCCTGAAGACTTGAGATTGTATTCTCCATAGTTAAACATTTAACCGTCAACTCATGTAATTGTTCAAGAATATCCTCCCCACTTCGACCTGTGTTAACTGGTCCGAGAGATGGTTCATTGGAAAAGTCACCATGTACCGGATCATTAGCCTTCAATTCAACATCATGTTCCAAACTACCCTCATCACTTCAACCTGTGTTAATTGGTCCGAGAGGTTAATCCTTGGGTAACGAAAACATAGCACCAGACCTAGCCTGATCATCTATGCACCCTGATTGAGCCAGTTGGCCAGGGATTCCTCCACTAGTGTTGATGTTAGACATAACATTTTTATTAGAAGTGATGGTCATTCACGTTTAAGAACTTTGTAACGTGTGTTAGATATCGTGCTAAAATAGTCGACGGGCTCATGGATTGGGCTAAGCTAAATGGCTAAATGTTATGTTAAGCTAGCCTTGTATAAGTTGTCATCCAATCCAAGTCCAATCCAAGCCCATCCCAAAGCCCATTAGGGCATATGTAAGGAAGTATAAATACCCCTCAAATGGTCATTTGAGGGGTGTGCTTGACTGTGTTTTGTGTGTGTTTTTCTTTCAATTAATACAAGTTTTCTCTTCATCTTTTTCTCTCTAACGTACACGACATATCATATATTCAAGTCACCACCTTCCTTTCTTCTTCTTAATCTTTACACATATCTTGTGTTTGGGTTTTACGTGTGTTCATCTTGTGGTAACGTGGGTATACGTGTAAGGTTGATGTATAAACAAGGTCCTACAACTGGTATCAATCGCCTAACAATGGTTTAGGAGTGTTGTGTTACGTTTTTCGTTCAACCTTTATACAAAAGGTGCGTTTTTTATTTAAAACCGTGAGTTTTTGGCATACACTTTTGATTTTTACATGGTTTTAAGGTTAAAGTTGTTGTTTTTATTGATATATAAGTGTTTTGGAAGAAGTTTGTGCAAAATAAGTTGTTTGAAAACGTGTTTTTGGGTGAAAAATTCGTGATTTTGCAAAAACTGGGCTGTTTTACGCGTAAGGTTACAAGTACAAAAAAGTCAAAACCCTCTTTTTACGTCTAAGAAAAAGTCAAAACCCTCTTTTCCTATGCATAAGGTTCTACGCGTAAGAATTGAAGTTTACGCATAAGTTTTTGGTGAACCATCTTCGTGCAACAACGGTTACTCAGTGTTTTCCTTGCTTGGATAAGCTTGAAAAACACTTTGACTTGTGGATATCTTTCACGCTTGGACGAGTGTGAAGGATTTTGGTTTTAAACCTAATCTTACGCCTAAGCAGAAAGCTAACGAGTAAGCACTCTACGCATAAGTTAAATCTTACGCGTAAGGTACTCTACTTCTAAGTATAAAGTTTACGCATAAGCTTACGTTTAACCTTAAGTTTACGCGTAAGTCTGGGTCTACACATAAGCATCATGTTACGCTTAAGGAGATTTACGCATAAGCTGTTTACGCATAAGCAATCATACGCATAAGCATTCCTACACATAAGCATTGACTCCTACGCTTAAGAACAGGTTTACGAGTAAGATTTTGAGCAAAACTTCAAATGGCTATAACTTTTGAACCGTAACTCCGTTTTCAGCGTTCTAACCATCAAAACGACCATGAGAACGAGGAGATTGACACGCCAAATGAAATCGGGTCAACTTTCAAGTTCTAAAAATGCTCCAAAAAGAAGTTATTGAGGTTTTTAAGTTTTCAGACCCAATTTTCACTACAACAACTGAGCTTAATCTTCATCAAACACAACTCCTTTATCATTGAATCGATCCTACATCAAATTTATCAGTAATACCTTCATCAATGGCAACTCAAAAACACATTCATGCAGCCGGTGCCGAAAACCGTCCTCCTATGTTTGAAAAAGGTGGTTATCTTCAATGGACAAGTCGTATGCTCCGCTACATCAAGACCAAACCTAATAGAAAACTAATGATTCAATCCATTACGAATGGACCCTTCAAGCCTCGACAAGTCCAAGACCCTGGAAATGCTGATGCAACACCTCTCGTCCCACCATCCTTTTGTACTCAATATGAATCATAATACACTGAAGAGGATAAGAAGCAAGTCGAAGCAGATGACATGGCAATTCATATTATCCAACTGGGTTTACCAAGAGACATCTTTGCTGCTGTAGACAGTTGTGAAATTGCTTTCGATATGTGGGAACATGTTAGACGACTTTGTCATGGAACAGAAATTGGTCAACAAGATACGGAGAACAAGCTGCTAACTGCATGGGAGAAGTTTACATCTACTCCAGGAGAACCCATTGAATCTACTATGGAAGGTTTTGCACTTTAATGAATGAGCTTATCAGAAACAAGTTGGAACCCAGAACTATCGTAAGTAACATCAAATTCCTGAACAATCTTCCCGAAGAATGGGGACGATATGTCACTATTGTCAACCAAACAAAAGACTTACATCAGGTGAACTTTTATCAACTCAACAATTTTCTGAAACAAAACCAAACTGAAGTGAATGAAGTCAGGAAAGAAAGATTGGCAAAGAATCATGATCCATTGGCACTAATTGCAAAGACTCAAACTACAGTGAATACACAACAACAAGCTTCATCATCTTCCATTAACAACAACTTGCAGCAATACATTCCACAACCGCAAGTTGTTTTCCCTCAACAACAATTCTATCCACCAGAACAACAAGTCATTCAACAACAACAGTATCCACAATACCAGGAACAAGGAATCACTGATCTTGAAACTGAACAAGAACATGCTTTGTCACATGCATTTGCATTCTTGGGTAAAGCATTCAGAAGTCGCTATTCCACACCAACTAACAACAACCAAAGGATTTCATCAAACACTCGCAACAGACAAATTGCACAGTCGGGTTTGAATATGGGTAATCAAAGACAAATGGTTGGAGTTATTGGGAATCAACAGGGATATGCTACTGGATTCCAAATAGGTAATCAGGCGGTTTTGTATCAGGGTAATCAGTAGGGTCAGAATGTTCGAAATCAGATGGGTCAGAATGTTGGGAATAGAGCAGTGGGTAATCAGAATGGAAATGTTGTAGCTCCAGTCGTTGGGAATTATGGAAATGTGAATCAGGGTAATCAGGTTAAGTGTTACAATAGTCAAGGAGTGGGTCACATGGCAAGGAATTGTCCTACTAAGCCGAAAAAGATGAATGTTGCATATCTTCAGAAAGCTATGCTGTTAGCACAAAAGACAGAATCAGGAATGCAGTTGAGTGCTGAGGAACATGACTTTTTAGCTATTATGGATGATTTGGAAGACCTAGAGGAAATCAATGCGAAATGCATCTTCATGGAAAATCTTCAGGAGACTAAGTACGACACTGACTTTGACACACCTCCTGTCTATGACGCCAATACAGTATCTTAGGTACCAATCATTGATCCATGCTATAACAATGTCATATTTGATGTGTTTACTCATGACGAACAGCATTATGTGACATCCGCACCTACTTATGATACATACCTGGACAATCCGAGTTGTAGCAATACTAACTCTAAAACTCCAGATGTGGATCCTAGTGGAGGCTGTGTGGCACAAAATATTGAGACTGGTGAGGAAACACGTGCTTATTTTGAAACATTAGTCAATAACTGTGGCATTGAAATCGAGAAAGTTAAAACGTTCAATCACGAAGTTAAGGCCGCGAATGCTAAATTGATCGCTGAGCTTGAGAGTTACAAGGAGAACGCAAAAGCTTTTGAATTTCACAAAAACAAAGAGTCAGAATTAGAAATTGGTTATCGAAATTCCGTTTGAAAAGAACAACAATTGCAAATAACACATTTGATGTGAATTTGAACTTGAAAATAAAATATATGAATAAGGAAATTTCTGCTCTAAATGACCAACTTTCTAAACAAAAAGCAATATTTTCTGATCTTGAAAAAGAGAAGAAACAGTTGATTACTGAGTTTTGAAAACGAGAAGATTCTCTCCTTGATGAAATTCTTGATAAAGATGAAAAAATAAAAAAATTGGAAAATTTGCTTGTTACAACGGGTCATTCAGCTAAATCAACCAATATGCTGATTAATCAAACAAATCCGTATTTTTATACAACACAAAAAATGGCCCTTGGTAACAAACCTCCTTGTTTCCTCAAGAAAGCTCAGAAAGAACGGAATGTATTGAACAATGGAAAACCTTTGCATGAACCCATAATTGTTCATGATTCTCTTGAAACGTTAGAACTATTTGAGGACAGTAGATAAAAAATGAAACAAAATCATCCGGAAATCAAACCAATCGACTACAACAAATGGAACAAAATTTAAGGAATTACTTTTGTTACACAAAAAGAAAAATCAAAGTTTTCCATCATACCAAGTGTTTCAAACAAAGTGTCAACACCAGTTTCAAAATCAGTTTCAAAACCAGTTGTTGTCTCAAAATCTCTTTCGAACATTGAACAAATGTCTTCAAACAATCCTTTTAACACAAGTGATGCTAGAAGTATTTTAGACAATGTGAAAACTAGAAATGCGGGACTTCAAGAGACTGTTAAAACTAAAACCCATATTACAACTAACATCTGGTTTTCTAGTTTTGATAATGAAAATAAAAAGGTTTTTGAAACTGAAATTGCCCCTCAGCTGAATAACATCAACTCAAGGGTAATTCATTTTGAACAAGCATTTTTGAAAGAAACCGCTGACTTTGTCAAGGACCATAAATCCCTGGTAAAGAAAGATAATGAAAGTGTTGAACACATCAAAGTTTTAGAAAATTTAAATGATTCTCTCTTCGAAGATGTTCTGACTACTGATATTATGTCCATTATTTTACAAACATATTTTGTTAAAGATCATGAAAGACTCCAGTCTGAGACCTCCTAAATTGTTTCAAAATATGAAAAAGCTCTTGAAAAACTTGAAAAAGAAAATGTATCATATTTTAAACAACTTGATCGAAAAACTGAGGAATGCAAGTATGACAAACTGTCGTATGAACGTGCCTACAATGACATGAAAGCGAAAAATGATCTTTCGAGGGCTCAGCTGGAATGTCAAAAAGGAAAGGCAGTGGATACTGAGATTACAAAACCATTGACTGAGGAGAAAGAAAATGTTCCCAAACCGGTTTTCAAACCAAAAATGTATGTTTCTCTGCCTCCTCCAAAAGTCAATGAGAAAAATGATTTATCAAAACCAGTCAGTTCAACTGCCTTGCCTAAACAAAATGTTGAAAAAGGAATAGCAGTTATCGAGAAAACAAAAGTTTTAGCACCTGGCCTTTTTAAGATGAGTACCACTAATGCGTCTGCCTCCACATCTAAAACATATGGAACAAATGACATAAGTTTAGAAAAGCACTCTAAAGAGACTAGGAAAGCTGAAATCACTTCTCTAGATAAAAATGTGAATCCTAATGCGTGTGCCTTACCTTCTACAGGACTAGAAAGCACCTCTAGGAGCAGCAGACCAAAGCCTAAGAGCAATACAAGGAACAATAGAGTCTCGCATTCCTCTAAGAGTAGTAGCTTGAATAAAGAGAAGAAAGTAGAAGACCACCCTAGGAATTTACCGCTTTGTAATAAGAAAGACATTTCATCTGAATGTACTGAACCTATGAAACTTGCTAAGTTTAATGAATGTGTTGATTCTGTTTGTGTAACTTGCAAGAAATCTTTAACTAATGTTCATGATGATTGTGTTTCTAAGAATGAGATTGTTAAGCCTGTTTAGAAGAACGTTCCAAAAAGAACTTAAGCTAAACCTCTAGGAAGACTAGTTGCAAGACTTAGGTTTTACACTACTGATAAGCAGCATAGTCTTTATTATTGGAATGATATTTGGAAACCAACGGGTAGAACTTTCACACTCCAGAATGGTAGAATGAGTGATGAACCTGTTTTCCCAGTAGAAAACTTCTATGAGTGTGATCAGGACTTTACCTCTAACCCAAAGGAACCAAAACCAAAACGGTTTCCAAAATCTTCTTCTTCTGTTCTTGGCAGGTTATCGAAATATGTATTTAGATCATCGACTCGGGTTGCTCCAAGGACATGACCAGGAATCTGAAGCTGCTGATCAATTTCGTCTGGAAATTCATAGGAACCGTACGTTTTGGAAATGATCATGTAGCAGCTATCATGGGTTATGGAGATCTACCTTTTGGAAATTATTTGATCACTTGGGTTTACTATGTTGAAGGGTTGGGACACAATTTGTTTTCAGTCGGGCAGTTCTGTGATGCAGATTTAGAGGTTGCTTTTAGAAAAAATGCTTGGTTCGTTACAAACTTGGATGGCACTGATCTCTTAACTGGGAATCGTGATACAAACTTGTATGCTATCGACATAAACCAAATGGCCTCTTCATCACCAATATGTCTTATGACACGAGCATCTGGAACAAAGTCCTAGTTGTGGCACATACGATTATCCGATCTCAATTTCGACACCATCAACAAACTTGCCAAAGCCAACATCGTCAACGGACTTCCAAAGTTCAAATACACCAAGGATCACTTATGTCCATCATGCGAACAACGAAAAAGCAAAAGAGCATCATATAAACCCAAATCCGTACCTAGTTCGGAAGCAAAGTTGCATATGTTGCACATGGACTTATGTGGCCCAATGAGAGTTGAAAGCATTAATGGGAAAAAGTATAATCTTGTTATCGTCGATGATTATTCGAGATATATATGGGTTGGGTTTCTGAGATCAAAAGACGAAGCACCAGGCATCATCATTACCTTTCTGAAGCGTATTCAAGTACTTCTTCAAGCTCCAGTAAGAGTTGTAAGAACAGACAACGGCACAGAATTCACTAATCAGGAGTTAAGAACTTATTTTGAAGATGTTGGAATCACACATCAGACATCAGTTGTTAGAACTCCACAGCAAAATGGGGTAGTTGAAAGAAGAAACCGTACTCTTGTGGAAGTTGCTCGCACAATGCTAATTTATTCTAGTGCACCGTTATTTCTATGGGCTGATGCTGTTGCCACTGCTTGTTTCACTCAGAACCGATCCCTCATCCATCCAAGATTCAATAAAACCCCATATGAACTAGTGAACAACCGAAAACCTGATATCTCTTACTTTTACGTGTTTGGCGCTTTGTGCTATCCAACGAACGACAGAGAAGATCAAGCAAAACTGAAAGCTAACGGTGATATTGGAATCTTCATTGGATACTCAGAAAACTCGAGGGAATTCAGTGTGTATAACAGAAGAACTAGGAAGATAATGGAGACTATGAATGTGAATTTTGACGAACTTTCACAGATGGCTTCTGAGAGACTCGCTCTAGAACCCGCGCTTAAACCGATGGCTTCTAATCAAAACAGATTAGGACCCGTACCAAACCAGCAGACTTCTGGACACATAAGTTCAGGACTCATACACCAAAGAGCTCCATCAACTTTTGCTGACACACCTCATGAACAAGAATGGGAGACTTTCTTTGAGTTAATGTTCGATGAATACTATGGTAGAACCTCGACAAATGCATCAAACCATCATTCTGTTGCACCCGCTCAACATCATCTACCACCACCAACAGAAGATGCATCTACAACGGTCAAAACCAATGCACCAACTCCATCAACATCATCTACATCTACTCCAGCAACTCCAATTCTTCAAACAGTTTTACCAGCAGTTGATGAGCAAAACCAAAACATATCATTTCAAGAAGAACCTACTCAAAACCAAAACGATGCAACGTTAGATGAAGACTTATTTGAAAACCTGTTTGCTACGGAATCAGCTGAATCATCTTCAAGCTTACGAGAACCATCTAACTCTCATACGTTTAACCAACGGTATCCTTCTACTCTGAAGTGGAAAAAAGACCATCCAATTGAACAAGTTATTGGTGACCCTCCCCGGCCAATTCAGACGAGACTCCAACTTGCCACCGATTGCGAATTATGCATTTACATTTGCTCAATTAGCAATATTGAACCAAAGAACATTCGGGGAGGCAATGGCAGAACTCGCATGGATAAAAGCGATGCAGGAGGAACTTCTCCAATATCGTCTACATGACTCTTGGGATATGGTTCCAAGACCAATTGACATTCGAGTCATTGATCTCAAATGGTTATGGAAGAACAAAAGGGATGAAGAGATGACTGTAATTCGTAATAAAGCTCGTCTTGTAGCCAAAGGATACAGACAGGAAGAAGGAATAGACTTTGAAGAGTCATTCGCATCGGTAGCTAGATTTGAGGCAGTCAGGATTTTCTTAGCCTATGCAGCTTACAAAAACATCACGGTTTATCAGATGGACATTAAGATCGCGTTCTTGAATGGAACTCTGAAAGAAGAAGTGTACGTGAGTCAGCCAGAAGGCTTCATAGACATGGATCATTCAGACTACATCTACAAACTCAAAAAGGCAATCTAAACAACTTCACCAAAGGAACTGTTGATCCTACCTTGTTTACACAAAAATGCATAAACGATATTTTGATTGTTCAGATTTACGTGGACGACATCATTTTTGGGTCCACTAATCCGAATATTTCAAAACATTTTGAAAATCTCATGAAAAGCAAATTTGAAATGTCCATGATGGGGGAACTAAAATTTTTTCTTGGTTTACAAATTCATCAATCCCCACATGGAATTTTTATTAATCAAGCTAAATATACAACTGAGATTTTAAAAAATCATGGTATGGATATTTGTGACTCTGTTGGCACACCAATGGTAACATCAACAAAAATTGGAGCCGATTTGTTTGGGAAACCTATCGATCCGAAGAAATATCGGAGCATGATTGGTTCTCTCATGTACCTCACTGCTAGTAGACCCGATATTCATTTTGCTGTTTGCTTATTAGCACGGTTTCAGGCAAAGCCTACCGAACTGCACCTTAAAGAGGTTAAAAGGATCTTTCGGTACCTGAAGACATCCATTCACATGGGACTTTGGTATCCGAAGGAATCCAGATTTTATCTAATTGCCTTTTCAGATGCGGACCACGCAGGTGCCCAAGTTACAACAAAAATTATATCCGGAGGAGCACAATTTCTGGGTGAAAAGTTAGTAAGCTGGTCTTCAAAGAAACAAGATTGCACTGCACTTTCAACCGCTAAAGCCGAGTATGTATCTCTATCTGCGTGTTGTGCTCAAGTTCTATGGATGAGAACACAACTCACAGATTATGGCTTTACTTTCGATAAAATACCATAGCCATATCATGCAATCCTGTTCATCACTCAAAGACCAAGCATAGCAGAGTACGCTATCACTTCATAAAAGAACACGTGGAAAAACGTACTGTTGAATTATTTTTTGTGAAGACATATTACCAACTCGCCGATCTATTTACTAAAGCCCTTCCAAAAGAAAGGTTTAACGATTTGGTTCAACGAATTGGAATGCGAAGCCTAACCCCTGAGGAGTTAGAACGTCTTCTCGAATCTTCTTGAAAATGATTTTTCCAAAAAGCTTCGCTGTAAATATTTTTGAAAAAGAAAATACAAAATTTGAAAAACCAACAAAAGCAAAATATAAAAATAGAAATTATTTCAAAGATACAAAAACAATATAATATCAAAAATCCAAAAATATTCTTCTCACGACATGTCTCTCGTATAATCGATATTCTGTACGTTTCTAGAAATGTCATTCAACAATGATACGGACATGTACACATGCTTGAACGAGAGTTATTTAATGCTTTTAAAAAATATGTCGTTTCTCAAAATTTCTTCAAAAAATGGCTTTCGTATACTTCAGTATGAAACCCGGACTAAATATGATGACTTTTGATTATTTTCAAATGAAAACTCATGTTTTTAAAGAAAAATCTAGTGTACGCTTTAGTGCATAGAACTGGTGAGAAATCATCATCATCTTGAGCACCTTTTTCAAGATTGTTCAAAAAAGATTTTCAAAATCTTTCAAAATATTTTGTGCTCAAGATAACTCCCTCTTAAACCCTTTAATTGATTATGCTTTATTAAAGGGGGAGTCTAAAACAAAAATATTCCAAATTCATGCTTAAATCAAATCCGTTTGTCTCCCCAAAAGATTCTAAAAATGATGTTTAATCCGTTGATATCAAAAAGATCACGAATATGCTATCTTTGAGGGGGAGAAGACGTGATTAAAATGTGATAAAAAATGCTTAATGATCGATGTTTAAATCTCAAAAGAGCTCAACTCAGTTGAAACCATTGAATTGACGAGGAATTAAAGACAGTAAATGTACCATTTCGAGAAACTCGTGATAGACATGCACTTTCATGGGTCTAACCTTCTTTTCAAGAGCTATTTGTCACCTAAAAACTGACAATGGAACTCTCTAACTAAGCAACGTAACCGTGTCTCGTGGGGAATTGTCTATCATGAGCCGATCAATTGAAAAAGTGCGAACTCTACCCTCTATGTGCAGATTTCTGTCAAAACTTGTAAGCACATGTGAAGGGGGAGTGTTTCTGAAAATATAAAACTCTCGGAGTGTTTCAAACATATTTTCAATCATAAACACTCTGAGAGATTTTCAAGAAAAGGTTTTATGGCAACATGGGACAGTCATGGAGTTATAAGGTGACTAAGGATAGGAATATTCGTCCTATGATCCGCCAGAGCCGGAGGGATCTACCCAAGGACACCACCAATAGTTAGTATTATAAGTCCTTAGGTATGATTGAAAAAAGGAGTAATGTGAGAAAGGAGAAAGAAGGGGTGAAGAATTAAAAAGAAAAGTAAAAGAAAGGGTGAAAAGAAATAGCCCTCCATAATCAACCTTAGGGCAGAAACCGGGTTCAATTCATCTGCTACTGGTTGTCACTAGATGACACTGGTATTGAAGACAAAGATGTCATGGACCCAGTTACGCACTTTACTAAACCTTCTAGCCACTCAATTTCTCTTAAAAAGATTTGTTTCATTCTCAATGGGAACCCTATGTAAACTATCGGCTTTCTCTTAGAGATCGTTGGTATTGAAGAAGGAGACCCTCTCCCTAGTCTCCGCTCAAGAAAACCAAAATGCACTATTGAGTCTAGAGCCACGAGATTCATCAAAAGATCTCATAGGAACACTTGACATGACATCGCTTGTTGTTCATTAATAAGGACACAAGTGATATATTCTAGAGTCCTACGCAGATCTTAGCAATCTGCCAGAACATTTATGAGAAGTTTCACATCTCTGATCTTCAATGATTGAATGGAAACTCCTGCCAGGGTCAACATCAAGCAACCCTGACAGCAGGTCACTTCGGTAACTCCCCGTGGATTACGCTTAGTGTGTCTCAAACGGTCTATAGTCGTGGGGTGATGCTTCGGTGTACCTCAGTAACTCACCTGAACTGTAAGTGTACTTCGGTACATCACGTTATCTCACTTGTGGGACTCCAGTTCAGGAACAGCCTTTGTGAGAATTAGAGACGTGTTTTCACGCTATGCTGTTAAGACACTCGAAATTCAAACTTGTAAGCGATGGATTATTTCTAACCCATGTTTTATGTTTCTTCTTATGGATGCTCGCGGGAGGAAAGATCGTGCAGATTCTCCACATGCTCATACCAACAACACATGAAAGTTCTCATCAAAATCAAAAGAAACACAAAGTAAAAGATGATTCTTCGTCAATGTCAAAGAATCTACAGAGTATAAAGACTCGAGAACTACATCATTGGCAATTAAAAGTCAAATAGAAGTGTGAGCATGGTGTAGAAAGACGTGGAGACACCTAACCAACAAAGTTGACAACAACAGATAACCTCATTAATTGATCACAAAGCATGAAGGAACAAGGAATCAAGACTATTCTATATATACGCGCAAAGTTCAAGCTCAATGAAAGTAAAGACCTAATCAAGTGGAGCATCTTTTGAATGACCACCCCTTAGGGGAGATTGTTAGCCGTAACATTTTTATTAGAATTGATGGTCATTCACGTTTAGGAACTTTGTAACGTGTGTTAGATATCGTGCTAGAATAGTCGACGGGCTCATGGATTGGGCTAAGCTAAATGGCTAAATGTTTTGTTAAGCTAGCCTTGTATAAGTTGTCATCCAATCCAAGTCCAATCCAAGCCCATCCCAAAGCCCATTATGGCATATGTAAGGAAGTATAAATACCCCTCAAATGGTCATTTGAGGGGTGTGCTTGAGTGTGTTTTGTGTGTGTTTTTCTTTCAAGTAATACAAGTTTTCTCTTCATCTTTTTCTCTCTAACATACACGACATATCATACATTCAAGTCACCACTTTCCTTTCTTCTTCTTAATCTTTACGCATATCTTGTGTTTGGGTTTTACGTGTGTTCATCTTGTGGTAACGTGGGTATACGCGTAAGGTTGATGTATAAACAAGGTCCTACAGTTGAGTTCCTGAGAACTCTCCACAATAGGAGTTGCCAAAGGTTGGGTCTTATGTATGTTCCACTGTCCTGACCAGCATCTAAGCATGAATCAGTAGTGGAAGCCCTTCCAATCATGTCACCTCCATAACTTGTGACAGCCCCATGAGCTACACCACTAACACCATCCTGAGGTAGCTTGGTTCTCTTCCTTCTCCTAGTCACAAAATAGGTTTAGCAGTAGATCCAGATTGACTAGCAGGTTTAATAGCAGTGGGTGCAGGTTCAATAGCAGTGGGTGCAGTTTCATTGAACTGGGTTCAGGATCATTATCAAACTCAAGAATATCAGGTAAATTGATCATGTGTGGGAACAATGGGACAACTCTTATTTGGAAATTTGGATTCTGATTCCTCATATGTGCAAAAACCTTAGGAAGCATATAATGCACCTCATACTTCCTATTATGTTCAATAGTCTCTTCTATTTGACTATCCACAATAAGTTGAACAAACCTAGGATACAAGTAAAATTTACCCTTCTTCCTAATATTCTGCCCAAACCCTTCACAAAACATCCTAGACCAATTAAATTTCCTACCTTTAGATAAACAGATTATTGTTGTTGCAATTTTGGAAGGAAATTCATCAAACCTAGTGGTCTTGTTACTCACACACATCAATAAAGTGTGAATCAAAAACTTCCATTTAGGAGAAAACATTCCTTTCAAAAATTTTACCTTATCTTCCCTTCTAGTATATCCTAACCGTTCTAAACCTTCAAAGATTTCAGCATCAGAAAGATTAACTACACCTTCAGCATCATCCAACTTCAAAACACCTCTAATGATTTCCTCATCAACCAAAACCTCATTCTCATCCACAACAGTACTTAAAACGTCTACACCATATCTCACTTCAAGCTTAGCATTACCCCAAAATTGATGTACATATGCTTTAAGAATAGTGGGTGCTACAGTTAGTGCAAAGTGTATAGGACTCTGGTTAATGAAATCAATCATGTCATGAAAACCTTTTGAGTGATTGTTCTTTATCAAATAAGCAACAAGGTTATGGGTTTTGGAATATAGTGACGGCATTGTGATTGGTTATGTTAATGATGTGGGAGTAGTGAATTAAACAGATGGAAGTGGTTAGGGTTTATGTAGAGCGCCAATAGGAAGTTATTTGAAGATCAATTAAATGATCTGGCAGTGATTTGGGGAAATTAATAAGGTAGCACTAAAGTTACCAAACAGCCCCTCAAGTATCCAAGAACATAAATATGCTAGCAGTGGATTGAAAACCACTAGCAGTGGTTTGAAAGACTCTAGCAGTGGATACAGCATGACACTCCAATCTCTTGACAAAGATTTACAGCAATCAAATCTTTTCCAAAAATAGTGATATCTTACAGAAATATGAAGGATTTCTAGATTTTTTTTTCTTTTCTTTTTTTTTTTATATATATTTTAAACAGCAAAAGCTCCAAAAGCTCCAATATATACAACAATCCTTTAGACTTGCATATCACAAACATAAACCAAACACTTAAAAGATTGTTAAGGTTATCAGTGGTTAGATAGAACAAGAAGTGGTTCCATATACTTAGTAGTGGGTAGCCAATTGTGCTAAACATAAGTCAATATGGTCAACTTCCTAGTCACTGATTCGTTTCCCAAAGTCAAAAGACTTCATTTACTCCTTAACCACTTACACCTTCCCTTCATTAACTTCCTGATTCCATCTTAACTTGTTTTTAAGAATATTAGACTCACATACTTCTAAGACACCAATACTTCTCTCTCCTGAAATCTTTCAAAGTCTGCACTATGAAAAATCACTATGAGCCATTCCAATCCAATAAATCTCTCTCCTAAAATCTTTCAAAGTATTTGGGATGATAGTTCTTGGCATTTGGATCTAAACAATCCAGCTAGAACAAAGAGAGAGGTGTTTGAAGAGGTTTCATCAAGAAAAAGAACTCAGTTGGCCATGAGCACTACCCCTTCAGTTGCTGGTCCATGATCTCTCCAACTAGTACCTCAGTTTTTCTTATCATACATTTGAGAAACACTGAATAAATTGTACTTTAGTCCCTGTACCCATTAGACCTTTTCAAAGTCTAATTTCCCTGTTGTGATTGTGCCTCTGCCAAGTATCTTTCCTCCCTTTGGATCATTTCCAAATGCCACATATCCTCCATCATAAGCTTCAAAATCCTCTAGGTTTCTCTCATCCCATGTCATGTGCCCAGAGAAACCACTATCAAAAATTCCTTTGTCTTTTAGCTCATCTTGTAGATTGCCCTACACATGAAGTTACCCAAGTTAGTTCCTTTTGTGGACCCAAGCCAATACTAACTTGGGTCTGCCCTGTGCATCAACATAGTCAAATTTCTTTAGGTCCATTGATGCACTACTGACATGGTGCAAAACCTTGGTCTTAGGTTTCCATTGCCAGCTAGTTGAGGCCTTTACAGCATAAAAATGATTCCCAACCACTGTGTCAGTTATCACCTTTGGAATAGTTAAAACTTCTTGTTTTTTAGTGGTGATATTCTTCTTAGCAGTGGAAACAGTTTGTTTAGCAGTGGATACATTTTGCTTAGCATTGGTTGGAACCCATTTGGGTGCAACAATGATTATTGATTTTGTTTTTCCATTCCTCATTAACACTGCTCTGGGAACCATATTTTTGTTAGGAGGAGGGATTATTTTCTTTGTAAAGTTTTGATGATTTACCCTCCTCCAATGATTCCAAACTTGTGGTTGGTTTTTATAACAGTTTCTCTGTAAGTGCTCAAAACTACCACATTTAAAATAATCCTTCTTAACACATTGAAACTCATCTCCTAACCTATTTGAAATTAGGCCATTAAAGTTTCTCTGATTACCTCTAGGTATGTATCTTTTCATCTGTTCCCTAGGTATCTCCTTGTACTCTACAACTTTCCTAGAAATTGGTGCTCCAAATCTAGGCATAAGGTTGGCTTGTTTAGAATCAACAGACTTAACATTTTCTATCTTCTTGGACTGTGTTGATTCAGATCTATCTTCCATAGAATCTGATTCCCAATCTTCAATAGTTGGAGCATCAGATGACTTATCAGAACCTATCTTAGGTGATTCAGACTTACTTATTACTCCTACAGGTTTGTTGAAACTGAATTCACTACTAAATGACAGTTCTTTAGTTGGTGGTGCATGACTCATAAGAGGTGGTGGTGGCATATCATTGTAACCTATTCCATAACCCTTTTTCATAAGCTGACACCCTATGGATTTGTTCACCAAATCAGAAGCAAATTGGGTTTTAGCAACCCTAACTATGTGTTTTTCTTTTTCCTCAAGGGCCTCTTGTTTTAAACTCTCTGCTTCTTCTAGTTTCTGTTTAATCATTTTAATTTCCCTATCCTTAAGATCAATTTCACCACCCAGTATGTTAATCTTATCTACATACTCAAACTCACATTTAATACAGAATTTAAATTTCTCTTCAACACTCTCTATACCTACTTTATAACCTCTCTTCTCAAACTCTCATTAATAGCTTTAAGAGATTCTAAGTTATCTTGACATAATTTAAAAGAAAAAGAAGAATTTTTAGAATCATTAAATACCACAAAATCTGAACCAGAAGATGAAGCATAGGCCATAAGAGCAAAGTTGTGCTCTTTTGAAGCTTCACTAGCAAGAAAAGCTGCATTGAGACCTTCTTCAATCTGATCAATCCAGTCATAATCACCAATACCATCTTGAGCAACCAATGCTGAAGAAGAATCAGGCTCTTCAGTGGTCTTCTTGATGCCTTCAATCCTTTTAGGAGCTCGACATTCTCTAGCAAAGTGACCCTTCTTCTTGCAGTTAAAGCACTCCATCTTGCTTTTGTCAAATCCAGCTCTTCTTTGACCATCATATTTGACCTGTCTACCGGTCCTCCTCAAGAACTTCCTAGCTTGTAGTGTTAACATTGCCATTTGCCATTGAAGATTGATTTCATCAAGATCATAAGGATCAATTTGATCCAGATCTTGATTCAGTAGAGTAACACTGGTTGTAAGATCAGCTAGGAAAGCACAGATGGCACCATCACTAACATTATCACTAACAGTTCTATTATTAGCAATAACAGTGGATACTTCATAAGCAGCAGTGGAAACATCCTGAGAATTCATGTGCCCTGTAGATAAAAAAGCAATGTTTTGTGGTGATGAGGATGAGCCAGCTATGTTCTTTTCAGACTCATAAACTTTCAGGTTGTTGTAGAGATTGTCCAAAGTCATCTTTTCAAAATCATCTTTATTCCTCCACACAACAGTGTGCACAGCCCATTCTGGTGATAAACTTCTGATGAACTTAAGATTTATATCTTCTTGAGCAACTTTGTAGTCCACCAATTTCAGTTGGCTGATCAGTTTCTGCAGTCTGTTATAAGTGCCATCAAGTTTTTCTCCACTAAGAGCAGTGAAGTTTTCAAGCTGATGCTTGAGCATGTTTTTTTTGGATTTCTTGGTAGCTTCATTACCAGCAAATCTTGTTTCAATAGCATCCATTAACTCTTTAGCAGTCTCATATTGTTCAAAGTCCAAAGCATATTCATTAGGTATTCCCATTGAGAGAATGCTATGAGCTTTAATAAAGCTTCCTTCTAGCCTTGTCAACCTCACTAACAATGGCTATCTCATTACCATCATCACCCATCTTGGGAAGAGTATCACCTTTTTCAACAACATCCCAGATTGTGTAATCGATCATGCGAATGTATTGCCTCATTCGCATTCTCCATACCTGATACTCACCCTGCTTCAACATGGGCACCTTTGATGCAGTAACCATGTGAGTTTCGTCAGACATCTTAACTTTACTTCTTCTTGATTACAGTTTCTAGATCACAAGCTCTGATACCACTTGTTGATCCCAGTTGAGCAAAACGATCTTTATAGAAACTGACTTGATTATAACTTGTTGAATATCAAGTGGAATTTAATATTCAACCTTAAGAAGAAGAACAATAACAATAACTCTTAAACACCTCAATTATATTAATAACGAATACTCTAACCAATATTAGGGTTTTACAACCTTGAAGTGTATCGAACTTAGATATAAAACATACGTATATCTAATCTAACCTAGGACCTCCTTTTGTAGGCTAAGGAGTCCTTTACATAATACAATACGTAACCTACAAGATAAATATCTTTTCCATATTTATCTAATACAAAATATTAAACCGACTATACACAACTATCAGTGTTTACAATACAATAGCAGTGGTTCTACTTTACTACTAGCCGCGGTTTAACTTCAGCAGTGGATTAATTCTTCTGGCAGTGGTTTCATCAACTCTAGCCGTGGTTCCAACCCTTAGATTAAATCATGATCTAAGGAACCTAAAACCCAACATCAACCACATTAAATCTCTTGACTCATCCTTTGTTGTATTGCCATTAGGTGAAGTTGTTACTTTTGGACCAACATGCTCACAGTTTTGGATCATGATATCTTCTCATCAGAGTAGCGGAAGCTTTGTTGATTCATGATATTTGCAGCAGCGTATCAGAAGTATGGTTTGAAAATATCAGAGCCAGGTTATGAAGATATGCACTTATCATGATTTCTTTAAATTTGAGTGTGATGTGTAAGCATGCGGTAATTTATTGACCCCCCAATTCTGATCAGCTGCAACCGTCGGGTGTCCCTGCAAACAATAGTTAGCAATAAAGCCCACAAAATCGTATTTGATCAAGTTCGTTAAATGGGGTTGCAAGAACCACGGTTCCCCATTGATCAGTACAAGTACTTCCTGTGATCAGGTAGAATTCTGAAGAATCTCCTTGACAAGGTTTCGCAGCTAATCAAGCCGTTCTCAAACCGAAACGTCTCAAAGAAGATAACACGGAGTGGGTGAACCAGCGAATTGAGCTTCACTGATTGATGAAAAATGATTTGAGAAACAATCATGTATTACTTACTAGAAAGAGTTTTGCAATACAACAAAGGTTTTTTACGGAAAACATCAATTTTCAATCATAAATACCCTTTTTATTTTGAAAAATTAATACACAGTCGATGTGTTAGAGAAAAGAGTTGTTGAGCACAACGGCCGGTTTTTCAAAGGTATCTGTCAATCCATTTCCTGGACCAAGGTTGATTCAAGAGTGAATCTCCCTATCGTTTCTATCCAGTTGTCACAAGTTTGATCTTTTGAGAAGATCTCACATGTCACCCACCAAGAGCTTGTTTGATGTTGGCTCCAGAAGGATTTCCATCTTCATCATGAATACTTTACATATCACTCGGATGTTCTGGCAATACCACAAGGATAATGCGTAGGACTCTTAAAATATATTCTTACTTTCCAAATTGTATGAAATAGTAAGTATTCATTAATTGTGTGTCCTACTGAGATTTATTGATGATCTCTTGGCTCTAGACTCTTATTGTGCACTTTGGTTTCCTATACTGGAGAGTGGGGAGAGGGTCTCTTTTTTCAATATCAACCATCTCTAAGAGAAAGTCGATAAATTAGGTAGGTTCCCCGTAAGAATGAAACAAGTCCTTTTAAGAGAACTTGAGTGGCTTGGGAAGTTTTAGTGCAGTGTGTCACTGGGTCCATGACGTCGTGTCTTCAATACCAGTGTTACCTTAGTAACCACTAGTAGCATATGAATTGAACCCAGTTTCTGCTCTAAGGTTGAATTATTGGAGGGCTATTTCTTTTCACCCTTTTCTCATTTGATTATTTTTCATTCTTCAACCCCTTTAGTGATTACTGAGACTTCTTTACTAGAACCTTGTTGGGTTTATTCCAATTCTAGCTCTTTCTCAGTCGGCACTCTTCCCTTATATAGTGAATTGTCCCTGGGTAGATCCCTCCGGCTTTGTCTGGATCGTGGGAACAAATACCTAACCTAACCATCCTTATAAATCTAATGCATAAAGGAAATTGGTCGGTTTTTTGGTATTGTTCTTTCCGCCTCGAAACCAATTGAAAAACCATTTGAAAAATCAATCAAGGTACTTGTGATATCAAAGTATTTTGTACCTTAATTACTTTTTATCCTTTTTGAAATGCTCCCCCTCAACATGTGCTTCAAGTATTAGAAATCATTTAGCACATGGAGGCAAGAGATCTTGGAAATATTAGATTGAGAATGAAAGGTCCAATTCTTGATTAACATTTTCTAAAATGATCATCATCACTTCCCTGATCAAATCTAGTATTTTACATACTTTGGATAAACCATTCTGGGGAAGGAAATGGTTTTCTTTTTAGTTTCTCCCCCTACATATGTGCATTGATATTCAAAAGAGTTTTGCAAATATTGGACAGAACCTGTACATTGAGACAAATCAATCACATTCAATCCTTTTTGGTTTAAAATAGATGCTCCCCATTAACATGTTCATGGAAAAATTGAAATCGTTTGGCACATGTAGGAGGGAGTGCCTGTTATTTTATTTCTAAAACCACTTGTCTAATTATCAGTTTATTTCCAATTTAAATAAAAAATTCTCCCCCGATCACAATTTTCAAACCCTTTGAGATTTGTGATCCCAATTGATTTAAATTATTTTTCAAAGATTTTTGGGGAGAAATGTGTCTTACTTATAAAACAGTTAACTGATACGGATCAGATTTTGAAACTTTTAATCTCCATTGATCAAACATGCTCAGGTACCCAATGAAAACACAACATTGGCCTTGATCTTGATCCAATTGTGGATAAAATATAGACCTTGCTCCTTTTAGTGCTAATTGTTTGAAGAATAGCCTATTTGAATTGTTTGAAATCATTCTCCCCCTCAATCAGTGACCAAAGTTGTTGATTGAGTGATAGAGATTTTGACAAAAGATATGTTCAGATGATTTTCAAAATTAAGTTCGAGTTATTTTCAAAGCAATTTTGTTTCATTAAATGACAAACATTTTCCAGAAGAATCTTTAGAAGGAACAACATTTGTGAGTAAACCTTTGTCTTTTTGGTGACAAATGTTCCTTATAATCTTTAGGTTATAGGAACATAGCATGATATTTTTAAAATAGATTTAGCATGGCTCTGTCCTTTCTTTTAAAATGGGTTACTGCCTGAAATGATAGTAAACCAACATTTTTTTCCATCTCAATTTTTTTTTCTTTTATGAAACAAATTTTTAAAATTATTTATTACTTTTGTTCGAACTTCATCTAAAGACCCGTGCCATTGTTGAATGACATTTCTAAGACTGTAGATGTTATCGAAACCAGAAAACATGATAAAGGAGACAACATATTTTTGGAATTTTTCAAATTTTTTGATTTTTATGGGTTTTGAAAATTTTATATTTTTCTATTTTCTTTTTGTTGGTTTTATAATTTTGTATTTTTCTTTTTGAAAAAATATATACAAGGATAGATAAAAAAACACCTTTACTCCTCTTCTTCCTCCTGAAGACGTTTGAGTGTCTCTGGTTGTAGACTCTTCAAACCAAGTCGTGGGAGGATAAACTCAAAACGTTCTCTAGGAAGAGCATTAGTGAAGATGTCTACCAGCTGATATTCAGTCCTTACGAAATATAATTCAACCACACCTTTCTCCACTTGTTCCCTGATGAAATGATGTCGAATATCAATGTTCTTTGCTCTTGTGTGTTGAGCATTGTTGCAGCAGAGAGCAATGGCACTTTTGTTATCACAATACAGAGGAACTTTATCGAATACAAAGCCATAGTCAGATTATTGGGATCTCATCCATAATATTTGAGCACAACATGACAACATGGCTATGTATTCAGCCTCTGTAGAGAATATAGAAGTGCTCATTTGTTTCTTTGACGACCACCATACTAACTTATCACCCGAAAACTGAGCACCGCCTGATGTACTTCGACGAGTATCTTGACACCCTGCATGGTCAGCATCTGCATAGGTTGTTAGTGACATACCGGTGTCCTTGGGATACCAAAGTCCCATGTTAATAGTTCCTTGAAGATACCAAAGGACCCGTTTAACCAATTCAAGGTGATTTTTGGTAGGCTTAGCCTGGTATCTAGCACACATGCATACATCGAACAAAATATCTGGTCTACTGGTTGTGAGGTACATCAAGGATCCAATCATACTATGATATTTCGTTTAATCAATCGGTAACCCAGAGTGGTCTTCATCCAGCTTTGTTCTTTCCACCATGGGAGTGTCAACAGGGTCACAAGAATCAAATCCAACTTTCTTTAAAATTTCATTAGCATATTAAGATTGATTAATAAAAATGCCTCTGGGGCTTTGTGAAATTTGTAATCCCAAATGACATTTATCCCATCATTGACATTTGAAATTTGGAGCCCATCTCCTTTGAAAAATCGGTCACATTCATTAGGGTCGGTCGAGGCTAATATAATATGATCAACATAGATTTGAACGTGAATTATGTGTTTGCCTGACTTTCTGGTGAACAATGTAGGATCAACTACTCCTTTGTTGTATCCATTTGACAAAAAGAAACTTTGACAGCATATCGTACCATGCCCTTGGAGCTTGTTTCAAGCCATATAAGGCCTTCTTCAAGCGGTAGACATGGGTAGAATGCTCTGGATTCACAAAACCTTCGAGTTGACTGACATAAACCACTTCTTTAAGATCTCCATTAAGAAAAGCAGTCTTTACATCCATCTGATAAACCACCATATTCTTGCTAGCAGCATTAGCCATGAAGATTCTGATAGCCTCAATTCGTTCAACTAGAGCAAATGATTCCTCAAAGTCAATAACCTTATCTTGACGATAACCTTTAGCCACTAGCCTTGCCTTATTCTTCAGAACATCATGGTGCTCATCAAACTTCACTCTGAAAATCCATTTGACAGCAAAAATCATGGCACAATCTGGAGCAGGCACCAATTCCCATACATCAAGATGATCGATCTCATGGATTTCATCTTGCATAGCATTAAACCAGCTGTCCTCAGACATTGTTGTTTTGAGATCTTTTGGTTCGATCTTTGATAGTATAGAGTTGAAGAAGCACCATAAGGCATCTGTTACTTATTGTTTTTCACATACACATAATCAAACACATAAAGGGTCGAATAGTTTGAGGTTTTGGAGAGAGAAAGTGGAAGAGAGTTGGGAACTTTAGTGAGACAAAGAAAAATGTATTATGAAAGCTCCAACCCTTTTCCTCGCTAGGCAAACGGTATTTATAGGTTCATACATGACATGCCTCCTACGGGCTGTGGATCAGGCATATAGTGGGTAAAGACCCGTCCGTCCTCTACGGTGTTACTTAACAAATGACTTACTAACACTAAATGACTATGACTACGAGCTTTTTAACGAATACATATACTTGAGGTGACCGACTCTATAAATACCATATTTTCTAAATCCTAACAATCTCCCCTAAGGGAGGTTACCTCAATTATTTCAATTACAAACAGATATTACATTTTGGTGTTCTAGGATTCTTGATTAAGTTCTTTGCTCTGTAGCTCATAGTCTTTGATTCCTCATGTTCCACATGTTTTGTTCTTTCAAGTGGAGGTTTTTAACTGATCCATGTGTTGGTGATTCTTTGAGCCAGCTTTGAGATCATCAGCCACAACAAATCTCTGACTCATTCTTTGTTGCATTGCCATTATGTGAAGTTGTGACTTTTGGACCGACATGCTCACATTTTAGATCATGATATCTTCTCATCAGAGTAGTGGAAGCTTCGTTGATTCATGATATTTGCAGCAGCGTAGCAGAAGCATGGATTGAATATATCAGAGCCAGTTGATGAAGTTATGCATTTATCATGATTTCTTTAGTAGTGAGTGTGTTGTGTGAGCATGCGGTTATGGATTGACTCCTCAATTCTGGTTAGTTGCAACCGTCGGGTGTCCCTGCAAACAACAGTTAGCAATAAAGCGCACGACGGTGTCTTTGATCACTTTCGTTGAATGGGGTTACAACAACCATGGTTCCCCGTTGATCAGTACAAGTACTGCCTGTGATTAGGTAGAATTTCGTAGAACCTTCTTGACAGGGTTTCGCAGCTAATCAAGTCGTTCTCAAACCGGAACGTCTCAAAGAAGACAGCACGGAGTGAGTGAATCAGCGAATTGAGATTCACTGATTGATGAAAAATGATTTGGAAAACAATCGTGTATTGTTTAGTAGAAAGTGTTTTGCAATACAACGAAGGTTTTATGGAAAATCAATTATCAATCATAAATACCCTTTTATTTTGAAAACTTAATACATAGTCGATGTGCTAGAGAAAGAGTTTTTAAGCACAACGACCGGTTTTTCAAAGGTATCCGTTAATCCATTTCCTAGAACAAGGTTGATTCAAGAGTGAATCGCCCCATCGTTTCTATCCAGTTGTCACAAGCTTGATCTTTTGGAAATATCTCATATGTCACCCACCAAGATCTTGTTTGATGTTTGCTCTAGAAGGATTTCCATCCTCATCGTGAATATTTTTACATATCACTCGGATGTTCTGGCAATACCACAAGGATAATGCGTAGGACTCTCAAAATATATATTCTCACATTCCACATTGTCTGAAATCGTGAGTCTTAATTATATGTGTCCTAATGAGATTTATTGATGATCTCTTGGCCCTAGACTCAATTGTGCACTTTGGTTTCCTATGCCGGAGACTTGGGAGAGGGTCTCTTTCTTCAATATCAACAATCTCTAAGAGAAAGTCATTAGATTATGTAGGTTCCCCGTGAGAATGAAACAAGTCCTTTAAAGAGGAACTTAAGTAGCTTGGGGAGTTTGGTGCAGTGCGTCACTGGGTCCATGACGTCTTGTCTTCAGTACCGGTGTTACCTTAGTAACCACCAGTAGCATATGAATTGAACCCGGTTTCTGCCCTAAGGTTGAATTAATGGAGGGCTATTTATTTTCACCCTTTTCTCATTCAGTTCTTTATCATTCTTCAACCCCTTCAGTGCTTACCGAGACTTCATTACTAGAACCTTGTTGGGTTCATTCCGGTTTTAGCTCTATCTCAGTCGGCACTCTTCCCATATTCTCACTTTTCTCCTTTTTTCATCATACTTAAGGACTTCTACACTATCTAGTGGATTGTCCCTGGATAGATCCCTCCGGCTCTGTCAAGGATCGTGGAAACGAATACCTATCCTAACCATCCTTATATTTTCATGCAAAAATTAAATTGGTCGGTATTTTGGTATTGTTCTTTCCGCCTCGAAACCAATTGAAAACCATTTGAAAATCAATCAAGGTACTTGTGATATAAAATCAAAGCATTTTGTACCTTAATTGTTTTTGATATTTTAGAAATGCTCCCCCTCAACATGTGCATCAAGTATTAGAAATCATTTTAGCACACGGAGGCAAGAGGACTTTTGAAATCTTAGATTGAGAATGAAAGATCCAATCTTTAATTAACATTTTCTAAAATGATCATCATCACTTCCTGATCAAATATTGTATTTTAAGTACTTCAGATGAAATATTTTGGGAAGGATGAGGTTTTCTTTTGATTGCTCCCCCTCAATATGTGCATCGAGATTCGAAAGAGTTTTGCACATATTAGAGGGAACCTGCACTTTGAGATAAATCAATCACGTTTTAATCCTTTTTTGGTTTAAGATAATTGCTCCCCCTTAACATGTGCATGGAATTTGAAATCATTTGGCACATGTAGGGAGGAGTGTTTGTTGTTATATTTCTAAAACTACTTATCGAATTATCAATTTATATCCAATTTAAATCACAAATTCTCCCCCGATCATAATTTTCAAACCCTTTGAGATTTGTGATCTCAATTGATTTAAATTATTTTTGAAAGCTATTTTAGGAGAAGAGTGACCTGATTTTGAAAACATTTAACTGATAAGGATCAAATTATGAAACTTTAATCTCCAATGATTAAACATGCTTAAGTATCTTATGAAAACACAATATTAGCCTTGGTCTGGATCCAACTTTACAAAAATGTTCTTTTTGATTATCCAAGTGTAGACCTTGCTCGTTTACGTTCCAATTGTTTGAAAAATAACCATTTTGTTTTGATTGAAATCATTCTCCCCCTCAATCAATGACCAAAGTTGTTGATTGAGTGATAGAGATTTTGACAAATGATAAGTCCATATGATTTTCAAAATTAAGACCGAGTTATTTTCAAAGCAATTTAGTTTTCATTAGATGACAAATATTTTTTAGAAGAATATTTAGAAGGAAAAATATTTGAGAGGAAACATTTGTCTTTTTGGCGAAAATTTTTCCTTATGAACTTTTGCTTTTAGAATCAGAGCATGAGGTTTCAGAATAAGATTAAGCATAACTCTGTTCTTTTTATAAAAACGGATTACTGCCTGAAATGACAATAAACCAACATTTTTCTCCATCTCATTTTTGTTTTCAATCAAAAATTTTTTTTATTACATCTCTTCGAACTTCATCCAAAGACCCGTGTCATTATTGATTGATAATTGTAAGACCGTAGATGTTATCGAAACCAGATGACATGATATTAAAAACAATATTTTTGGACTTTTTCAAAATTTCCTTTTTTTTATAATTTTGTATTTTGCTTTTTGATAAAATATGTACAAAGAATAGATGAGAAAACACCTTTACTCCTCTTCTTCCTCCTGAAGACGTTTGATTGTATCAAGTTGTAGACTCTTAAAGCCAAGTCGTGGAAGGATGAACTCAAACCGTTCTCTAGGAAGAGCTTTAGTGAAGATGTCTGTCAGTTGATATTCAGTCCTTACAAAATAAATTTCAACCACACCTTTCTCCACTTGTTCCCAGATGAAGTGATGTCGAATGTCAATGTGTTTTGCTCTAGAGTGTTGAACATTGTTAAAGCAGAGAGCAATGACACTTTTGTTATCACAATACCGAGGAACTTTGTTGAAAACAAAGCCATAGTCAGATAATTGGGATCTCATCCATAGGATTTTCGCACAACAAGAGGACATGGCTATGTATTCTGCCTCTGTAGAGGATATAGACGTACTCATTTGTTTCTTTGAAGACCAGCTTACTAACTTATCTCCCAAAAACTGAGCACCTCCTGACGTACTTCGACGAGTATCTTGACACCCTGCATGGTTTGCATCTGCATATGCTGTTAGTGACATATCGGTGTCCTTCGGATACCAAAGTCCCATGTTAATGGTTCCTTGGAGATACCGAAAGACCCGTTTAACCGCTTAAAGGTGCTTTTTGGTAGGCTTAGCCTGGTATCTAGCACACATGCATATAGCGAACAAAATATCAGGTCTACTGGCTGTGAGGTACATCAGGGATCAAATCATACTACGATATTTCATTTGATCAACCATGATCCCAGAGTGGTCCTCATCCAGTTTTGTACGCTACACCATGGAAGGGTCAACAGGGTCACAAGAATCAAATCCAAATTTCTTTAAAATCTCATTTGCATATTAAGTTTGATTAATAAAAATGCCTCCATGACTCTGTGAAATTTGTAATCCCAAGAAAAATGACATTTGTCCCATCATAGACATTTGGAATTTTGAGCCCATTTCTTTAGAAAAATGATCACATTCATTGGGGTCAGTCGTGGCAAATATAATGTCACCAACATAAATTTGAACATGAATTAAATATTTGCCTGACTTTCTGGTGAACAATGCAGGATCCACTGCTCCTTTGCTGAATCCATTTGATAGAAGAAACTTTGATAGCGTATCGTACCATGCTCTAGGAGCTTGCTTTAGACTGTAAAGGGCTTTCTTAAAGCGATAGACATGAGTAGGATGTTCTGGATCCACAAAACCTTCAGGTTAGCTGACGTATACAACCTCTTTTAGATCTCCATTAAGAAAAGCAGTCTCCACATCCACTTGATAGACCACCATGTTCTTACTAGCAGCATTAGCCAAGAAGATTCTGATTGCCTAGATACGTGCAACAGGAGCAAATGATTATTAAAAGTCAATACCCTCCTCTTGACGGTATCCTTTTGCAACTACTCTTGACTTGTTCTTCAGAACATCACCATGCTCATCAAGTTTTACTTTGTAGATCCATTTGAGAGCAATGATCATAGCACAGTCAGGAGCAGGTACTAATTCCCATACATCTAATTGATCGAACTCGTGAATTTCCTCTAGCATTGCATTGAACCAACTGTCCTCAGACATTGTTGCTTTAACATCATTTGGCTTGATCTTTGATAATACGGAATTGAAGAAGGACCATAAGGCATCATTTGCAAGTTGTTTACGAGTAGTTACCGGACGAGAAGGATTCCCAATGATATTGTCCAATGGATGGTCATGTTTCCATTTTCTAAAATGCTCGTGTAGTTGTTGTTGAGAAACTGAAGTAGCAGAGTTTGGATCCCCTGATGAAGATGGTTCTGATGAAGGATCAGGGGAAAATATGTTTTCAAACGAAGCATCTTCAGGAGTGGCAAAAGGGTTATCTCCATCAAAGTTATCAGTAACATTTCCATGATGTACAACCGAGGATTGAGGATTTGAGGATGATGATGAGTGATCGGCAGCAGGTGCTTCTTGAGATAGAGACATTGAAATAGATGGATTCTCTGTGTTGATTGGATTAGACACCGCCACTGTTGATGGTGAAGAATTATCATTATCACGAGGTTCATAATATTCATCAAACATCGGATTGAACAATTTCTTTAGATCTTCTTCAGATGGAGGTACGTATGGGACTGCTGGGGAGTGATTATGTACAAGAGAAGAACTGATGGGACTACTTCATAAAAATTGTGGTGCGGGTCCAGAACTAGATTGTCCATGAGCCGTTTTCTCAGTCAGCTCATCGAACGTAACGTGAATAGATTCCATGATGTCTCGGGTTCTTTAATTGTAGATCCGGTAACCCTTCCTGTTTGGTGCATAACCAACGAAAACCCCAATGTCCGCCTTAGCTTTCAATTTACCCAAATCTTGGCTTTCATTATAAGGATAGCATAAGGCACCGAACACACGTAGAAAACACAGATCCGGTTTTTGGTTGTGGACAAGTTCGTAAGGGGTTTTTCCATGAGTTATATAAATTAGGGAACGGTTTTGGGTGTAGCATGCGGTGGCAATGGCTTTTGCCCAAGGAAACATTGGGACCTTTGAGAATATAAGCATAGTTCTTGCATCTTCTACAAGAGTTCGATTTCGTCTTTCAACTACACCGTTCTGGTGAGGAGTGCGAGGAACACTTCTTTGATGGCTGATCCCAATGCTTTCATAGAACTGATTAGTTCTTTTTTAAAAAACTCAGTTCCATTGCCTGTTCGGATGATTCTAACGGTTTAATTAAGCCTAACCTGCAACTGTTTTATAAGTTTGATGATGACGTCGGGTGTTTCATCCTTTGACCTCAAAAACTTAAACCAAGTAAACTGAGAGTAGTCGTCAACCATGACTAGCACATATTTCTTCCCGTTTATAGTTTGGACTCTCATTGGTTCGCATAAATCCATATGAAGAGTATGAAGAACTTCTATAATTCAGTTTGCAGGTTTGGGTTTATGGGCATATTTCTTGCTTTTTCCCAATTGGCATGCTGAACAAAGATGAACTTTTTCATACTTTAACCTGGGCAAGCCTCTAACGAGGTCCTTTCTATAAATATCATTTATGGTTCCGAAGTTCAAGTGATTGAGATGACGATGCCATAACCAAGAGCTTGTTTTAGAAGCCTTTGACAACAAGCAGATTGGAGAGGACTTCATCATATCTTCGATAGAGATGGTGTACAGATTAGTGCCACGTGTTCCCTTTAACAGTTCAACACCATCTAGTTCTCTAACGAAGCAGGAATGTTTTCTAAAGTCCACTTCAAGATCAGAATCGCAGAATTGACAAACAGAGAACAAATTATGACCCAGACCTTCTACATAATATACCCGGGAAGATTACACTGTGACCAAATACATAATCTCCATAACCCATAATTGTCCCAAAATGGTCGTTCCCAAATCTAATTGTACTGATGAATCTATTCACAAAGTTCTTGAGCCGTGTGCGATCTCCAGTCATATGCTTTGAACAGCCTGAGTCCGAATACCAAATGACGATTTGTATGACCTGCATTTGAACAAGAGAATTATGGATAACTGGAACCATTGGATCCCCATGGGAAAATGGGTTCCGGTTGGTTAGTACATGCAATTGATATACCTACAGCATTTTTAGAGGCTATGACATCATTACTGGTGGAAGCAAGACTAGTAGTGGCAGTGGACCTATTTGAAATATGGCTACTTCTTAAAGGTGTGATTCTACCAGTAGGCTTCCATTTCTTAGTAGGCATAGATCTAGATATCTTAGGACATAATTCATTTAAATTGAATTTCCGGCCAGTAGGTTTCCGTTGATAACCTACATTTCTATATTTTCTCCCTGTAGGTTTCCAATAATTACTAACTCTTTTCCATATTGGCTTTCTGGCACACTTAACCTGTTTAGCATTTCTTACATATTTGACTGTAGATTTAACATCATTTTTAAACTCATTCACAACACATTCATGATTAATACCAGAAACCACACATTCATTACATGTTTTGCAAATAGTAGCAGAATTCAAATTAATTACAATACGCTTCTAGCTAATACTAGAATCAACATGATTCGTTTTATTCAGCTCAAACTTATTCTTCCTAGGTTGTTCTTCTACTTTCTTCTCTTCAACACTCTTGGCTCGCATGGTCCTATCTTGCATTCTATTGCCTGAAGGCTTTGACCCGCTAACCTTAGTATCACTGATTACTCCTGTAGAAGGAACGACGGGAATATTAGTTGGTGATACTACTTTTTTCATTTGTGGTCTAGAAGTACTGGGATCTGAGAGTTTATGAGGCACATCGAAAGTCACATTCTTGACTTTAGGCATTGAACTTGCTGTAACTATTCTATCTCACCTATTACTAGATTTAGGGCTTGTGACAATTACATATTCTAAGAGTTCCTGAGATCGTTTGGCATCCATGAAGGCATAGGCGATTGCACTATTGATAACAACAAATAGTCCTGAATATTAAGTGTCAATTTCCCCCGATAATGCTTGTAATTTATATCATTTATATGGATTTACACTTGTTTTCCATTTTTTTCCACTTTCAGGTATATTACGAGCATTGGAGCTAAAGAGAAGCGGAATTGGAGAATTATCAAAGATTTATCAGAGTATGCTCACTTTGAAGAAGTTATGGCGTAACTCATCTCTCACATTACACCATAACTAAAGCGTGACTCAGAAAGCCAACTCATCAGAAGATTACGGCGTAACTCTCACAAAAGACTACAACGTAACCATATTAGGTCAAATAAGTTTCCACGCCGCTGATAACTACGCCGTAACTCTTGTTTAAAATACGGCGTAACCAAGAAATATTGAAGATACGAGGTAACCACTTATAATGTTACGCCGTAACCAGCAGATCTAGTGCAAATTATGAAGAAGTAGAAGATTACGGCGTAACTATTATATTAGTTACGCTGTAACCCAGATCTGGCCTATAAATACCCCATGATTTCCAGTATTTCAAATCGTCCCATTCCACACACCACAACCAAAGAACGTGGGAAGAAGCCAAAGGCAGGTCTAGAGGAGCATACGGAGCTGTCTCCAAGGGAGAAATCACTCCCCTACAATAAGCATTAGCATTTTATCTTTTCTTTACTTTCGATTTATGTATTTCGCAACATTGAATATTGAATTGATTTGTATGGTTAATATGAGTGGTTAAGCACCACTTAGTGCTGGCCTAGTTATAATTCCTTAATTTTTTTATTTGCGTTTACATTACTTTCGTATAATTATTTCTAAGTGTATGCATGCATAGTTTATTGGTAGCTACCCTTGTTTCGGTAGTTTTGAATGGCGGTAGAGGCTAGTTGCTTAGAAGATATGACCAACTGACCCTAAGTGAGTAGACTGAGACGGGAAGGGTAAGATAGCACCAACTGACGACCCTTTCTACTTGTACGATTTGACCAACTAATCACCTACCGTTTGGATGAACTTAAGAATTAGGGGTGAGTGTTTAAGTTGCTAACGCCCGGGCACTCACTATTATAAGTCTAGCATGTAGCGGTACTTAATGACTCGACTTAGGGGACTAGGAACAACTGGACTTATGAGGAGACACCTGACTTCTCTAGTGGTAGCATCTTTGCTGATAGGTTAGGGCGAATTGACCAAATGTTGTCCTCTCGACTTTCACCCTACTTGAAGTAATTGGAAGTAATTAGACGTAGAAATTACTAGCGAGGATGATTTACTAGGTTAACACCACTCTCCTCTATTGATTGAACCTTTGCCTTTTATCTGCTTTAGTAGTTAATTAATTAATTCCTTATCGAAATTATATTAAATCTGTGACACCTAGACTTAGTAATAATCCAACACACATAGCTCTTGGGACGACCTTGGTTTTACCAAATACTGCACTACACACGACCGGGTACACTGCCCGTTAGTGCATTAGGGTAGACCATAGGTATAACGAGACATTATAAATATTAAAACCTGGTCAGTAAAACCTGCATCAACTATCATGAGGTTTTTATGTTCTATCATCTTCTACAAGCTCACAAAGACTCTTTAAACTATCCTTAAGATATGAAAGATATGCTAAATATGCAAGTTCATTATTCCTAAGTGGAGGGGGAATATACAACATATCGATAGCATACTTATCACATGCAGAGGCCTTTGGAATAGAATATTTTCAATTTGGGATTGGCAATTTTCCTTTAACCACACGCTTCAGATTCTTAATTTCATTAAGCAAAGAAGTTACCTTTTCAATATGTTTATCATGATTAACTTTGAATGAATCACATAACTCTTTGTTTTGAACATTAACTTTGGAAAATTCATCTTTAAAACATTCATTTTCCTTTTGCAAGTTATCAATAATGTTTTGAAGTTGGAAATTCGGAGAATCTAATAGTGGAGGCCGATGGGAGCCAGTCACTTCATTCTTTTCACCCTTCAATTGTGAAATTTGGGATTTCAACCTTTTGATCGTGTTACCATGAGCTCGAATCTTTTCATCATGATTGTTGATTTCAAAAACTGCATCAAATTCAGGAGCATCCGAAGATGTCTTGGTGTGGAGTCCCAAACCTTGGATCTAGAACACTTAGCTTTCAAACGTGTTAGTTGCCTTGGATGGTTCCAAAACAACAATGAGAAACTTTGTTGTGAATACACACAAGTATGCGGAAACTACATGTATGCACTTAGAAGATTTAATTTAAAGACAATGTAAACAAGGTATAACACCAACAGCTTCAAAATTATTAAGTAATAATACGAGTACTCTCCTAGTACTAGGGTTTACAGCCTTGAAGCTCTACTTTAGACGGCTAGAATACGATATATGTTTAACCTAGCTAGGATCTCCTTTTATACACTAAGGAGATCCCTTACAGAGATAACTATGGACTAAGTATATCATATCTTCTGTTAGAATAGAAGATATGTTGTTACAACACTTACACGACATTCTAGACTTACATCAGTACAAACTTAAAGCTACCAGTACTAACTTTCTCACTATCAGTACTAACTAGTTAATACTTATCATTTAACACTATCAGTACTAACTCTATTACAATAAGTATTAACTCCAATAAGCTTATTTCCCAACAATCCTCCCATAAACTTGGATTGGGTTTCAGAATCACAAATTTTCTTTAGTCTTTGAGGATTCTTCCAAACATCACTTTCAGCTAGGTCTTCCAGCCTGATCAAAAATCTTAATCAGCAACTCCTTAGCCATCTTAACTGCATTGCCCCTCTTTAGCCATGCTGTAAGCATTCCTAGAAGTGTTCCTAGGGCAAGAAGATAAGTTCTTTCAACCAGCATGTAGATGTCTGTCCCATTGCGTGTAGTGACCAAGTGTAATCCACAGGAATCAAGCAATGTCCAAGACAGTTCTTCCTCACCAGTTTGATACTTCCATTTTTCTCCAGCTGGAACAGGTTCAAATATATTATGCAATTCAAAAAGTAACTCCAGATCTTTGTCATTATCTGGATCTCTATTCTTGAAACTGGTCTTGACCAATTCTCATAAGTTGAGCAGATCATCCCTGTCAATAGAAGCAAACAAATCTATCAGATACAAGTAAGCACTTGTCCTTCCACCTGCTCTGTGAATCTGCCAATGTCTTTTTCCATATTCAGTGTAGATAACCTAGCCAAGTATTGGATACCTAGTATTGATGGGTTCTGAATATAATGCATCTTTTTGAGATTAAATTATCATCACTGATTAAGTTCTTCTTCAGTAATTCCACCTTCATCTTCAGTTGCTTTCAGTATTTTGGGTGCAGATGAAGAACCTCCTTCTTCAGATGATCTTTTGAAACTTGTAATGGGATTAATGGTTTGTGATCCTTTAGTAAAATCATCATATGACATAGGTGTAAATGCCAGACATCTTCTTTGAGTTAAATCAGCTAGTCTTTGAAGAGTCTCCCAAGGTAGTTGATTTAGCTGCTTCAAGGTTCTCCTATCTTCACCTTTATATTTAATGTACTTGCAGAGATACATCATTTGCTGACTTCTGTTAGGAGGTTTTGAGGCCTTTTTTTCACATCCCTTTGCTGTCTGAATTGGCTCTGTCTTCTAGCTAATATTTCACTGAACATCTGAGATGCTTCATTAATACTTTTTCCTTCATCCTGTTGTAGCTTCTGTTGTACCTCCTGAGTAGCTTCAACTCTAGCTTTCATGTCATCCCAAGTCTGCCAGTCTTCTTCAATTTTAGCCATCTTTTTCTTTTCTCTGTTTGCAGCCTCTTGCTCATCCCACTCTGCTGCAAGTTGTCTTGGTGCTTCTTCATTTAACCTCTCAATCTCCTTCTTCTTCTTTGGTACTTCCACAAGTATCCCTTTACCTTTGTCCTTGGGATCAATTTTAGGAACTAAAGTTGGGGATGGTGGAGCACCTTCTTTGATAGAGACTCCTTTTTCTTTGGGCTTGGTTGCTGCTGGTTTGGTCTTCTTTCTCAGATATAGGATAGGAGGCTTCTTGTAGATTGGAGAGATACGGACTTATTTCTTCAGGCTTTGAAGTCCCAGAATAGCATGTGTTACTCTATTCTCTTCATCAAAGTCTTCTTGTGGTGTAATGGTGGTGATAGTAGCCTCTGTTGTCATGGTTTGTTGTATTTCAGCAGCTACTTGCAGGATTGAAGATAGTACTGATTGAGTTGCACCATGAGTACTAACTATTGTGCTGCCAGTACTAACTACAACACTATAATTACTAACTGGGATAGTACTTATAGTTCATGTACGAGTACTGAGCACTTCTTCTGCATGTGAGGTTGTCTGAACATCTTCTTCATCATCCAGGAAAGGGCTTTGAAAGTCTTGATCACCCTACCATTGACCAAACTCTCTTCTTCCTTTAATGTCAGAACTCCTCCCCTGTTTGTAAGAATTCTCTGCATATGTACTGGATATAATGAACTTGGCCTTCCTTTTGATTGAAGTAGTGACTGGAGAGGCTTCTGCAGTTGGCTTGGAAAGCATTTTAACTTGATGCTCTAGCCTTTTCATCTTCAGTAGCATTCTGGTATGAACTTTTGATGCAGCTTTCTTACGTTCATCCAGTGCAAGCTCCAGTGTGTTCACCTTTCTGCATAAAAATCTATATAAAGTTGTCATATTCTCAAGTGTCAAACTGCCCTCACCACTTCTAGATGTGTGACCTGTTGAGAGAGGTGGGTCACTAGGCATTTGAGATGTACTCCCAGGCCTAGCCTGAGCAGATACACCCCCTCCCTTTTTAGCCTGTGCCTGGGTCCACCCTGTGATTGCTCACTAGGTGTTGGCGTGGATTGGGTCTTATTTATGTTACCACTTTCCTCACAAGCTTCTAAGCCTTGTGGAGTAGTGGCAGCCCTCACCATTATATCCCCTTCATTACCTAGGATAGGCTCATCTGGTACAAGATTGGGAGAAGATTGGGGCTGAGCTGTCCCACTCTCCTGTCTGGTGTGCCTAGTGGTTGATGAAGTTTGTTGAGGTGGTGAATGTTCAGAACCTATGGGTGTGTGTTGGGAGCCACCTGTGCTTGATGGTCCGTCACCCTCTGCAATAAGCATGTTAGGAAATAAGGGCACTACAACCCCACTGTACCCTACCACATCCCTTAACATATTGGAAAACACTTTGGCTGTGAGTACTTTTGATGGATAAATGTTTTTATGAGGTTGTAGGTTTTTTTTCTGAAGATCCAAAAACATTTGAATAAACCTGGGATACATCAGAAACTTGGTTTTACTAACAACATTTTAAGCATACCTGTCACAATTCTCAATTTCCGGTCATTTCTCAAACTCCATATTCATCATTTCATATCAATTTATTGATGATTTTTCATTTCACCTTAAACGCGTAAATTTCATATTAAATAAACGTTATCGCGTGAGTTATTATTTTGAATATTTAATCCGTTACTTCTAAAAATGATCCCTACATATTTTTATACTTACATTTAGTTTATAAAAACTATATTTTTAGTTTACCTAGTGTTTTAAATTTATTTTGTATATAAATCGTTAAATTTATATTATTACGACACTTTTCTTAAAAACTACACGATAATTATTTTATCACTCAAATTTTACAAGGAATGTATTTTTACAATTTTTATGATCTCATTATACTTTACTTTGATCTATTAAAAATTTCTTTTACATAAAAGCTACCATTTACCTTACAAGTTATTATTTCATAATATCTACTTACACATTTTTACCAAGTACATACAAGTAAAAAAAAAATATATATATAATTGGGAAACATTTCCCCTTAGAAACCGGCCCAAGGGGGGGGGGATGTATCCTAGTTGGTAGATTCTTTATGTATAGATCTATACATACTTAAAAGTCTTCATTCATTCATTTCAATTCAATAATTCACAAGTCAATAAAAATCTTCTTTCTCTCTTGTTCTTTCATCCACAAATCGGCCATAGAGGTGTTTTCAAAGGGATCATCAATTTTTCTCAAGCTCAAGTTAAATACAATGTAGATAACACTCTCATTAAGGTTTTGAAATAAAAACCTAGGGTGTTTAGGTTAAACCTTTGTTCTTTGCACCTCATCAAGTTTACTTGTAAGCATATTACTATCATTTTACATATTTCACTTTCATTTCATATTTACCTCTTCATTTTTGGAACAAGCATGCAAGACTTGTGTTAGTTATACCATTTTTACATGATTTTTAGAGTTATATATATATAAAGTCATCCTATAATTATTCCCTTGGTATATTTTGGTATTGATGATGTTTAGGAAACCATGACACCCTAAGAAGGTGTATGGTAGGATTAGATTAGCTTTGGAGTTGATTTGAAGGGATTGGAATAGGTTTAGTACGAGAAAAACTATTTTCGACAAGTTATAAAAGTGGTCTGATCTTGTTTTACATTTCTGGAAAATCCGACAGTAGGCACAAATTTTTGGCCTAGATATTTAGAAAATATACTTTAAAACGAATCCGTGGCCGCTTGAACGGATTAAAACGGAGTTATAACGAAGAAGTTATGAATTTTTCAAGTTGACGACGAAATATATATTTTCTGAAAAATTTCAGCAACATGTTTTTGTTTTATTCGAGTAAAAAACGAGCCTTAAGCTTCATAAATTATTACGACTTATCAAAAATATATTAGTATACTTTGATACGAAGCTAAGGACATATTATACGTAGAAAACGAATTTGAAACGACTAAGATATGCACGTTTTTACAAACTTGCCGTAACTTTATTATTTAAGAAAAACTATATTATTTTTACGAGACAAGTGTTACGGTAACTACAACGACCATGTTGAAGGTAGTTTTTAACGATGATGTGGAACTTTTTGGAACGAAATGTCTTCTAATGAAATTAAGATCACCAAGCATATTTTCTAAAACGATCAACCGTTTGTATAGCGGAGTTGTAATAAATTAATTTCGGTTGTTTAAACTTTGCCGAAACTCACTTTTTACACAACATTTAGACAAAATCACCATCTTTAACCCTTATTATCTTTATGTTCGAGACCTTTATGTCGAAAACTCCTGAACTGAAACTTCTATATTTTGATACAAACTTTCTAAAACTGTCGAGTTCGTTTCCTAACGATCGACGTACACCATTTTACGACTAGTTTTTCAAAGCCATTTTTGTCAATTTCATGAAATTTCCGACGACTTTATTTTACGACGAAAAGTGAAAATTTCACCATAAATCATTACGAAACTATTGTAGGATGACATTTTGACGTAAATACTTGTAAAGTAATTTAAGAATGGTCAAGACGTCAAAAGAATATTATTTTCAAAATTCACAAGTGGTATAAATAACCTACGAATTGCATGCATGACATTACATCATAACTCATTGCGTATCATAACATTCACAATAGGTCAAGGTTAAAGCATCACACTACATCTCGGTGTACTCACTCTTGTCATCATACCAATTTATCAAGTGAGTTTTCATAGCCCCACTTTCTATTAATTGTTTACAAACTTTTGGGGGAGATACATGCTCAAACTATTTTCATTTACTTTCACAAGTACTTTAAACTCTTACATATTATTATGAGTTCATACCCCGCTTTTACTCGTTTAAATTCTTACAAACTCTTTGGGGGAGATACATGCTTAAATACTTGTTTTACTCTTGTGAACACTCAAACTATTTATACAATTGTGTTACACTATACTTCTTATACTCATTGGACTTTATGTGTGGTTTATTGCGCTATGTGCCTTAATGTGCTAAACTTGTTTTCAATTATGCATCAACATACATACTTTAGCAACCGGTTAACTCCTGCGGGAGCCGGCCAAAACATTTAAACTCTTTTGCCAAACAACATTACTTATACTTCAGACTTGGTGCGTGTAGTGACTAGACTTAAACAAACATACAAGAATTAGTGGCTCCAAATTAAGTTGTTGGAAGGCTATTAATTTACAAACATACAAGAATTAGTGGCTCCAAATTAAGTTGTTGGAAGGCTATTAATTTACAAACATCCCAGCATTTATATGTTGGAAGGCCATTAATTTGGATACAGCCCAACGTGCGTCGTTGGAGGAACATCCCGGCATTTATATGTTGGAAGGCCATTTTTATGGATACATCCCAACGTGAGCGTTGGAGGAACATCCCAACACGAGTGTTGGAAGACCCTTGTGGTGACATTTATACTTTTAACTACCTTGATGCGCATAATTATAATTGTCATTCTATTTTTAGCAGTGGGTTGTAAACACACAGGTTGCAAGTTTTGTATGGGCGGAACTTGTAACTGAGTGGATTTATGATGCCTTTGCTGTGTGAACATTTCTCAAAGTATTTCAAATCATTTTATTACAAACTCTATGAACTCACCAACCTTTGTGTTGACACTTTTTAGCATGTTTTATCTCAGGTATCTAAGGCATTCACTTCATGGCATGCATATGGACATATCATAGAGTCGTGGTGACGACGCGTCTCACTTGGGTTTTATAAACTTTAAAACATCGTTTGGCTTGTAACAAACTTATTTCCGCACAAGTTGATTTTCATTTGAGAGTAATACTTTGTAAACTCTGATTGTTTTAATAAATTAAACGATGTATTTTCCAAACGACACTTTAGGTCGTTCGATATAACTGTAACTTTGATGCTATGACAGTCCTCCCCAAGGTATTCAATTCCGCTGCAAAACAGGTAATTTGGGGGTGTGACAATACCCTCAAATATGTAATTTGAAAAATTGAACACCCTGCATGTTGCAAGGCAGATCAAGGCTGTGGCTATGCTTGTGGGAAAAGCATCCCAGCCAGTCCTTTTGTGACTCAAGTAGTGTAAGAGGGTATGAATGAGAAACCTCTATTGTGGGGAAAACTGACTTTTGTGAAAATTAATAGTGTTGTCATGTCTGTACCCCATCAATGTGAGTTGTTCAATAATTTCAGTGACTGGCAAGGTGGTAATACCTTCAGCATCTCTAAGATGAAAATGTTCTCTTAGAGATTCCTCAGTAATAACAATTTGAGTGCCATCCACTGTACCAAGTAGCTATTGTACCCCTTCCTCAGTTGTTGAGGAAATAGCAGTTTGCCAAAACTTTCTGACAGGGGTACATAAGATTGTAGGGTTTAAAAGAAGTGCAAACCTGATGGTGCTATGGTTTAGAAAATCTACAATCTTTATAAATTCATCATGTCCATCTGGCAATTCCAAGCATGCCACCATATTGTGTTTGTCGACAAAGTCAAGGGGAGCAATAGATGAACAAAGTTAGGCTTAGAAAAGTGGGATTAAGTCGCAAAAGCCTTTATTGTTTTGTGGTGAAAGCAATTGAAGAGTTATGCACTTTATAGAGATTTCAAGAATATTGGTTGACCCGCCTTATAGATATTTATGGTAATAAGAGAAGAATAACCAATTAGGAAAATCTTTTATAGGAAAACAGGCGGTTAACAACTCTATTTGCAAAAGTAATTATTGCATAACATACTTTTGGAATAAGTACTAACTGCTAGTTCATCAGTACTAACTATGCTTATCAGTACTAACTTATAACCATTAGTATTAACTTTTACCCATCAGTATTATCTTATAGTTTGGAAATTATAATACTAAAACCCCATTTTTGAAGGGATTAAGTGTGGTGACAGACACTTAATCAAGATCGGCCTCATATGGCCTATGGTTTGGTGAAAACCAATGGTTTCAGTGCATAGCACTGCCTGTGATGGATTGTCCCACTAAAAGGGCCTTCCTGACAGGGTTTCCAGCTCGTGGCAGGTGTTACCTCCAACACAAGTGTTGGATTCATGATTGCTCGTTGTTCTCTTAAGCCAGATGCCCTTAGACTAGTCACACTATTTGTAAACAGATAGAATGGCAAAGAGTGGGTTAGTGCAGAATGATCTGACCAACTAAAACCATCAATTCATGTTCATTATAAGCACAAGATGCCACAAAATTCTTTGGCATCACATATTCTATTGTTACAACAAGTCCTATCGTGTGGTGGCTTCAGAGTAAGCATAGGCAAGAAAACCACATGGGTTGTAACACCTAGCCACCAAACCATGTCCATACTGCTTGTGTTATACCTGAAAAGTTAGTCCAAAACCAAGAAAACACACTCCAAGGCATTTTCTTGCCAATCCGTATTAACTTAACATAATCAGTATTAACTTGACAACAATCAGTACTAAGTACCAGTTTACAAAACTTTACAAAATAGAGAGAGATAAGACATATTATAAATGAAGCATCCCAATACTTGTGACCAAGTACTGAAACCTTCCCAAATCAAAAGCTTTAGCTAAAAGATCTGCAACATTAAACTTAGTATCAATTCTTTCAACCTGAATGACTTTCTTTTCATTATAGTCTCTTATTAAATGATGTCTTATCTCTATATGTTTAGTTTTAGAATGAAAAACTTTATTTTTGATAATGCATAGAGTACTGTTGTTATCAACATAAATGACAGTGCCCATGAAATTATACCCATAATCAAGCATCTGATTCTTAATCCAGAGGACTTGACCACAACAACTTGCAACAGCTACATACTCAGCCTCAGCTGTAGAGTTTGCGACAATGCTCTGCTTTTTGCACTGCCATGAAATCAACCGATCACCAAGAAACTGACATCCTCCTGTGGTTGATTTCCTATCAAGACTTGCCCCAGCATAATCACTATCAGAGTAAGCTACCAGATCAAAGGGAGAGTCCTTAGGATACCAAAGGTCTAAAGATTCTCTTAACTGCATGCAAGTGAGAAATCTTTGGAGAGACTTGAAATCTTGCACATGCACACACATCAAACATAATATCTGGTTTGGAGGCAGTCAAATACATCAAAGATCCAATCATAGACCTGTAGAGATGCTGGTCAACATCTTCACCATCAGCATCTAGAAGTAGTGGCTTATTGTGCTCCATAGGAGTGCTTGCAATCTTCGTATTTTCATAGCCAAACTTCACTAAAATCTCCTTGACATACTTATCCTGACTAATAAATATGCCATATGTCTTCTGCTTGACCTGTAGCCGAAGAAAGAATGTTAGTTATCCCATAGAACTCATCTGAAACCTGTCATGCATTAATTTTTCAAACTCTCTGCATAGATCCTGCTTGGTTGAACCAAAAATAATGTCGTCCACATATATCTGTACCAACAGGATATCAGTCTTCACAGTCTGGATGAATAGAGTCTGATCAATATTCCCTCTTCTGAAGCCATTGCCCAAAAGATACTTGGCCAAAGTTTCATACCAAGCTCTTGGGGCCTGATGCAGACCATAGAGTGCCTTCTGAAATTTGTACACTTTGTCTGGAAAGGTTGGATCTTCAAAACGAGGAGGTTGACAGACATACACCTCCTCCTCAATCTTCCCATAAAGGAAAGCACTCTTCACATCCATCTGGTATACTGTGAAGTATTTATATGATGTATAGGCCATGAAAAGTCTGATAGCCTCAATCCTTGCCACTGGAGCAAAGACTTCTTCATAATCAATCCCTTCCTGCTGTGTAGACCTTTGAGCTACCAGTCTAGCCTTGTTCCTTATTACTACACCCCTTTCATCCTTCTTGTTTCTGAAAACCCACTTAGTGCCAATAGCTCTCTTGCCATCAGGAAGATCCACCAGAACCCATACATCTTGAAGTTTAAATTGGAGAAGCTCTTCCTGCATTGCTTCTACCCAGGATTCATCTTCAAGGGCTTTGTAGACTTTCTTTGGTTCTGATTGGGAAACAAAACAACCAAAGAGACATGTTTGTGAGGCACCATGATTTCTTTCTTCAAAGATGGCATTGAAGAATCCTGTTTCACTATGCTGAACTTTAGATCTTGTAGTTCTTTCATCATTGACATCCCCAATAACTTTCACCAAGGCATGATCCTGATTGATTCTTCTGTGTGGTGTAGCAGGAACAACATATGTTGAAGCTATATTAGTCATATCAATCTCATTAGCTTTGCCAAAAGGATCAGGAACTTCTATATTGACTGATGAAGTAGACTGAGGACCATCAGTACTAAAATTTGGCTCATCAGCACTAACTTGTGGCTTATCAGTAATATCCACAGTTGTACTGAACACTTGAGGTTCGACCACTGGTTCATTAGGATTTGTTGCATCTTCTTTAGTATTAGATTCATGGGTCTTTGGAGGCTGATCATCAGCTTTGTTTGCCTCCCCTGAAGAAGTGCTTCCACCTGAGTTGTCATTCCAAACGGGCAATAGAATGCAATCATCATCCTCATCAGAATCTGCATCTGGACCTTGCTTTTCTCCTGCAATCATGTTAGAATCCACAGAAACAGGCACATAGTTCATAGATTCTGTTAGCATATCAATATCAAAAAGCCATGTTGGTCTGTTAACACAAATAAGCCGTAAAAACGTTTATTTATATTTTACGATCTTCTAATGTTTTGTCGATAACAAACGTAAAATCATTTTAACGAAACAAATAAAATACGTAAATGGTTTGAACTAATAGTTTCTAACATATTCACATTTTCACATAAAACACTAAAACAAGTATAAGTGATTTTATGATTTAATATTACATATGTACAACAACTAGTGTTTACATATTTGGGTAAAATATACACAACTATTATGTAGTATATTGGGTAATATAAATGGGTAGAAACATAAGTATCATAACCCATTGGGCAAATACATTGAATGTAGTTGGGTACAACCCAAAGCCCATGACCCATGGAGCTTGACCCATAACCCATTGCATGACATCATGCTTATATCATACATGGATAATATCCATAACCCATGGTTTTGACCCATACCCATGTGACTAGGTGCATTGCACTCAAGAGATACATTGTATCTAGCTAAAGACCCATGGATCAACCCATGACTCATGACCCATAACCAAAAATACCCATGGGTAAAGAGGAGGGTCCCACGGATCCCTAGCTTTACGCTAGACGAATCCCTTGTGGGAGGGATCCATGGGATCCGGGGAACAGTAGATTTTTTCTTCTATAAATAGTGAGCCATTTCTTCATTGTTGCTTACCTCTTTCTAACATACTTTCCCCTAGAGTTGAAAACTCTCTAACCTCAGATCCAAGAGATCTATGTTTGTAGTTTAGTTTTTGTGTGATCTTCTAGGTTCCTCTTAAAGGCAAGTTCACCACCTCTGAAGTCAAGCAAGCTCAAGTCCATGAGTTGCCATGCTTCCTCATCATCAAGACTACTGAAGTGTTATTGATAGATTAGTACTAGATCCAAGGATATTGATATCCTTGATGATGTTGTAAAAAGGAGTGGATCTCCTTTGGGATTAGTCATTGGTGTAGTGTTGGGTAGCAGTTCCTCCATTGCTTAGCCTAGTACCTAATAAAGGGTAGGTGACGTTGTGTAGGTGTGGTTCACCTTGGTGTGAAAGAACTAGGTACTTAGCCTAGTACCTTATAAAGGGTAGGCGACGTTGTGTAGGTGTGGTTCACCTTGGAGTGAAAGAACCCGGTGGTTAGCCTAGCACCGGAAAAAGGGTAGGCGACGTTGTGAAGGCTTCTCTGCCATAAGGAGTTGGTGTAGTGATTCCGAACTCTCGAGTAGGTGACTCGGGGAGTGGATTAGGGCAAGGAAGGTATCCTTGTAGCCGAACCACTATAAATACTCGCGTTGTGGTTTTGTGCTTCTTACTCTTATCTTTTCATTATATACTTATATATGTTTGTTTATCAACATCCAACACACACATCCAAATAGATTGACATAAGTCGATCAAAATAGTTTAAAAGGAATTTTTAATTGGCAAAACTATTCAACCCTGTTAATACAAATAAGCCGTAAAAATATTTATTTATATTTTACGATCTTCTAATGTTTTGTCGATAACAAACGTAAAATCATATTAACGAAACAAATAAAATACGTAAATGGTTTGAACTAATAGTTTTTAACTTATTCACATTTTCACATAAAACACTAAAACAAGTATAAGTGATTTTATGATTTAAGTAATACATATGTACAACAACTAGTGTTTACATATTTGGATAAAATATACACATAACTAGTATGTAGTATATTGGGTAATATAAATGGGTAGAAACTTAAGTATCTCAACCCATTGGGCAAATAAATTGAATGTAGGTGGTTACAACCCAAAGCCCATAACCCATGGATCTTAACCCATAACCCATTGCATGACATCATGCTTTTATCATACATGGATGATATCCATAACCCATGGATCAACCCATACCCAAGTGACCAAGTAAATTGCACTCAAAGATACATTGTATCTAGCCAAAGATCCATGGTTCAACCCATGACCCATGACCCATAACCAAAATACCCATGGGTAAAAGGGAGCGTCCCACGGATCCCTAGCTTAACGCTAGACGGATCTCTTGTGGAAGGGATCCGTGGGATCCGGGGAACAGTAGGATTTTTCCTCTATAAATAGTGAGCCATTTCTTCATTATTTCTCACCCCTTTCTAACATACTTTCTCCCCTGAGTTAAATCTCACTAACCTTAGATCCAAGAGATATATGTTTGTAGTTTTGTTTTTGTGTGATCTTTTAGGTTCCTCTTAAAGGCAAGATCACCACATTTGAAGTCGAGCAAGCTCAAGTCTATGAGTTGCCAAGCTTCCTCATCATCAAGGCTACTGAAGTCCTCTTGTTGATGATTCCTTTATTTCTTCAAAGAAGTATAGTGCTGAAGACATTAGTGAAAGGTGTCTCAAGTGTCAAGACGAAGATATTAGTGAAGAGTATCTATCGTCTATAGCATAAGAACTTCTGGTAGGTGCTTAGAAGTGAAGACAAGAAGCATTAGTGAAAGGTGCTTAGAAGTCAAGACTTGAAGCATTAGTGAAAGGTGCTTAGAAGTGAAGACACAAGACATTAGTGAAAGGTGTCTTGTAGATCTAGTCAAAGGCATTAACGAAAGTTGCCTTAGATGTACATTCGATATGGTGTGTTTCGATGTACTAGATAGACTAGCATTAGATCCAAGGATATTGATGTCCTTGATGATGTTGTAAAGGAGTAGATCTCCATTGGGATTAGTCGTTGGTGTAGTGTGGTAGTAGTTCCTCCATTGCAATGGAACTAGGTGCTTAGTTTAGTACCTAATAAAGGGTAGGCGACATTGTGAAGGTGTAGTTCACCTTGGAGTGAAAGAACTAGGTACTTAGCCTAGTACCTTATAAAGGGTAGGCGACGTTGTGTAGGTTTGGTTCACCTTGGAGTGAAAGAACCCGGTGGTTAGCCTAGCACCGAAAAAAGGGTAGGCGACGTTGTGAAGGCTTCTCCGCCATAAGGAGTTTGGTGTAGTGTTTACGAACTCTCGAGTAGGTGACTCGGGGAGTGGAGTAGGGCAAGGAAGGTGTCCTTGTAGCCGAACCACTATAAATACTCGCGTTGTGGTTTTGTGCTTCTTACTCTTATCTTTTCATTACATATCTTTATATGCTTGTTTATCAACATCCAACACACACAACCAAATAGATTGAAATAAGTCGATCGAAATAGTTTAAAAGGAAGTTTTAATTGGTAAAACTATTCAATCCCCCTTCTAGTTTTCCACAATTGGCATCGGAGCTTCGTTACCAAGTTTCTTGAAGTATATTGTACTTTAAAAACTTAATACGATCCATGGTTAATTGAAAACTACAAAGAAGGTTTTTCATAAAAACAAACACCATGTATTTTAAAACTATATGTTTGGATGTTGATTCGATAACAACATTTTTTTATATTTTTTTTGTTTGCACTAATCTTCCTTGTCATGTTGATTAGTCCAAGATCATACCCACCAAGCTTTAGGAGTCACTTGGTAACAAGAATACCTTCCTTAAGAAGGTATCTTAAACGCAAAGGAGCAGGAATCGTCTAAGTGACATTTGCTGTGTCATTTGTAAAGACATTCCTAAGTGCGCTAAAGGTATGATTCTCTTTATACTTCGCTTGTAATTAAGTATACCTATTTAGGTATTTATTTGATTATCTTTGGTGCAAATTACATGTTTTACATGAAGCTTCATTAGGAAGCCTTTTTCTTACATACGTGTCTTAATTCTCGTCTAAAGTCGTGGTATATAAAACTTATGGTTTGTTTTTCTTTTAATTCAATAATAAAACAAAAACACAAATTTCAAAAATTCCTCCTTCCCTATAAAAACTCCCCCCGTCGACCTATCTATCAAATCCTCACTTTTTCAAATCTTCCAATTTCAAAAATTTCCTCTCACTCAAAAACTTCATCTTCCTCCTCATTCCATCTCAACCGAAACCAAGAAGATCCCTCATCAACATGGTTTACATCGCACTTGTGCTCATCGCCTTAACACTCATCACACTTGTGTTCCCTATGATGAAGTTCACATATGAAGACATTTACTTTGTGTTGTTAATCTACATCAGGATCATATACCCAATCCTTTGTATCATCCTTAGCATTGAAATGCAATATTACTAATAATCTTGTTATCTTTGTTATTATTTTATATGTTTCATATTCCTTCGTGATACATTAGAAGTCATGAATGCATGCTAAAAGAAAATGTTGGATAAAACACTTCTCGTGGTATAAAACCTATGTTTTTATCTAATCTGTTTCTGTTACTACAGATCCACGGATCCCGAAAGTTATACTAGCCGGATCCCTTTTGAAAAGGAACCGTGGGATCCAACCTACTGGAGAACAATTTTTCATGTAAATTAAAAACCATTGTTTCTTCTAGAAGTAATACTCCACTAGAATGTCAAAACCATAAGTGAGTCAAGTGTCTTTCTTGTTTAAAAAACATTGTTAATAAAAATCTAATAAAAAAGTTAGATAATTATAGGTTGACCATAAACATCACCTCTTATTAACCCATCACTTCTATAGGTTCAACTATGACGCATGAATACGAGTTTGATTTTTCACTCACTAGCGTCTACACTCCTAACATCTCTCCTAAGCCCAACACACCTGGCAATCTTGTCCGTGGGTTCAACAATCTCGAAATCCGTCACTTCCATGAAGGACGTATTGTAGACACCTCTCTACAATTCGAAGAAGGTATCAATACCTCCTTCCAAGCCATAGGACTAGAATGTCTTCTTGAAATCAACGAGAAGATATGTCCAAGGTTTATAATGGAATTCTTCCGTCAAGTCGAACAAGTTCGTAACGAGGATCGCTCTCTATCTCTTTGGTTTTATATCAAAAACTAAAAGTTCACTCTAACACTTGGGCATTTTGCTCACATCCTCTGGATTCCAAATGATGGACAATGTGCCTTCACCAAAGATTGGTCTCTTGATTCTCTCTTCAACTTTCTTGAAGAAAATAGTCCATATTGTTCACACATACCCTCTCCGGAAAATTTAAATCGCATAATATGCAAACCTCGACCATATTACTCCGATCCAAACATTATCTCTACAAGGGATAATCGAGAAGAGTACAAGCCTCTTGCACTCATCCTACTTGAAAATGTTTGGAGTCTTAGGGGAAATCGAGAAATTCTTCCCGCTTGTTGTGCTCACATGTTGTACTGTTTGCTAACACAACAACCATACAATCTCGCCTACATCTTCGCAAGGCAAATTGCAAATCTTTAAAGCTCCAAGAATAAACTCATCCCTTATGGAATGTTCTTGACACGCCTCTATCATAATGTTATCCACTTCCATCCTCAATTTCAAAGTCCGTTGTACGTACTTGTGAACAAGATGATGGAACCGCTAAACATATCTCCATGAAGACTTTCTTCATTCTTGATTCCACCAACACTCATCAACCACGTAATGATCCTCCTAGTGACAACACTCAAGAAACCTAGTAGTATTCCAAAATAGGATCAAATTCTCTTTTATCCGTGCTCTATCAATGTAATCCAATTTCCTTTATGAAATAAAACATCTTACATTTGATATCTTAGTATTAGAACTCCTTTTAGTCTATCCTTGAGATATAATGCATTGTCAAGATCATTGCATACCTTTAGTAAAGGTCCTGCTGAGCAGATAGGCAGATCCCATAGATTGTGCTAGACGGATCCCTACACTTAGGGAACCGTGGGATTCGGCAAATAGAAAATGCAATTGCAAGCATTATATTTCAACCATATTCTTAGAGTACCTCACACTAAACTAAACATAGTGTCTTAAGGCAAATTAAGTCCTTATCAAGATACGTTGATATTTTACATAACTCACCTAGATCACACTCTAAGAAGCTTGTAGATCTACCATTTCGTTTTCAATCCATTACTCTTCCGCTCTGAAACTCACACTTCATTTTTTACTTAATCCCTTACATCTAGTTTTAGAAATCTTTTGATTATGAAAAAAATTGATCATAAATCATCCTCATCTCAAAATTGATCAAAGTTGATCAAAATATAGTTTTTCCATCTCAAAGCTTCTAGGATATTTTCCAAAACATTATCCTAAGATACAACCTGATCTCTAGGATCATTTAACTTCAATTGACACTCTACATTATTAGTGTCATCCTTGCTCATCCATTGGTACTCTTGAAAGTTCCAAATCCTTCCATAAATAACAATCATTAGCTACATCATTCATTACCTTTAAGTACTCAAGCACCTCTTCATTTAAAATACTTGGGAGGACTGAAACACTCAAGATGATATAGGTCTTAGATCTTAGAAACATAACTTCCACTTTTTCATAACTGCTGAAAGCCGGTTCCCAAGGATTAGCCTAGACGGATCCCTCTGAGGAAGGAACCGTGGGATCCGGATGACAGTTTATGTCAAATCCTGCTTAATCAATCATTTCAACTCATCTTCCTAACTCAAACACTCCATCTCATCTTAAAGGAAATCCTAGATCAGTACAACCTCTGAAGTTGAATCTTGTGCATGTTAATCATCACATTCCAATGAATCCTAGTGGCTTTAGGCTTAAATGCACTTGCCAAATCTCTTGGTTTATAAATGTAAAACCCTAAACTCCATTTTCCGAAAATCCGATATAATTTGAATTTTTTTTTACCTAAGTACTAAGAAGATCATTAAGTAGTTAAGATATTACGTCATGTGATTATTGAATTAACACAACAATTAACCTAAGTTCATAACTATTTAAATTGTGACACTATCATACATTATAAGAATATATGACACAATACTTAAACCTTATGTTACGTGTTAAAGTTTAGATAAGTAATCCATAAACTAAATAATGATAAATTCCGTACATGGTCCCTAACTAAATAAATCTCATACGTTTAATATGTCACGTATAAGGCCCGAATTCATTTAAGAATGTACACCATATTTTAAGCCTAATATATATTGGATATTGGCATAGCATCTCCCACATTAGTTAGAAGGTCCGACCACTCAACTTAGCTCAAATATTTTGAATATATTTAAAAGAAGATTGGTCCTCTCTTTTCCTTTATGACTCGGCAAAATCTGCGTTTATCTTCCACTAATATAACTTTTGGATATTGCATGATTCACTCTCCTTAATTTCCACCATTCTCATTTAATAATTGTCCATAATCAGCTCAAGAATATTATACTTCCTTTATTGTATTTGGCTATCTACTCCACACGCATTCATTAATTCATATAAAATCATATCACCCCCTGCTTATCCTCTCCATACCGAAATAATAATAAGACCAAAAACTCCAAGTCGTTTGTTTCTTCTCCAAGAAAAGGGTTCGAAGGCTTTTGAAAGGCTGCTGAAATCACGAGTTTGGTATGGGGTTGCTTGGTTCGTCTTTGATTGTTGTTTGCTGTTGCTGGTCGTTGGTTACTTGGGCGCAAAAGGGTGCTTGGTTGCTTGATTTTTGGTCATTGTTTCCTCCTCTTTGTCACACGTTTCAAAGGTACCCTTATGATCATCTTTCCGTCTCATTAATCTCGTTGGTTCATGAATCTGGTCATGAGTTGTTGTTCCTCCATGCGCATGACCTAATACAAATTTAACATCACCTAATGATAATTCAAAAAGAGTTAATATTTTGTCACCTAAATTAATGATATGTATATATGAATGTCAAATAAAAAGGGTGCATGAGTTTTGTTTTTGAATCTGTTTTGGACCATATGACTTGCATGGTTCATTTGTTTTGTCAAGACTAAATGAGATATATGCATGGTTACACTGGTATCGAAAATAATTATGGATAGGGGGTCTCGTATGATTTTGTTATGGGTCGTGTAGTATTATTTTGGGATGTAAGTCTCGACAAAATAAAAGGCTTCACAAGGGATTATGTAAACTTGTAATAATTGTGTCTAATTGTGTATTATCATGAATGGAATCTTGCTTTAATCATAAAAAGTGGATACATAAAATATGAAGTAAAAGGAGACCTAACTCGTTTTACATGTATGAGACCCACATGCATGTATTGTCTATTTAAACTAAAATGAGGCATAGGTACAAATTGAATATTACATGAAATTATATTTGGAGACATGAAATAAGAAGTGAGAATACGCTTAATAACTTTAAAAAAAATATATTAATATGGTTCATATAAACAATAAATCTATTATGACGTTAAATGAGCTAATAAGTATTATTCGAACCGTAATCGGTGTAGATTCATTGAAGAAGACGTGACGTTGTGTCTTCGGGTTCATTCATTCGTTTGCTTTCTTTTCGTTGGCGTTAAGGTACAGATATTCTATCCCTTTTCAGTAGAGGTTTCTCATGACTCTCTGATCCTTCGACTTTATTTCGCTTATGATATTCTATTTGCTATGATCCCTTTTGTTATTGACCCTCTGATATTGAACCTTTGATATCGATTTCTTTACTATTGATCTTTTGATATTGACTATTGCTATTGAACTATTGCTATATAATCTTTGTTTTGCTATTGACCCCTCTGTTATTGTACCACTGTTACTGAACTTCCGTTATTGAACCCATTGCTGCTGAGCCTTTCCTACTGAACTGTTTCTATTGAATCTATGCTATTGAACCTTTGATATTGAACTATTGCTACTGAATCTTTGATATTGAACTATTTCTATGAACCACTGAATTGTGAACCATTGATATTGAACCTTTAATTGTGAAGACTTACATATTGCTACACTTTGAACCTTTGTTTGACCCTTCAGATTGATATCCGAGCCATTAACTAGGCATGGGGGTTCCATGTCCGTGTCATTGATGCACCAATGGCATGACTCTAGTGTGTACGAGTGATGTTACACACCGTCCCCATTATTGTATTGATTATTGCGCGCTTCAGATATATATTGTATTGGCCATTATTGTATTGCAGGAGGCGTATGGATGCATCCTAGATTTGTATTGTATTGGATTGATATTGATATTGATATTGTATTGGTGATGCGGTGCGTGTGTGCAATACACCCCCTCACATATTGGGAGCTAGGTACTCCATTGGTTACTGAGGTCTCCCCTCCTATTGGTTTGGTATTCTGAGGTCACCCCTCCGAATACAATGGCTACTATTGGATATTGGGCTGCTAATGCCACTATTAATTGTATTGTATTGTATTGTTGGCTCGGGATCGATTTCTGACAACCCTTACACTTTTGATATACCTATATTGTACCTTCTGGATTCCCCACTGCACCATATTCTGAATTGACTGTCCTTTACCCAATACCCTTATATGACTCACTCTACTACCAAGATATATATGTTCCATTTCTTTGATCTGTTATACTCTCATTCTGTTACTTCAGACTATCGTTCCATTCATGTACCGGGTTATTATATGATTATTCAATTTGATTGTGCTATTGCATGTCTTATGTGACTACTGTTTACCGTGCTATGATATGATTAGTATATGATTATATGATCCAACTGTTGTCATCTATATGCTAACCTACTGTTATGTGACCCTTTATTTCATCTGGTGACCATGCTAGTATGTAAATAATTGTTTTGACGGTTTATCATGTAAACTTCATTATGTTGACCTCGTGGACTATGAATATCTGTTAGTATCCTTGTCTGCTTATTGTTGACCTGCCATGTGTACATTGCTGTTTATGCTACTGTTGATTGGATAATTGTTTCGACTTATGTGGTCTGGCTTGTTAACTTGTCAATTTGCTCTGCTATGTCCTTAAGTCATTCAATTATAGTGTTCATGCTGAGTTCATATATGATACGTGTGGTTACCATGTCTTGGCTACTGATAGTATTTCCGCTATTGTGATACTTGTGATGTTATTAATTGTAGTTACTTGACTTGTGTGATTGCCATGCTCACTTTCAAGTTAGTTGCTTCCGCTAGCCTTTGGACTTCCGTTTGGCTTATATGTATCCTGATTTCTTGATTTATTGCATGCCTGGTTATTTAGATGTGCTTGCGTATATGTCATCAATGTGTTATGTTCTTTGTCCTTCTCTGTTATATGTACTTTTTGGATATTGGTATAAATTTGTGTTTCTACAGGATCCTCCCCGGCTCATTGATTTTTCCTTTCCGTTGCAACCTTGTTATCAGTTTCCTTATTTCATTTGCCTCTTGATTTCGTTTAGCTTTCGTTTGGTTATATCTGTTCACTGGTCTTTTTAAGCTCAGCCGCATTTCTTTTCCTGCGGCAGGTGTTAGGTTTGAAGATGGCTTTAATGGGATGAGAGTTGGATTATCAGAGTGGACCAACCCTAGTTACCTTATTATCTTGGACTTATTTTGATGGGCTATTGTTTGGAGATTTCATTTTATTTTAGTTATTCTGGATTTTGAAATCTTCCTTGTAAGTCATTGTTATAAACGATTTGCTATGTTATTCTCAAGGCTTCCGCTTGTAAACTTTTAATTGTATGTTCTGATATGACACCAGAATGTGACACTTCTACCCTTGTCGGGTTGGGGTGTTACAATTATGGTATCAGAGCCAGGTTTCATCTTGTTGACCTTAGGAATGACCTGTGAGGACTCGGTAGACATTAGGCTTCCGTCTGTTCCGATATCTTTCGATTCCTTTTGATTGTCGTTCAAATTTGACTTCGATATTATTTTGTCTTCACTGATTTGTCCTTCCTCTTTTCACATCGCATTTTGTTATTTTTGTCTTCGCACATCCGTTTGTTGATTGTTAGATAGAGACTACCGTGGAGCCGAAGAAGATGGTGCCGACCCTGCGTTGCTGCAACAGTCCCTGAGCTGGAGAAGTTCGTGAAGCAGGAGCCACACCCGACTGCCGTGCTGCTGGAAACATCAGGATACTACTGGAGGAAGCTGGATGGATCAACCAAAGACGAAGACAAGATTCAACCAGTGTCTGAGAAGGTTCATCTACTTCATATAATTTGGGCGCGACTTGTGTTACTCCGATTCGTTTGTCATGCGTTTTGAGGCGGTTTGGTATTTTGCTCTATGATTTGATCAGTATTGCTTTTCTTTGATTTGTTCAGAACTCGATTTGAAATCGTGAAGTTTTATCGTTTGGCATTTTGGTAATATCTCAGCTTTACTTTTGGATCGTCAGTAATGAGTCACGAGGAACCATTTTGAGCACGTTAGCGGCCTTCTCTCTTTTATGGTATGGTAAGTTGGTTTGATGTGTTATATGCTGCATGTAAGTGTATCTGGTATGCTTTGGTATGTTGCTTGCTACCTGTAAGTTTTTTGTTTTGTTGTGATATTCGTTATGTGGTTTGTCATGACCCGAGGAAGAATATGATGACAATAAGAACTTGTTATGTGATGCAAGTATTATGACGCCTGATCAACGTGATAATACCGAGATCATATAATTTGAACTTATTGAAATCATACGACATCTTGGGAAATGCCTGGGGTTGGTACGTGAATGGAATATGACTTGTATCCGTTATTTGTCACTCCTCATGTTCGATTGAAATTATGTACCTTTTGGCGAGATTCTCACCGACATCTGTTACGTATAAGTTTTGTACGCTTTGGAACCGAAATCGTTATGATCTGTGTGAGACTATGAATTGCTGCATCTGCCGTGAACTTATATGTCTCTGGGTACTTCTGCGACTTCAATTTTCGAGGACGAAAATTTTATTTTTAGAGGGGAAGAATTGTAAAACCCTAAACTCCGTTTTCCGATAATCCGATATAATTTGAATTTTTTTTTACCTAAGTACTAAGAAGATCATTAAGTAGTTAAGATATTACGTCATGCGATTATTGAATTAACACAACAATTAACCTAAGTTCATAACTATTTAAATTGTGACACTATCATACATTATAAGAATATATGACACAATACTTAAACATTATGTTACGTGTTAAAGTTTAGATAAGTAATCCATAAACTAAATAATGATAAATTCCGTACATGGTCCCTAACTAAATAAATCTCATACGTTTAATATGTCACGTATAAGGCCCGAATTCATTTAAGAATGTACACCATATTTTAAGCCTAATATATATTGGATATTGGCATAGCATGTCCCACATTAGTTGGAAGGTCCGACCACTCAACTTAGCTCAAATATTTTGAATATATTTAAAAGAAGATTGGTCCTCTCTTTTCCTTTATGACTCGGCAAAATCTGCTTTTATTTTCCACTAATATAACTTTTGGATATTGCATGATTCACTCTCCTTAATTTCCTCCATTCTCATTTAATAATTGTCCATAATCAGCTCAAGAATATTATACTTCCTTTATTGTATTTGGCTATCTACTCCACACGCATTCAATAATTCATATAAAATCATATCATCCCCTGCTTATCCTCTCCATACCGAAATAATAATAAGATCAAAAACTCCAAGTCGTTTGTTTCTTCTCCAAGAAACGGGTTCGAAGGCTCTTGAAAGGCTGCTGAAATCACGAGTTTGGTACGGGGTTGCTTGGTTCGTCTTTGATTGTTGTTTGCTGTTGCTGGTCGTTGGTTACTTGGGCGCAAAAGGGTGCTTGGTTGCTTGATTTTTGGTCATTGTTTCCTCCTTTTTGTCACACGTTTCAAAGGTACCCTTATGATCATCTTTCCGTCTCATTAATCTCGTTGGTTCATGAATCTGGTCATGAGTTGTTGTTCCTCCATGCGCATGACCTAATACAAATTTAACATCACCTAATGATAATTCAAAAAGAGTTAATATTTTGTCACCTAAATTAATGATATGTATATATGAATGTCAAATAAAAAGGGTGCATGAGTTTTGTATTTGAATCTGTTTTGGACCATATGACTTGCATGGTTCATTTGTTTTGTCAAGACTAAATGAGATATATGCATGGTTAAACTGGTATCGAAAATAATAATGGATAGGGGGTCTCGTATGATTTCGTTATGGGTCGTGTAGTATTATTTTGGGATGTAAGTCTCGACAAAATAAAAGGCTTCACAAGGGATTATGTAAACTTGTAATAATTGTGTCTAATTGTGTATTATCATGAATGGAATCTTGCTTAAATCATAAAAAGTGGATACATAAAATATGAAGTAAAGGGAGACCTAACTCGTTTTACATGTATGAGACCCACATGCATGTATTGTCTATTTAAACTAAAATGAGGCATAGGTACAAATTGAATATTACATGAAATTATATTTGGAGACATGAAATAAGAAGTGAGAATACGCTTAATAACTTTAAAAAAAATATATTAATACGATTCATATAAACAATAAATCTATTATGACGTTAAATGAGCTAATAAGTATTATTTGAACCGTAATCGGTGTAGATTCATTGAAGAAGACGTGACGTTGTGTCTTCGGGTTCATTCATTCGTTTGCTTTCTTTTCGTTGGCGTTAAGGTACAGATATTCTATCCCTTTTCAGTAGGGGTTTCTCATGACTCTCTGATCCTTCGACTTTATTTCGCTTATGATATTCTATTTGGTATGATCCCTTTTGTTATTGACCCTCTGATATTGAACCTTTGATATCGATTCCTTTACTATTGATCTTTTGATATTGACTATTGCTATTGAACTATTGCTATAGAATCTTTGTTTTGCTATTGACCCCTCTGTTATTGTACCACTTTTACTGAACTTCCGTTATTGAACCCATTGCTGCTGAGCCTTTCCTACTGAACTGTTGCTATTGAATCTATGCTATTGAACCTTTGATATTGAACTATTGCTACTGAATCTTTGATATTGAACTATTGCTATGAACCTCTGAATTGTGAACCATTGATATTGAACCTTTAATTGTGAAGACTTACATATTGCTACACTTTGAACCTTTGTTTGACCCTTCAGATTGATACCCGAGCCATTAACTAGGCATGGGGGTTCCATGTCTGTGTCATTGATGCACCAATGGCATGACTCTAGTGTGTACGAGTGATGTTACACACCGTCCCCATTATTGTATTGATTATTGCGCGCTTCAGATATATATTGTATTGGCCATTATTGTATTGAAGGGGGCGTATGGATGCATCCTAGATTTGTATTGTATTGGATTGATATTGATATTGATATTGTATTGGTGATGCGGTGCGTGTGTCCAATACACCCCCTCACATATTGGGAGCTAGCTACTCCATTGGTTACTGAGGTCTCCCCTCCTATTGGTTTGGTATTCCGAGGTCACCCCTCCGAATACAATGGCTACTATTGGATATTGGACTGCTAATGCCACTATTAATTGTATTGTATTGTATTGTTAGCTCGGGATCGATTTCTGACAACCCTTACACTTTTGATATACCTATATTGTACCTTCTGGATTCCCCACTGCACCATATTCTGAATTGACTGTCCTTTACCCAATACCCTTATATGACTCACTCTACTACCAAGATATATATGTTCCATTGCTTTGATCTGTTATACTCTCATTCCGTTACTTCAGACTATCGTTCCATTCACGTGCCGGGTTATTATATGATTATTCAATTTGATTGTGCTATTGCATGTCTTATGTGACTACTGTTTACCGTGCTATGATATGATTAGTATGTGATTATATGATCCAACTGTTGTCATCTATTTGCTAACCTACTGTTATGTGACCCTTTGTTTCATCTGGTGACCATGCTAGTATGTAAATAATTGTTTTGACGGTTATCATGTAAACTTCGTTATGTTGACCTCGTGGACTATGAATATCTGTTAGTATCCTTGTCTGCTTATTGTTGACCTGCCATGTGTACATTGCTGTTTATGCTACTATTGATTGGATAATTGTTTCGACTTATGTGGTCTGGCTTGTTAACTTGTCAATTTGCTCTGCTATGTCCTTAAGTCATTCAATTATAGTGTTCATGCTGAGTTCATATATGATACGTGTGGTTACCATGTCTTGGCTACTGATAGTATTTCCGCTATTGTGATACTTGTGATGTTATTAATTGTAGTTACTTGACTTGTGTGATTGCCATGCTCACTTTCTAGTTAGTTGCTTCCGCTAGCCTTTGGACTTCCATTTGGCTTATATGTATCCTGATTTCTTGATTTATTGCATGCCTGGTTATTTAGATGTGCTTGCGTATATGTCATCAATGTTATATGTACTTTTTGGATATTGGTATAAATTTGTGTTTCTACAGGATCCTCCTCGGCTCATTGATTTTTCCTTTCCGTTGCAACCTTGTTATCAGTTTCCTTATTTCATTTGCATCTTGATTTCGTTTAGCTTTCGTTTGATTATATCTGTTCACTGGGCTTTTTAAGCTCAGCCGCATTTCTTTTCCTGCGGCAGGTGTTAGGTTTGAAGATGGCTTTAATGGGATGAGAGTTGGATTATCATGAGTGGACCAACCCTAGTTACCTTATTATCTTGGACTTATTTTGATGGGCTATTGTTTGGAGATTTCATTTTATTTTAGTTATTCTGGATTTTGAAATCTTCCTTGTAAGTCATTGTTATAAACGATTTGCCTATGTTATTCTCAAGGACTTCCGCTTGTAAACTTTTAATTGTATGTTCTGATATGACACCATAATGTGACACTTCTACCCTTGTCGGGTTGGGGTGTTACAATTATGGTATCAGAGCCAGGTTTCATCTTGTTGACCTTAGGAATGACCTGTGAGGACTCGGTAGACATTAGGCTTCCGTCTGTTCCGATATCTTTCGATTCCTTTTGATTGTCGTTCAAATTTGACTTCGATATTATTTTGTCTTCACTGATTTGTCCTTCCTCTTTTCACATCGCATTTTGTTATTTTTGTCTTCGCACATCCGTTTGTTGATTGTTAGATAGAGACTACCGTGGAGCCGAAGAAGATGGTGCCGACCCTGCGTTGCTGCAACAGTCCCTGAGCTGGAGAAGTTCGTGAAGCAGGAGCCACACCCGACTGCCGTGCTGCTGGAAACATCAGGATACTACTGGAGGAAGCTGGATGGATCAACCAAAGACGAAGACAAGATTCAACCAGTGTCTGAGAAGGTTCATCTACTTCATATAATTTGGGCGCGACTTGTGTTACTCCGATTCGTTTGTCATGCGTTTTGAGGCGGTTTGGTATTTTGCTCTATGATTTGATCAGTATTGCTTTTCTTTGATTTGTTCAGAACTCGATTTGAAATCGTGAAGTTTTATCGTTTGGCATTTTGGTAATATCTCAGCTTTACTTTTGGATCGTCAGTAATGAGTCACGAGGAACCATTTTGAGCACGTTAGCGGCCTTCTCTCTTTTATGGTATGGTAAGTTGGTTTGATGTGTTATATGCTGCATGTAAGTGTATCTGGTATGCTTTGGTATGTTGCTTGCTACCTGTAAGTTTTTTGTTTTGTTGTGATATTCGTTATGTGGTTTGTCATGACCCGAGGAAGAATATGATGACAATAAGAACTTGTTATGTGATGCAAGTATTATGACGCCTGATCAACGTGATAATACCGAGATCATATAATTTGAACTTATTGAAATCATACGACATCTTGGGAAATGCCTGGGGTTGGTACGTGAATGGAATATGACTTGTATCCGTTATTTGTCACTCCTCATGTTCGATTGAAATTATGTACCTTTTGGCGAGATTCTCACCGACATCTGTTACGTATAAGTTTTGTACGCTTTGGAACCGAAATCGTTATGATCTGTGTGAGACTATGAATTGCTGCATCTGCCGTGAACTTATATGTCTCTGGGTACTTCTGCGACTTCAATTTTCGAGGACGAAAATTTTATTTTTAGAGGGGAAGAATTGTAAAACCCTAAACTCCGTTTTCCGATAATCCGATATAATTTGAATTTTTTTTTACCTAAGTACTAAGAAGATCATTAAGTAGTTAAGATATTACGTCATGCGATTATTGAATTAACACAACAATTAACCTAAGTTCATAACTATTTAAATTGTGACACTATCATACATTATAAGAATATATGACACAATACTTAAACATTATGTTACGTGTTAAAGTTTAGATAAGTAATCCATAAACTAAATAATGATAAATTCCGTACATGGTCCCTAACTAAATAAATCTCATACGTTTAATATGTCACGTATAAGGCCCGAATTCATTTAAGAATGTACACCATATTTTAAGCCTAATATATATTGGATATTGGCATAGCATGTCCCACATTAGTTGGAAGGTCCGACCACTCAACTTAGCTCAAATATTTTGAATATATTTAAAAGAAGATTGGTCCTCTCTTTTCCTTTATGACTCGGCAAAATCTGCTTTTATTTTCCACTAATATAACTTTTGGATATTGCATGATTCACTCTCCTTAATTTCCTCCATTCTCATTTAATAATTGTCCATAATCAGCTCAAGAATATTATACTTCCTTTATTGTATTTGGCTATCTACTCCACACGCATTCAATAATTCATATAAAATCATATCATCCCCTGCTTATCCTCTCCATACCGAAATAATAATAAGATCAAAAACTCCAAGTCGTTTGTTTCTTCTCCAAGAAACGGGTTCGAAGGCTCTTGAAAGGCTGCTGAAATCACGAGTTTGGTACGGGGTTGCTTGGTTCGTCTTTGATTGTTGTTTGCTGTTGCTGGTCGTTGGTTACTTGGGCGCAAAAGGGTGCTTGGTTGCTTGATTTTTGGTCATTGTTTCCTCCTTTTTGTCACACGTTTCAAAGGTACCCTTATGATCATCTTTCCGTCTCATTAATCTCGTTGGTTCATGAATCTGGTCATGAGTTGTTGTTCCTCCATGCGCATGACCTAATACAAATTTAACATCACCTAATGATAATTCAAAAAGAGTTAATATTTTGTCACCTAAATTAATGATATGTATATATGAATGTCAAATAAAAAGGGTGCATGAGTTTTGTATTTGAATCTGTTTTGGACCATATGACTTGCATGGTTCATTTGTTTTGTCAAGACTAAATGAGATATATGCATGGTTAAACTGGTATCGAAAATAATAATGGATAGGGGGTCTCGTATGATTTCGTTATGGGTCGTGTAGTATTATTTTGGGATGTAAGTCTCGACAAAATAAAAGGCTTCACAAGGGATTATGTAAACTTGTAATAATTGTGTCTAATTGTGTATTATCATGAATGGAATCTTGCTTAAATCATAAAAAGTGGATACATAAAATATGAAGTAAAGGGAGACCTAACTCGTTTTACATGTATGAGACCCACATGCATGTATTGTCTATTTAAACTAAAATGAGGCATAGGTACAAATTGAATATTACATGAAATTATATTTGGAGACATGAAATAAGAAGTGAGAATACGCTTAATAACTTTAAAAAAAATATATTAATACGATTCATATAAACAATAAATCTATTATGACGTTAAATGAGCTAATAAGTATTATTTGAACCGTAATCGGTGTAGATTCATTGAAGAAGACGTGACGTTGTGTCTTCGGGTTCATTCATTCGTTTGCTTTCTTTTCGTTGGCGTTAAGGTACAGATATTCTATCCCTTTTCAGTAGGGGTTTCTCATGACTCTCTGATCCTTCGACTTTATTTCGCTTATGATATTCTATTTGGTATGATCCCTTTTGTTATTGACCCTCTGATATTGAACCTTTGATATCGATTCCTTTACTATTGATCTTTTGATATTGACTATTGCTATTGAACTATTGCTATAGAATCTTTGTTTTGCTATTGACCCCTCTGTTATTGTACCACTTTTACTGAACTTCCGTTATTGAACCCATTGCTGCTGAGCCTTTCCTACTGAACTGTTGCTATTGAATCTATGCTATTGAACCTTTGATATTGAACTATTGCTACTGAATCTTTGATATTGAACTATTGCTATGAACCTCTGAATTGTGAACCATTGATATTGAACCTTTAATTGTGAAGACTTACATATTGCTACACTTTGAACCTTTGTTTGACCCTTCAGATTGATACCCGAGCCATTAACTAGGCATGGGGGTTCCATGTCTGTGTCATTGATGCACCAATGGCATGACTCTAGTGTGTACGAGTGATGTTACACACCGTCCCCATTATTGTATTGATTATTGCGCGCTTCAGATATATATTGTATTGGCCATTATTGTATTGAAGGGGGCGTATGGATGCATCCTAGATTTGTATTGTATTGGATTGATATTGATATTGATATTGTATTGGTGATGCGGTGCGTGTGTCCAATACACCCCCTCACATATTGGGAGCTAGCTACTCCATTGGTTACTGAGGTCTCCCCTCCTATTGGTTTGGTATTCCGAGGTCACCCCTCCGAATACAATGGCTACTATTGGATATTGGACTGCTAATGCCACTATTAATTGTATTGTATTGTATTGTTAGCTCGGGATCGATTTCTGACAACCCTTACACTTTTGATATACCTATATTGTACCTTCTGGATTCCCCACTGCACCATATTCTGAATTGACTGTCCTTTACCCAATACCCTTATATGACTCACTCTACTACCAAGATATATATGTTCCATTGCTTTGATCTGTTATACTCTCATTCCGTTACTTCAGACTATCGTTCCATTCACGTGCCGGGTTATTATATGATTATTCAATTTGATTGTGCTATTGCATGTCTTATGTGACTACTGTTTACCGTGCTATGATATGATTAGTATGTGATTATATGATCCAACTGTTGTCATCTATTTGCTAACCTACTGTTATGTGACCCTTTGTTTCATCTGGTGACCATGCTAGTATGTAAATAATTGTTTTGACGGTTATCATGTAAACTTCGTTATGTTGACCTCGTGGACTATGAATATCTGTTAGTATCCTTGTCTGCTTATTGTTGACCTGCCATGTGTACATTGCTGTTTATGCTACTATTGATTGGATAATTGTTTCGACTTATGTGGTCTGGCTTGTTAACTTGTCAATTTGCTCTGCTATGTCCTTAAGTCATTCAATTATAGTGTTAATGCTGAGTTCATATATGATACGTGTGGTTACCATGTCTTGGCTACTGATAGTATTTCCGCTATTGTGATACTTGTGATGTTATTAATTGTAGTTACTTGACTTGTGTGATTGCCATGCTCACTTTCTAGTTAGTTGCTTCCGCTAGCCTTTGGACTTCCATTTGGCTTATATGTATCCTGATTTCTTGATTTATTGCATGCCTGGTTATTTAGATGTGCTTGCGTATATGTCATCAATGTTATATGTACTTTTTGGATATTGGTATAAATTTGTGTTTCTACAGGATCCTCCTCGGCTCATTGATTTTTCCTTTCCGTTGCAACCTTGTTATCAGTTTCCTTATTTCATTTGCATCTTGATTTCGTTTAGCTTTCGTTTGATTATATCTGTTCACTGGGCTTTTTAAGCTCAGCCGCATTTCTTTTCCTGCGGCAGGTGTTAGGTTTGAAGATGGCTTTAATGGGATGAGAGTTGGATTATCTGAGTGGACCAACCCTAGTTACCTTATTATCTTGGACTTATTTTGATGGGCTATTGTTTGGAGATTTCATTTTATTTTAGTTATTCTGGATTTTGAAATCTTCCTTGTAAGTCATTGTTATAAACGATTTCCTATGTTATTCTCAAGACTTCCGCTTGTAAACTTTTAATTGTATGTTCTGATATGACACCATAATGTGACACTTCTACCCTTGTCGGGTTGGGGTGTTACAATAAACCACTTTGCTAGAACCTCCATAGTCATCACTCTCATCCTAACTTTCAGCTCTTGCAACCTCTTGAAATCATCTCATCATGAGGAAAACTCTAAGTAGTAACTTATCCACCAAAGAACCACCCATGAAAAGGGCTCATGTTATACACGAAATCTCTTCAACCGAATCATCTCCGGTCAAGCCAAAAAATGATAGGATTCTTCCTCATCCAATTAAACCAATTCCTAAAAGGATAGTACCCACAAAACTACCAATGCCAAACACCACCATACCTCCTAGGCCAAACAATATTATCTCCACTAAACCATCACCATTGGTTCCTAGAGCTATTTCATTTACATCCCTACTATCATCACCACACCTCTACAATTTAGAGGACTTGCCCCTATGCCGTCTCATCCGCTTCCGCCGACAACATTCTCCTCATTAGGAGGAATAATGGTTCAAAATCAAGGTGTTGAGTCAACACTTGCTCCGGCTTCCTTTTCATCATATAATCCCATTTGGATTATGAGAAATCATCAAAGTCAACCACCCGATCATATGGACGTTGACACTTCTCTACCACCACCATCATTCTTGGTTGAGTCATTCTCAAATGTACCTCCACCAATCCCTCCATTGTTTGAAGCTCCACAAGCCGCTTCACGTGATCCTTCGCATCAAGCGATTTTATTTCCTCCACCACCACTGCCTAGCCATGACAAAGATTTATATCATTGTCAACATGTTGAAAGTTTGATACACGAAATATGAGAAGACCAATGTTTCATGTTCTATCATCTCCTCGAACGTTTTGACAAGATTAAACCTAAACAAAACTTGAGCTAGAAGATTTTAGTGGTGTCCTAGCATCAAGCGTTAGTTGGTCTAGAAATTCCTAGTCATGTATTGTCTATTTTCTTAGTTTTAAGAGTCATGTATATCATAACTCTAGTTTTATTAAATGGAATTACATGCTACTTGTTATTTTTCTGAGCATATGATTACCTTGTATTCATATCTCATTTTTGTGATAACATTACTTGTTATATCACCATTACTGAAATTAATCAGCTACTATGGATCCCTCAGTATTGCCTAGACGGATCCCTACTAGCAGGGAACCGTGGGATCCGTGAGACAGAAAGTTTTCTTTCTACTAACTTGAATCACATTTGTAGGAAATTGTGAATTATACTTGCTTTCTAATCTTTGTTTTGTAGTTATTCAATTTACACATGAAGACTTTGACATCCTAAAGCTAGGGGAAGCTTTATGTCAAAGCAATACATTGCAAATTACTTGCAATACTAGATTTACATTTCGTGACATCCCCATGCATAATTGCAATCATTAAGGGGGAGCACATTCGCCACTTAGACGAAATCTTTTCCAAACTTACTTGCAAACAAACTAGATTAGTATCACTTTCTTGATGCCCTTACTTAGGGATGGACTCGTCAAGGGGGAGTAAAGACGAGATCCGTTCCCGTTATTTCCACTCTATTCTATTTTCTTTGTTTTCTCTTTCACATGTGTTGCTTTCCTTCAAACACTTTTTGTTTCGACAAAAAGGGGGAGAAGAAAGTAAAAACTACAAATTCAAACTTTTACGAATTTTTGCTTTTTCTTAAAATAATTTTATGTTTTGTCATCAACAAAAAGGGGAGATTGTTAATACAAATAAGCCGTAAAAACGTTTATTTATATTTTACGATCTTCTAAAGTTTTGTCGATAATAAACGTAAAATCATATTAACCAAACAAATAAAATACGCAAATGGTTTGAACTAATAGTTTCTAACTTTTTCACATTTTCACATAAAACACTAGAACAAGTATTAGTGATTTTATGATTTAAGTAATACATATGTACAACAACTAGTGTTTACATATTTGGATAAAATATACACATAACTAGTATGTAGTATATTGGGTAATATAAATTGGTAGAAACTTAAGTATCACAACCCATTGGGCAAATACATTGAATGTAGGTGGGTACAACCCAAAGCCCATAACCCATGGATCTTGACCCATAACCCATTGCATGACATCATGCTTTTATCATACATGGATAATATCCATAACCCATGGATCAACCCATACCCAAGTGACCAAGTGCATTGCAATCTAAGATACATTGTATCTAGCCAAAGATCCTTGGTTCAACCTATGACCCATGACCCACGACCCATAACCAAAATACCCATGGGTAAAAGGGAGCGTCCCACAGATCCCTAGCTTAACGCTAGACGGATCCCTTGTGGAAGGGATCCGTGGGATCCGGGGAACAGTAGGATTTTTCCTCTATAAATAGTGAGCCATTTCTTCATTATTTCTCACCCCTCTCTAACACACTTTCTCCCCTGAGTTAAATCTCACTAACCTTAGATCCAAGAGATCTATGTTTGTAGTTTTGTTTTTGTGTGATCTTTTAGGTTCCTCTTAAAGGCAAGATCACCACCTTTGAAGTCGAGCAAGCTCAAGTCCATGAGTTGCCAAGCTTCCTCATCATCAAGGCTACTGAAGTCCTCTTGTTAATGATTCCTTTATTTCTTCAAAGAAGTATAGTGTTGAAGACATTAGTGAAAGGTGTCTCAAGTGTCAAGACGAAGATATTAGTGAAGAGTATCTATCATCTATAGCATAAGCACTTGTGGTAGGTGCTTAGAAGTCAAGACAAGAAGCATTAGTGAAAGGTGCTTAGAAGTCAAGGCTTGAAGCATTAGTGAAAGGTGCTTAGAAGTGAAGACACAAGACATTAGTGAAAGGTGTCTTGTAGATCTAGTCAAAGGCATTAACGAAAGGTGCCTTAGATGTACATTCGATATGGTATGTTTCGCTGTACTAGATAGACTAGCATTAGATCCAAGGATATTGATGTCCTTGATGATGTTGTAAAGGAATAGATCTCCTTTGGGATTAGTCGTTGGTGTAGTGTGGTAGTAGTTCCTCCATTGCAATGGAACTAGGTGCTTAGCCTAGTACCTAATAAAGGGTAGGCGACGTTGTGAAGGTGTAGTTCACCTTGGTGTGAAAGAATTAGGTACTTAGCCTAGTACCTTATAAAGGGTAGGCGACGTTGTGTAGGTTTGGTTCACCTTGGAGTGAAAGAACCCGGTGGTTATCCTAGCACCGGCAAAAGGGTAGGCGATGTTGTGAAGGCTTCTCCGCCATAAGGAGATTGGTGTAGTGTTTACGAACTCTCGAGTATGTGACTCGGGGAGTGGAGTAGGGCAAGGAAGGTGTCCTTGTAGCCGAACCACTATAAATACTCGCGTTGTGGTTTTGTGCTTCTTACTCTTATCTTTTCATTACATATCTTTATATGCTTGTTTATCAACATCCAACACACACAACCAAATAGATTGATATAAGTCGATCTAAATAGTTTAAAAGGAAGTTTTAATTGGTAAAACTATTCAACCCCCCCTTCTAGTTTTCTACAAACCCCCCCTTCTAGTTTTCTACAATTGGCATCAGAGCTTCGTTACCAAGTTTCTTGAAGTATATTGTACTTTAAAAACTTTATACGATCCATGGTTAATTGAAAACTACAAAGAAGGTTTTTCATAAAAACAAACACCATGTCTTTTAAAACTATATATTTGGATGTTGATTTGATAACAACATTTTTTATTTATTTCTTCATTTAATTTCACTAATCCTTTTTGTCATCTTGATTAGTCAAAGCTCACATCTATCAAGCCATAGGATTTGCTTGATAATAAAGATTACCTTCCCTAAGAAGGTATCTTGAGCACAAAGGAGCTGGAATTGTCTTCTGACATTTGATGTGTCATTTGTAAAGACATTCCTAAGTACATTTGAGGTATGACTTTCCATTTATCTCTAAATGATATTATCTTAACAAATAAGTATGATTACCTAGGTATTTATTTGATTATCTTATGTGCATATACATGTTTTACATGTAGCTTCATTAGGAAGCCTTCTCTCACATACGTGTCACTCTTTCGTCTATAGTTGTGGTTTATAAAACTTGTGTTTTAGTTTATTTAATCCTAAAAATATATCTTTCTTATAATAAAACAAAAAAACAAATATAAAAAATTCCTCCTTCCCCATAAAAACTCCCGCCGTCCTTCATTCCTACAAATCCTCACTTTTTCAAATCTTCCAATTTCAAAAATTTCCTCTCATTCAAAACTTCATCTTCTTCTCCATTTCATCTCATCCGAAACAAAGAAGGCTCGCCATCAACATGGTTTACATCGCTCTCGTGCTCATCGCCTTAACACTCATTGCTCTTGTATTCCTTATGATGAAGTTCTCATACGGAGACATATACTTTGTGTTGTTAATCTACATTGGGATCATATACCCGATCCTTTGTATCATCCTTAGCATTGAAATGAAATATTATTAATAGTCTAGCTTTTCTAGATTATTTTTATAATGTGTTTATCATTTCTTTTGATTTATATGTTTCATAATATATTAGAAGTAATGTATGCATGCTAAAAGAAAATGTAGGCTAAAACACATATCTTGAGATAAAATTGTAAAACCTATGTTTTTGTCAAATCTGTTTATGATATTACAGACCCACGGATCCCAGCAAGTATACTAGCCGGATCCCTCTTGAAAGGGAACCGTGGGAACCGTACATCTGGACAACAGTTTTCTTACATAATAAAAACCAATTTCTTTCTAAGAGTAATAGTTCACTTGAATGTCAAAACCATAAGTGAGTTAAGTATCATTGTTGTTAAAAAACCATTGTTAATAAAAATCAAGTAAAAACATTAGATAATCATTGGTTGACCACAAACATCACCTTCTATTAACTCATCATTTCTATAGGTCCAACTATGACGCATGAACATGAGTTTGATTTTTCACTCACTAGCGTCTATACTTCGAACATCTCCCTTGAACCCAACACACCTGGCAATCATGTCCGTGGGTTCAATAATCTCGAAAACCTTCACTTCCACGAAAGACGTATTGTAGACACCTCTCTACAATTCGAAAAAGGTATAAATACCTCCGTCCGAGCCATAGGACTAGAATGTCTTCTTGAAATCAACGAGAAGATATGTCCAAGGTTCATAATGGAATTCTTTCGTCAAGTCAAACTCGTTCGTAACGAGGATCGCTCTCTATCTCTTTGGTTTTATATCAAAAACCAAAAGTTTACTTTAACCCATGGGCATTTTGCTCACATCCTTCGGATTCCAAATCATAGACAGTGTGCCTTCACCGAAGACTGGTCTCTTGATTCTCTCTTCAACTTTCGTGAAGAAAATAGCCCATATTGCTCACACATACCCTCCCCGGAAGATTTAAATCGCATAATATGCAAACCTCGACCATATTACTCCGATCCCAACATTATCTTCACACGGGACATCCGAGAAGAGTACAAACCTCTTGCACTCATCCTGCGTGAGAATGTTTGGAGTCTTAGGGGAAATCAAGAAATCCTTCCCGCTTGTTGTGCTCACATGCTGTAATGTTTGCTAACACAACAACCATACAATCTCGCCTACTTCTTCGCAAGGCGAATTGTAAATCTTCAAGGCTCCAAGAATAAACTCATCCCTTATGGAATGTTCTTGACGCACCTCTATCATAACGTTATGCACTTTCATCCTCAATTTCAAAGTCCGTTGTACGTACTTGTGAACAAGATGATGGAACCGCTAAATATATCTCTCATGAAGACTTTCTTCATTCTTGATTCCACCAACACTCATCAACCACCTGATTTTCCTTCTAGCGAAAAATATCAAGGAACTTAGTAGTATTTCAAATAGGATCAATCCTTTTGTACTCATGCTTTATCAATGTAATCCAATTTCTCTTATGAAATAAAACATCTTACATTTAATATCTTAGTGTTAGAACCCCGTTAAACTAACCTTGGAATATAATGCATTGTCAAGATCATTGCATACCTTTAGTAAAGGTTCTACTTAGCAGTTGTACGGATCCCAAAGTTTGTGCTCGACAGATCCGTACATTTAGGGAACCGTGGGATCCGGTAAATAGAAAATGCAATTGCAAGCATTGTATTTCAAACATACCCTTAGAACACCTCATACTAAGCTAGACATAGTGTCTTAAGGCAAATTAAGTCCTTATCAAGTTAAGTGGATCCTTCTTACTCACACACAACTCACCTAGATCACACTCAATCCATTAATCTTTTGCTCTCAAGCTCACATATCATTTTTCACATGATCCCTCATATCTAAATGTTGGAAATCTCTTATAGCAAAATTGACCATAATCATCCTTACGTCAAAATTGGTCAAAATTGATCAAATTCTAGTTTTTCTTCATCTTAAAGCATTTAGGATATTATCCAAAGCATTAATCATAGTCACTATCTGATCGCTAGGATCATTTAGCTTCAATTGACACTTTCATCTTTAGTGTCATCCTTGTTCATTCATTGGTACTCATGAAACTTCCAAATATCTTCCATAAAAGGCAATCATTAGCTACATCACTCATTACCTTCAAGTAATTAAGCACCCCTCCATTTAAGACACTTAGGAGGACTGAAATACTCAAGGTGATATAGATCTTAGATCTTAGAAACATCATTTCTATTCTTTCATAACTGCTGAGAGCCGGATCCCTAGGATTAGCCTAGACGGATCCCTCTAAGGAGGGAACCATGGGATCCGGATGACAGATTATGTCAAACCTTGCTAAAACATTCATTTCAACTCATCTTTCTAACTCAAACACTCCATCTCATCTTAAATGGGTTCCTAGATCAGTACAAACTCTGAAGTTGACTCTTGTGCATGTTAATCATCACATTTCAATGAATTTTAGTGGCTTAAAGTTTTAAATGCACTTGCCAAATCTCTTGCTTTATAAACCACATTGTTAGGACTTCCATAGTCATCACCTTCATCCTAATTTTCAGCACTTAAGAAACCCTTACAAACTTCTTGTAATCATCTCATCATGAGGAAAACTCCAAGTAATAACTTATCCACCAAAGAACCACCAACGAAAATTGCTCGTGTTGTAGATGAAATTTCTTCAATTGACTCATCTCCGGTCAAGCCAACAAATGCAAAGATCTCTTCTCAACCAATCAAACCAATTCCTAAAAGGATAGTACCCACAAAACTACCTACGCCAAACACCACCATACCTCCTAGGCGAAACAATATCATCTCCACTCAACCATCACCATTGGTTCCTAGAGCTATTTCTTTTACATCTCCACTATCATCACCACACCTCCGCAATTTAGAGGATTTGCCTCCTAGGCCGCCTCATCCTCCTCCACCGACAACATTCTCCTCATTAGGGGGAATAACGGTACAAAATCAAGGTGTTGATTCAACATTAGCTCCGGCTTTCTTTTCGTCGTTTCCATCATATAATCCCATTTGGATTGTGAGAAATCATCAAAGTCAATCTCCCGACCATATGGAAGTTGACACTTCTCTACCACCACCATCATTCTTGGTCGAGCCATTCTCAAATGCGCCTCCACCAATACCTCCGTCGTTTGAGGCTCCACAAGCCGCCTCACTTGATCCTTCGCATCAAGTCATTTCATTTCTGCCACCACCACTACCTAGCCATGACAAAGATTTTTATCATTGTCAACATGTTGAAAGTTTGATACATGAAGTATGAGAAGACCAACGTTTCATGTTCTATCACCTCCTCGAACGTTTCGACGAGATTAAACCTAAACAAACTTGAGCTAGAAGATTTTAGTGGTGTCCTAATATCAAGCGTTAGTTGGTCTAGAAATTCCTAGTCATGTTTTTTTTTGAGTCATGTATATCATAACTCTAGTTTTATTAAATGAAATTACGTGCTACTTGTTATATTTCTGAGTATATGATTATGTTGAATAATACATATCTCACTTTGGTGATAACATTATTTGTTATACCACCATTTGCTGATTTTATTCATCAGCCAGACGGATCCCTTTAATATGCCTAGACGGGTGCCTACTAGGAGGGAACAGTGGGATCCGTGATACAGAAAACTATTTTTCTACTAACTTTGATCACATTTGCAGGAAATTGTGCATTATACTTGGTTTTCTAATCTTTATTTTTTAGTTATTCAGTTTACACATGAAGACTTTAACATCCTAAAGCTAGGGGGAGCTTTGATTCAAAGTAATACATTGCAAATCACTTGCAATATTAGGATTACATTTCATGACATCTCTTTGCAAAATTGCAATCAACAAGGGGGAGCACATTCGTCACATAGACGAAATCTTTTGCAAAGTTAGTTGCAAATAAACTAGCTTAGAATTAGTCTCTTGACGACCTTACATAGGGATGGACTCGTCAAGGGGGAGTAAAGACGAGATCTTTTCCCGTTACTTGCTCTCTATTTCTTTTTATTTCTTTCACATGTTTTTCCTAAAACAATGTGTTAGCTTCCTTTCGAAGCTCTTTTGTTTCGACAAAAAGGGGGAGAAGAAAGTAAAAACAAAAATTCAAACTTTTATGAATTTTAGCTTTTCCTTGAAATAATTTTATGTTTTGTCAACAACAAAAAGGGGGAGATTGTTAATACAAATAAGCCGTAAAAACGTTTATTTATATTTTACGATCTTCTAATGTTTTGTCGATAACAAACGTAAAATCATTTTAATGAAACAAGTAAAATACGTAAATGGTTTCAACTAATAGTTTCTAACATATTCACATTTTCACATAAAACACTAAAACAAGTGTAAGTGATTTTATGATTTAATATTACATATGTACAACAACTAGTGTTTACATATTTGGGTAAAATATACACATAACTAGTATGTAGTATATTGGGTAATATAAATTGGTAGAAACTTAAGTATCATAACCCATTGGGCAAATACATTGAATGTAGTTGGGTACAACCCAAAGCCCATGACCCATGGAGCTTGACCCATAACCCATTGCATGACATCATGCTTATATCATACATGGATAATATCCATAACCCATGGTTTTGACCCATACCCATGTGACTAGGTGCATTTCACTCAAGAGATACATTGTATCTAGCTAAAGACCCATGGATCAACCCATGACCCATGACCGATAACCAAAAATACACATGGGTAAAGAGGAGGGTCCCAAAGATCCCTAGCTTTACTCTAGACGGATCCCTTGTGGGAGGGATCCGGGGGATCTGGGGAACATTAGATTTTTTCTTCTATAAATAGTGAGCCATTTCTTCATTGTTGCTTACCTCTTTCTAAAATACTTTCCCCTAGAGTTGAAAACTCTCTAACCTCAGATCCAAGAGATCTATGTTTGTATTTCTTTTTTGTGTGATCTTCTAGGTTCCTCTTAAAGGCAGGATCACCACCTTTGAAGTCAAGCAAGCTCAAGTCCATGAGTTGCCATTCTTCCTCGTCATCAAGACTACTGAAGTCTTCTTGTTGATGATTGTTTCTCTTTTCCTAATAAGTGCTGAAGACATTTGTGAAAGGTGTCTCAAGTGTCAAGACGAAGATATTAGTGAAGGTTATCTATTGTCCATATCATAAGCACTTGTGGTGGATGCTTAGAAGTCAAGACTAGAAGCATTAGTGAAAGGTGCTTAGAAGTCAAGACACAAGACATTAGTGAAGGGTGTCTTGAAGATCTAGTTAAAGGCATTAGTGAGAGGTGCCTTAGATGTACATTCGATATGGTGTGTTTCAATGTACAAGATAGATTAGCACTAGATCCAAGGATATTGATATCCTTGATGATGTTGTAAAAAGGAGTGGATCTCCTTTGGGATTAGTCGTTGGTGTAGTGCTGGGTAGTAGTTCTTCCATTGCAATGGAACTAGGTGCTTAGCCTAGTACCTAATAAAGGGTAGGCGACGTTGTGTAGGTGTGGTTCACCTTGGTGTGAAAGAACTAGGTACTTAGCCTAGTACCTTATAAAGGGTAGGCGACGTTGTGTAGGTGTGGTTCACCTTGGAGTGAAAGAACCCGGTGGTTAGCCAAGCACTGGAAAAAGGGTAGGCGACTTTGTGAAGGCTTCTCCGCCATAAGGAGTTGGTGTAGTGATTACGAACTCTCAAGTATGTGACTCGGGGAGTGGAGTAGGGCAAGGAAAGTGTCCTTGTAGCCAAACCACTATAAATACTCGCGTTGTGGTTTTGTGGTTCTTACTCTTATCTTTTCATTACATACTTATATATTTTTGTTTATCAACATCCAACACACACGTCCAAATAGATTGACATAAATCGATCTAAATAGTTTAAAAGGAAGTTTTAATTGGAAAAACTATTCAACCCCCCCCCCCCTTCTAGTTTTCTACATGGTCCTTGTCCCTCTACACTAAGTTTGTCCTCAAGAAACTCTATGTGCAGATTCTCCTCTACTCTTCTGGTTCTAGAATTATAAACCCTAAAGCTTTACTATTCAATGAGTAGCCAACCTGATATCCACTATCAGATTTTCCATCAAACTTACCTAAATGGTTAATGGTATTGAGAATAGAGACATGACATCCAAAAGGTTTAAGAAAGTCTAGTGTGGGCTTTCTACCTAAAAATAGCTCATAGGGAATCTTGACATGAGCCTTCACAATCAGTACCCTGTTCTGAACATAACAAGCAGTATTAACTGCCTCAGCCCAAAATGTTGTGGGTAACATGGAATCTACTAACATAGTCCTAGTAGCCTCAATCAATGTCCTATTTCTCCTTTCAGCAACCCCATTTTGTTGAGGAGTTCTAGCTACACTGAATTCTCTTTTAATACCCTTAAGTTGACAGAAATCATTCATCACTTGGTTTCTAAACTCTGTCCCATTATCACACCTAATGATTTTAACTTTCTTATCAGCTAGGTTTTCTACTGCAGCTATGTAAGACTTAAGGATTTCACTGGTCTCATCCTTAGTGTTCAAAAAGAAAACCGAAGTAAATCTGCTAAAATTATCAGTCACAACCAAACAATACTTCTTAAAATTCAGGCTACTTACACTAGTGAGGCCAAATAAGTCCATGTTCAGCATATGAAGTGGCTGGGTGATAGAGTTATAAACCATGGGCTTACAAGAGGCTCTATGCTGCTTTCCTTTGAGACAAGCGCTACAGGTCTGTTTATTTTCAAATCTTTTTAAAGGCAAACCTCTTACAAGGTTATTTTTAGCTAAAAGATTGATTACCTTAAAGTTCACATGACCTAGCCTTCTATGCCATAACATAGATTCATCCAAAGAAACTGTAGCAACTAAACATGTAATATTGTCTTTGGGCACTATGTTCTTCATATTGACACTGTACAGATTGCTTTTCCTAGGAAACTTAAGTAGAACCTGATCATCACTGGGCAACTTAAAGTTAGGAGATAAAATCAAGCAATCAGTATCTGTGAACAGAACAAAATTCTTCTTGTCACACATTTGTGACACACTGACCAAATTGTATTTGAGTTCTTTCACATAGTACACATCTTCAAATTCCAAATTACCAGTCTTGATTGTGCCTTTACCAGTAATCCTTCAACCTATTCCACCTCCAAAAGAAACATATCCTCCATTCAAATCAGTGAAGTCTGAAAGATAGGATAGATTTCCAGTCATGTGCCTGGAATACCCACTGTCTGAATAGCCAAGATCATCATTATTGTTGGAGTGTGCCTGCACATAAAATAAAGAAAATTAGTTCCTTTTGGGGACCCAAGCCATCACTGACTTGGATCTGCCTCGTGCATCAATGTAATCATATTTCTTGAGAGTAACTGATGCACTATTGGGCTGAGTGGTCTTTCTCACCCAACAAGCTGAGGACTTAACAACATTTCCCTTGTTTCCCTTTGCAACAATCACTTTAGAGCCAACTGGTTTCATTTTAGGATTAAAAGTATTAACTTTTAGCCTATCAATATTAAGTTTTGGCTCATAAGTATTAATCTTTTTCTTGTAAAACTTGATTTGTTCATCATAAGAGTTAAAGGTTTTTGCAGATTTACAGGACCTTGGTGAAGTAGATGATGACTTTGAAAAGTTTCTTTTGGGTCTTTCATCAAATACTCTGGGTTGTGATCTAGCAGTATTAACTGGCCCTGCATTATTTAAAGGTTTTATGCCAGTTTTGAGAAGAACTTCTATGGGGGTCATGATGGGTTGGGGTCACATAGGATGTCTGCATTGTGCCTGCAGATGAGAGAAACTACCACACACAAAGCAAGATTTATTATACATGATAAATTCATCTCCTAGTTGTTCAGATTTTAACTGATTCCAGTTTCTCTTGTTACCTCTAGGACTAGATGACCTGTTTCTATACATCTCAACGTATTTTACTGGCTTTTTAACAGGTTTGTTAATTGATTTTACTGGTTTAGTGGCATGTTCTTGCTTTGGTTCACTAGACTCTACACTAGCCTTTTTATTTTCAGATTCAGATATCTCAGGTAAGGAGGTGTCACTAGCACTTTCAAACACTTCATCAGTCTTTTCAGGGAAAGTACTTTTGATTGTAGGGCCTTGGATAAATGTGGGTTCTTGAAACTCATCTAATCCAGTGTGGGCAAGGTCTATACCAGGAGTTGAATGAACTCCTCTGAATGGGTGTGGTACAATATTATAACCCATACCTGATTTTGCTTTGCCAATTAGAGCTTTTTCAAGAAATTTATCAACTCTCTCAGTGTTATAATGGTTTGCGTCTTGAAGAGCCTCAATACTTAATTCTATGTTATCTTTAGCTGTAGTGACTTTCTCTAGTTCTTCTTTTAACACATTTATGGTGACTTCTTTAAAAGAGATTTCCCTATTAAGCACAGCAGTTGTTTCAGTAAACAGAGACTCATTTTCTTTATAATGCTTAACTTGTTTTTCTAAGACTGCTAAATCTCTCTTCTGTTTTGCTAAGTTATACTCAGTTTTAGAAAATTCTTTAGACACATTATCAAACCTGGTTTTTAGCTCTAAATATTTGTCTAATGGAATGCATGTATCTGAATAATTAAGTACCTCAGATACCAAATCCATGTTGATTGGGGTCTCTTCTTCATCTGCCATGAAGCTCCAATCGTATCTAGCACCATCAACAGCCACCATTTCTTTTGAAGAGGAGTTTTCAGCATCAGTATTTCTGCCCCTTTCTCCTAGGGCTTCTGCATTCCCTGTCAAAATGCCCAAGTTTGCCATAGTTGTAGCATTCAACCTTTCCCTTGTCAAACCCAGCAACATCTGCATCATCAATTTTAATCTGCCTTCCAGTTTTCTTCATGAACCTTTTTGCCCTCATGCTGATCAGGGCAATGTTCCATTTGATGTCCATCTCATCCATGTCATCTTCATGGATTTGTCTCAGATCAACATGAGTGATCTGGGATCCATGACTTTGTTCAGCTATGAAACCATAGATTGTGCCTTCATTGATACTTGTTGCAGTAGTCACTGAGCTATCAGTATTAACATTAGTACTAGGAGTACTAACATCAAAGTTGTCCACATCATTGCCAGTGACAGGATGAGCCACAAAGGTTATGTTTTGTGACCCAGATCTGGAAGATGCAACTGCTTTTCTTTTCATGTCTTGTTCAATCACCTTAAAGCTGTTGAATAGATTGTCCAACTTCATAGTTTCGAAATCTGGCTTGTTCTTCCATACAATGACATGAGTGTCCCATTTAGGTGATGGAAGACTTCTAACAAACATGAGGTTGACATCTTCTATGGAGAACTCCACATCCAATACAGCCAATTGACTAACAAATTTTTGAAGCCTATTATAGACTGAGTCAATGGACTCAGTTGCACCAGCAGTGAAGTTTTCAAATTCTTGCTTCAACAGAGTCTTTTGAGTTTTCTTGGTGACAGAATCTCCACCAAATCTGGTTTCAATTGCCTTTAACAGACTCTGTGCATCTTTGTGTTTGTTGAAGGTGAGTTGATGATCATCAGGGATTGCCATAAGTAGAAGACTTCTGGCCTTGAGATCATTGCCTCTTAAATCCATTTCTTCATTAGTGATAGGATCACCTTTCACTGTAGTGACAGTCTTACCAACAACTTCTTCAGTGACAATGCGTTTGTAAGAGTCTCCATAGAGCACAATGCTCCACAGCTTGAAATCAAGTACCAAGAAGTACTGCTCTATGTGCATTCTCCAGAGTTCATATTCATGTGGTTGCAACTTAGGAACTCTGTAACAACATTGGATTGCATTGATTCGAAATCCATTTCTTCAGATTTGTCAACAAAGGATCTTCTAAAAACAAAGCTTCAGGACACAAGCTCTGAAACCACTTTTGGAGTCCCAAACCTTGTATCTAGAACACTTAGCTTGCAAACGTGTTAGTTGCCTTGGATGGTTCCAAAACAACAATGAGAAACTTTGTTGTGAATACACACAAGTATGCGAAAATTACTTGTATGCACTTAGAAGATTTAATGTAAAGACAATGTAAACAAGGTATAACACCAACACCTTCAATATTATTAAGTAATAATACGAGTACTCTCCGAGTACTAGGGTTTACAACCTTGAAGCTCTACTTTAGATGGCTAGAATATGATATATGTTTAACCTAGCTAGGATCTCCTTTTATACACTAAGGAGATCCCTTATAGAGATAACTATGGACTAAGTATATCATATCTTCTATTAGAATAGAAGATATGTTGTTACAACTCTTACACGATATTCCATACTTACATCAGTACAAACTTAAAGTTATCAGTACTAACTTTCTCACTATCAGTACTAACTAGTTAATACTTATCATTTAACACTATCAGTACTAACTCTATTACAATAAGTATTAACTCCAATAAGCTTATTTCCCAACACTTGGCATTTGAAGTTTTAACATTTTCTTTCAGATGTTGATATTTTAATTGTAAACCAAGATATTCAAATTCCAATTTAGGAAAATGCTTGACCATGTTCTCATGATCATTTTATTTTGATTTTATCCTGCAATTTTGAATTTTTGGTCTCAAGCTCATTGACACGATCCTGGGAGACTTTTAAAGCAACAAATAATTCATGAAATTGAGAGGCAGTATTAGAGTAATTCGTAACAGTGTAAAACACATCTTGAGCAATACATCTAGAAATCAAATTATCATTTAGGATGCGAAGATTCTTCCTCTCAATCTCATTACTTTTGTGCTCACATTCATAATTTTTGACCTTGTTTTCCATTTCATTAAACATTCTTTTCATATCTTTGACCTCAGTATCTATGGCCTTTTAAATAGATTCAAATTGTTATTTTAGTTGTTTAAAGAAAGGCATAACCTCAGTAAAGTAACATTCTTTTGTTTGCTCAAAACGCCTTTCCCCTTCAGTAATTCCCGTTGGAGGGATTCTCTTCTTACATTTTTTTCTCAAAGTCAACAAATAGTTGGTAAACTACATACAGGCTGACTAAGGTTTTTCTTTGGGTGGGAAGAGTTCTAGGCACTAAATGCATATGTGTATTTGGAGGATACACAGTGGCTGGAGGTAATTTCCTACGGGGGGGATTCTTTTCAACAAGATTATCAGCTTTTTTCTTATCCATGTCTTTCTTCCAAAACACTTATTCAAGGGTCAACTGAGTTTGAGGTCTAAACTTATTCAAGGAAATCCAATTTTCCTTAGTGTAATCGTGGGATTTAAGCGTTATATTATTCTCTATACACCAAGGATCTTTTATTTTCTTTGCCATTTTCTCTCTAGAGGCATCTTCTAACTTTCTATCATCTTCAGTGCCTTCTATACATGATGGCGTTTGTCTAGGCTTAAGGATCTCATTACCATAAAAAAACTACCTTTTTAGCAGCTCTAGCTATTTTATGAGACTCAGGATTGGGTTCCTCTACAAGGGGCATATTATGCTTATCGCTTAAAACTGTATGTTTAGTGATCATGTGAGCAGTCTGAATGGTGTTCCCTTGTATGTACAACTTCTTTTCAAGTTTGTTTTTTAAAGTTTTTAGGTTGGAAAATTCAATTAAAAGTTTTGATTCCTTAGCATTGAATTCTTGCTTAAGCACTTTTACATTTTCTTAAAGTTCTTGCTTTTTCTTAGCAGTTTTATTAAGCTTTTCTTGTAAGGAATTTAACTCTTGTTTTAATATTTATTTCCTATAATGACTTTTTCTGATAAGTGTACTCATTTGGTTATCCATCTCCTGCTCACGGGCGGTCAATTCAAACTTAGCACGTTGTTCATATATGGCAACTTGTTCCTTATAGGAATTTAGTTCAGAGGTCATGGAATCATCAGGTTCACATTCAGTGCATTCATCATATATACATTCATCATTAATGGCAGAAGATGCATCGTTTGGTACAATTAGACTTTCATCTTATTTCACATATTGATCATATGGGAGAACATTGCTATTACTCATATATTAAATGTTTGATTCAATGATTTCCGTTGATTGTAAATCGTTGTGAATCTTTTACACATCAACCACATCGTATAGTTTTAATACCTCTGATATGATGGATTCCTTGGAGGGACTTGCTTGCTGAGGTGGAGAGACCATTGGTGTGATGTTAGCCATAAAGATGGTTTGTGCCGTTGTTTCATCATCAACATCAGAGTCAAATGCATCACAATCTGCAACTTGAAAGATGTTGGGATTGTCAGGGCTACACGATGCACTCGTTGTTCATCTACATCTGCATCATAAGTTTTGAAATTTCCTTCAGCAAGGAACAACAGCTATTCCTCATCCAACACTGCTCCATTGTCTTGAGCTTGCACTAGTAGCATCTTATCCCTGAAGTAGTCAGCATTCTGTGGACTTTTTGGTTGAGTGCAGTTCCTAGCAATATGTCCATCCCCTCCACAGTTGTAGCACTTGATTGGCTTCCCTTCACCTTGAGCCGCAATCCTTCCTCGATTCTGATTTCCCCCATAACCTGTACCAGCTCCTGCATTCGCATAACCAGCTCCAACCCCAATATTTCTTTGCTCATTATGTGGTAGATATGCATTCTGCCTTCCTTGCACGTTTTGCACTACTACCCTTCCATCTTTAACCGTAGCATGATTGTGTAGGTTAGATGCAGTTCTGAGATGATTGTTGGTGTGGGTAGTAAGGTTCAGATTTTGCTTAACCATTAGAGCCAGTTGATTGACAAGGTGCAACATGAATGAGTCTGAAGGCTTATATCCTGGATACGGAATAAGTTTGTGATTACCATCCCCAGTAGGTATGACTTGTGATGCTTTGGTAGTTATTCCCACATTTGTGTAGAATGCGGTTGAATCATTTGAAGAACTTGCATCTCCAGCATTGGTATTGAACTTTTCCATGATCATTCGTTCAAAGGCAACATGCTTCTCATGTTGGAGCAAATAAGCGTAAAATTGCTCATAATTTGTGTTCCTCAATCCTTTGTTTAGTTTGACTGTAGTGACAAATTTGTGCCATTCGGGATTCATGTTAGTCACAAACTTTGAATTGAGCTGGATATTTGGCATTGTCATCTTGATATTCCTCATATCATTAACAAGCTTGTGGAATCTCACATAATATTCAGTAACACTTTCTCCTGGATTCATTTTAAAGTTCTCAAAGTCATCACACAACTGAGATTCTCTATCTTCCTTAGTTAGTTCTGAACCAGAGAGAAGCATCTTGACATTATACCAGACAGCCTTGGCTTCAGTGTTATGATTGATTAGCTTGTATATGTCCTTTGGTAAACCTTGAAGTATGATATTTGAGGCTCTAATGTCAGCATCATATCTCTTCTTTTCCATATCATGAATCTCATCATACATTCTTGGTCTATCCAACCCTAATGTAACATTTCCATCAGTTCCAGTTTCGAGAATGTCCCTAGTCGTTCCAATTTCAAATGGCACTTCATCAATTGACTTAAGGATGTTAACCCCATTCTCTTTTACTAAGCAATACAGTCTGATTATTTGAGCCCAAGAGTCATAATCGGTTCTATCAAGCATTGGAGGATGAGTGTCGGATCTTGCTGCTTAAACGTCATCTGCAACAGAAGAAGAGATTGTAGACATGATTGATAATTTCTATGGGATTTAACTACTCTTTGATTAAACCGGGAAATAGATTCTTTCACAGGATTTTACTAAACAAAGAGAAAAGCCGTAAAACATATGATGAAGAAATGACAAGTCTCAAAAGACAAATCGCACTACTGACAAACCGCTTATGTCAAATCGCTTAAGTGTCAAAACGCTTAAGTGTCAAACCGCTTAAAGTGACAAACCGCTTGATACATAAATCGCTTAACACTCAAACCACTTAACAGACTTGTAAGATATTAGTTTTCACATACACATCAAACCATAACACAAAGTGGCGTATGAATGGAGTTCTAGAGAGAGAAAGTTAGAGGTTTAGGGAACTTAGTGAGAGAAAGTGAAAGATATTATTATGAGCTCCAACTCTCTACCTTGGAAGGTAGAGAGTATTTATAGTCTTACATAAATCGCCACACCTCGGGCTGTGGATCAGGCATACAGTGGGTAAAGACCCGTCCGTCCTCCACGGTGTTACTTAACTAAATACTACTTAACTAAAAAGAACTACGACTACGAGCTTCCTAACGATTACATATGCTTGAGGTGACCGACTCTTTAATACCTGGAATTTCTAATTCCTAACAATCTCCCCCTAAGGGAGGTCACCTCAATCATGTACCAAAATTACATTGAATACAAATAGATATTACATTAACAATTGTTCTTGCATTCTTGATGTAGTACTTTGCTCCTAAGCTCGTAGTCATTGATTCTTCATATTGCATGTTTGGTTACTCCAAGTGGAGGTCTTTTACTGATCCACGTGATAATAATTATGAGCCAGCTTTTGAGATCATCAGCTATAAAAAATCTCTGAGACATCCATTGTGGTGTTAGTATTATGTGATGTTGTGACTTTAGGACCGACATGCTCACATTCTGGATCATGATATCTTCTCATCAGAGTAGCGGAAGCTTTCGTTGATTCAAGATATTTGCAGCAGCGTAGCAGAAGCATTCGTTGATTCAAGATATTGGCAGCAGCGTAGCAGAAGCATGGAGTGAAAATATCAGAGTCATTGATGCACTAATCATGATTTCTTTTGAGTTGAATGTGTTAAGTGAGCATGCGACTATGGATTGACCGCTTCATTCTGATCAGCTGAAAACGTCGGGCGTACCTGCATATAACCGTTAGCAATAAATCGTACGAAAGTGTCTTTGATCACTTTCGTTGAATTGAGGTACACGGCCCACGGTTCCCCGTTGATCACTACATGTACTGCCTGTGATCAGGTATAATTCCGAAGAATTTCACTGACAGGGTTTCGCAGCTGCTCTAGCTATTCTCAAACCGGAACATCTCAAAGAAGACAACACGGAGTGAGTGAACCAGCGAATTTTAAGTCCACTGATTGATGAAAAGAGATTTGAAAAACAATCGTGTATTGCTCAATAGAAATTGTTTTTTGCAATACAAAGAAGGTTTTATTGAAAATCAATTATCAATCATAAAAACACCTTTTGGTTTGAAAAATGAGTACACGGTCGATGTGCTAAAGAAAAGAGTTGTTAAGCACAAAGACCGGTTTTTCAAAGGTATCCGTCAATACATAGCCTGAACCAGGATTGATTCAAGACTTGAATCGCCCTATTGTTTCTGTTCAGTTGTCACATGGTTGATCTAATGAATAGATCTCACATGCCACCTACCAGGAGCTTGTTTGATGTTGGCTCCAGAAGGTTTTCCATCTTCATTGTGAATATGTATGCATATCACTCAGATGTTCTGGCAATACCACAAGGATAATGCGTAGGACTGAAGATATAATCTCTCTTTCCACATTGTGTGAAGCAGAGAGTCTTCATTGAAAGTGTCCTAATGAGATTGATTGATGATCTCGAGGCTCTAGACTCAATTTTGTGCATATTTGGATCCTGTGCCGGAGACTAGGGAGAGGGTCTCCTTCTTCAATATCAACAATCTCTAAGAGAAAGTCGATAGATAATGTCGGTTCCCCGTGAGAATGAAACAAGTCCTTTTAAGAGGAACTTGAGTGGTTTGGAAAGTTGAAGTGTAGTGCGTCACTGGGTCCATGACGTCTTGTCTTCAATACCGATGTTACCATCAGTAGCATATGAATTGAACCCGGTTTCTGCCCTAAGGTTGAATAAATGGAGGGCTATTTGTTTTCACCCTTTTCTCATTCAATTCTTTTTAATTCTTCAACCCCTTCAGTGCTTACCGAGACTTCATAGCTAGAACCTTGTTGGGTTTATTTCAGTACTAGCTCAGACTCAGTCCGCACTCTTCCCATATCTCATTTTTCTCCTTTTATCATCATACCTAAGAACTCTACACTAACTAGTGAATAGTCCCTGGGTAGATCCCTCCGGTTCTAGCGGATCATGGGAACCAATACGTAACCTTATCATCCTTGTATCACCGTACATAAAGTAAAGTTGGTCGGTCTATTAGGTATTGTTCATCTTCCATATGGAACCAATTGAAAACCATTTGAAAATCAATCCAGATACTTGTGATATATTATCAAAACATTTTGCACGTGAATTGTTTTTGATATTTTTAGAACAAGTGCTCCCCCTCAACATGTGCATCAAATGTTTGAAATCGTTTTGCACACGGAGGCAAGAGGAAGAATTTACTTCTTTGATTACCTTTTTCTAAAATATATCAACATCACTTCCCTGATCAAATCAAGAAGATAAAGCATTTCCAGGAAGGATGAGGTTTTCATAAGTTTGCTCCCCCTCAATATGTGCCACGAGATTTGAAAAGAGTTTTGCACATACTAGAGGGAACCTGCACATTGAGATAAGTTGATCACGTTTCAAATCATAGGTTTTAAGATAGATGCTCCCCCTCAACATGTGCATGGAAAATTTGAAATCGTTTGTCACATGTGTGAAGGATAGCATGTACATCCTTATGAAACCATCTACCGAATTATCAGTTTAAATCCAATTTAAATCACACATTCTCCCCCGATCACAATTATCAAATCATTTGAGATTTGTGATCTCTTATTGATTTAAATTGATTTAGAAAGCTTTTAAGGGGAATTGTGACTTGATTATGAAAGCGTTTTAACTGATACGGATATCTTTTGAAAACAATTGAATGCCAAATAACTTTTTAATTTAATTAAAATCATTCTCCCCCTCAATCAATGACATAGGTTGTTGATTGAGAGATAGAGATTTTGACAAATAAGTCCTGATGATTATCAAAAATAGAGACCGAGTTATTTTTTAAAGCATTTAGTTTTCAGCAGATAAATGTTTATAGAATCAGAGCATGGAATTTGAAAACATGGTAAAACATGGCTCTGTTCTTTCTTTTAAAACCGGGTTATTGCCTGAAAATGACAATAAACCATTGTTTCTCTTTCTCCCAAAAATATTTTTGATTTTTTGATTTTTTTTTTTTTTTTAAATAATAAAAAATTCGAACAATATCTAAAGTCCCGTGTCATTCTTTGAATGACAACAACAAGACCGTAGATATAATCGAATCGAGAGAAACATGACAAAATGACAATATTTTTTGAAGATTTTTCGAATTTTTCAAATTTTTATGGATTTTGAAAGTTTTATATTTTTCTATTTGATTTTTGAAGGTTTTATAATTTTGTATTTTGTTTTTCGAATAGATATATACAAGAGACAGATGAAGATAGACCTTTACTCCTCGTCTTCCTCCTGAAGACGTTTGAGTGTTTCTGGTTGAAGGCTTTTTAAGCCAAGACGTGGAAGAATAAACTCAAAACGTTCTCTTGGAAGAGCTTTGGTGAAGATGTCTGCTAACTGATATTCAGACCTCACAAAATAGAGTTCCACCACACCTTTTTCCACTTGTTCCCTGATGAAATGATGTCGAATGTCGATATGCTTTGCTCTTGAGTGTTGAACGTTGTTGCATGAGAGAGCAATAGCACTTTTATTATCACAGTACAAAGGGATTTTGTTGAATTCAAAGCCATAGTCAGATAATTGAGATCTCATCCATAAGATTTGAGCACAACAGGATGACATGGCTATGTATTCAGCCTCTATAGAGGAAATAGAAGTACTCATTTGCTTCTTTGAAGACCAGCTCACAAGCTTATCACCCAAAAACTGAGCACCTCCAGACGTACTTCGACGTGTATCTTGACAACCTGCATGATCAGCATCTGCATAGGCCGTTAGTGACATACCGGTGTCCTTCGGGTACCAAAGACCCATATTGATGGTTCCTTGGAGATACCGAAAAACCCGTTTAACTGCTTCAAGGTGCTTTTTAGTAGGCTTAGCCTGGTATCTAGCACACATGCACACAGCGAACAAGATGTCTGGTCTACTAGCAGTGAGGTACATCAGGGATCCAATCATACTACGATATTTCGTTTGGTCAATCATGATCCCTGAGTGGTCCTCATCTAGTTTGGTTCGATCAATCATGGGGTGTCAACAGGATCACTTGAATCAAATCCAAATTTTTTTAAGATCTCTGTTGCATATTTAGATTGATTTATGAAAATGCCTCCGGGACTTTGTGAAATTTGTAATCCCAAGAAAAATGACATTTGTCCCATCATTGACATTTGAAATTTTGAACTCATTTCATTAGAAAAACGATCACATTCCATTGGGTCTGTCGAGGCAAAAATAATATCATCAACATAAATTTGAACATGAATTAAATGTTTGCCTGACTTCCTGGTGAATAGTGTAGGATCAACTGCTCCTTTGCTAAATCCGGTAGATAGAAGAAACTTTGACAGTGTATCATACCATGCCCTTGGAGCTTGCTTTAAACCGTAAAGAGCCTTCTTCAAACGATAAACGTGAGTAGGATGCTCTTGATTCACAAATCCTTCAGGTTGGCTGACGTAGACGGCTTCTTTAAGATCTCCGTTCAAAAATGCCGTCTTTACATCCATCTGATAGACTACCATGTTCTTACTAGCAGCATTAGCCAGAAAGATTCTGATTTCCTCGATTCGAGCAACTGGAGCAAAAGATTATTCAAAGTCAATACCCTCCTCTTGACGGTATCCTTTAGCAACTAATCGAGCCTTGTTCTTCAACACATCACCATGCTCATCAAGTTTCACTTTGAAGATCCATTTAAGAGCAATAATCATAGCACAGTCTGGAGCAGGTACTAACTCCCATACATCAAGTCGATCAAACTCATTAATTTCATCTTGCATGGCATTGAACCAGCTATCTTCATTCATGGCGGTTTTAACATCTTTTGGTTCGATCTTAGATAGTACGGAGTTGAAGAAGCACCATAAGGCATCGGTTGCAAGTTGTTTCCGTGTTGATACAGGACGAGAGGGATTTCCAATGATGTTGTCTAGTGGATGATCATGAGTCCATTTTCTAAGGTGTTCATGTGGCAGTAGTTGAGGGACTGAGGTAACAGAGTCGATGTCTCCTGAAGAAGATGGTTCTGATGATGATTCAGGAGCAAATATGTTTTCAAATGGAGCATCTTCAGGAGTAGCAAAGGGATTAACTTCATCATTGATGCCAGAAACAGTTCCATGATGTACATTTGAAGAATGATGATTTGTTGATGAGACGGAAGGATCAGCAGTAGGCGCTTCTTGACTTAACGATATTGAGACTGAGGGATTAACTTCATTCACAGGAATATGAGCATCCTCTGTTGTAGGGATCAACACCTCATTAATACTTGAATCATAAAGTTCATCAAACATAGGATCAAACAATTTCTTTAAATCATCTTCAGATGGAGGTACATATGGAGTTTCTTGAGAGGAGTTTGGAACAAGGGATGAACCAATGGGACTGTTTTGAAGTGTGGGTCCTGAGCTGGAGTGTCCAGGAGCCATTTGACCGGTCAGCTCATCAAACGTAACGTGAATTGTTTCCATGATATTTCGGGTTCTTTTGTTGTAGATTCGGTATCCCTTTTTGTTTGGTGCATATCCTACAAATACTCCAATGTCAGCTTTAGCCCTAAGTTTGCCTAAGTCTTGACCCTCATTAGTTGGATAACACAATGCACCAAACACATGAAGGAAAGAGAGATTAGGTTTTCTGTTGTGGACAAGTTCATATGGAGTTTTTCCATGAACAGTGTGAATCAGAGAACGATTTTGTGTGTAGCATGCAGTGGCAATTGCTTCAGCCCAGAGAAACATTGGAACCTTTGAGTAAATCAGCATTGTTCTAGCGGCTTCAACAAGAGTTCGATTTCGTCTTTCAACTACACCGTTCTGTTGAGGAGTTCGTGGAACACTTCTTTGATGGCTGATTCCAACGCTTTCATAGAATTCACTAAGTTGTTTGTTGACAAACTCAGTTCCATTATCTGTTCTGATAATTCTGACTGTTTTGTTAAGTCGAACTTGCAGCTGTTTGATGAGTTTGATGATGATATCAGGAGTTTCATCCTTTGTCCTTAAGAACTTGACCCAGGTGAATCTAGAGTAATCATCAACCACAACTAACACATATTTCTTCCCAAAGATATTATGCACCCTCATTGGTCCACATAAATCCATATGAATCATATGAAGAACTTCAGTGACAGAGTTAATAGGTTTGGGTTTATGGGCATACTTCTTGCTTTTTCCCAATTGACATGCTGAACAAAGATGATCCTTTTCGTACTTGAGTCTAGGTAAACCTACAACTAAGTCCTTTTTGGTGAGATCATTGATGGTGCCGAAGTTCAGGTGATTGAGACGACGATGCCATAACCATGACTTTGTTTTAGAAGCCTTTGACAGCAAGCAAATTGGAGAAGACTTCATCATATCTTCGATGGAGATGGTGTATAGATTTGAACCTCGTGAGCCTCTTAAAAGTTCCTTACCATCAAGTTCTCTAACGAAGCAGGTATGTTTTCTGAAGGCTACTTCTAGATCCGAATCGCAGAATTGACCAACAGAGAACAAATTGTGACCAAGACCTTCTACATAGTAAACTCTGGAGATAACACTTTTTCCAACAACATAGTTTCCATAACCCATAATAGCACCAAAATGATCATTCCCAAATCTAACAGTCCCGATGAATTTGCTCACGAAGTTCATGAGCCGTGACCGGTCGCCAGTCATATGCTTGGAACAGCCTGAGTCCAGGTACCACAGAACGATTTGAACGATCTGCAGTTGAACACAGACAAGAATAGATAACTGGATAATTGGGATCCTCATGCAAGAATGTGATCCATTTGGTTAGTAACAATGGTTGGAACACCCACATCAGAAATAGAAGCATTCATATCAGAAAATGAGGCAATGGAATCATTGTGAATAGATGCAGTACTAGTGTCTGTATTAGCCCTGTTCAAAGTGTGATCACTTCTTAAGGGAATAGTTCTACCAGTAGGCATCCATTTTCTAGTGGGCATTATCTGATTAGTCTTATGACCAACAGGTATCCAATAATAGCCTATTTTACTGAATGTTCTTCCTGTGGGTTTCCACTGTTTTCTAACTTTCTTTCGTTTTTGCCTTTTAGCCTTCTTAGCATGAGTTTTAGCATTAACAATATTAACTGGACAATTAGCATCATTAGGCAGAGCATTAACACCACATTCATGATTAGAGACAGAATTCAAGTAGACATCAATACAAGGTTTGCAAATAGTATCAGAATTCGAATTAATTACAGTACGCCTAAGGCTAATACTAGAATCAACATGATTCGTTTTATTCGATTCAAACTTAAAGTTCTTAGACTGTTCTTCTACTCTTTTCTAGTGCACATTCTTAGCTTGCGAGGTCCTATCATTCCTTGTATTGTCTTGAGACTTTGACCTGCTCCCTTTAATGTCACTGATTACTCCTGTAGAGGGAATGGGAACATTAGTTGGTTTTACTACTCTTTGCATCACCTGTTTAGATGTGCTGGGATCTGAACTACATGCAGGCACACTAAGGTTCACTTTCTTGAAACTAGAAGTGCTGATATTTGTATTCCTCCTAGAAGGTACACTTGAGTTCTCTTTCTTAGCATTGACAGATCTGGAATCTGAACTACTTAAAGGCACACTACGGTTCATATTCAAAGCACTAGGAATCGAATGAATATCATACTTGGCATTAGGAATCGAGCATGGAATCAAAGGATTAACTCTCTCACCTAATGACTTTGGGCATATTGTGATCAAGCATTCTAAGATTTCTTGAGATCGTTTGGCATATAAGCATGCATGTCCAATTGCATTATCATGAGGTTTCTCTAACTTATCCTCTTCAACAATCTCACGCAGACATTCTAAGCAATCCTTAAGGGATGAGAAGTATGTTTGAACATCAAGTTTGTTGTTCCTGAGATGAGGAGGGACATAATTCACAGACAAAGCATATTTATTACAAGAGTGACCCTTTGATACACCATTCTCCCCATTGGTCATAGGCATTTTCCCTTTTACCTGACTCTTCAGATTCTCAATTTCCTTTTGCAATGAAGCTATTTGTTCGTTATTTTTGTTACGAGTGACCTTTATTGATTCAAATAACTCATTGAAATGACGTTTAACTTTTTCATTTTCTTCTAGAAAACTTTCATTTTCCTTTTGTAATGCATTTACTAGGTTTTGAAGATGAAACGTTTGAGAAATCTGAGAGTCTAAAGGAGGAGGCATTTGGGAGCCTGTCATATTATTCGTTTGACCCTTTAATTGAGAGATTTGGGCTTTCAACTTTCTGATCGTGTTGCAATGAGCTTGAATCTGTTCATCACGTTTGTTAATTTGAAACACTGCATCAAACTCTGGAGCATCTGAGGATGTCTTGATATTTGAAGTTTTGACATTTTCTTTAAGATGTTGATATTTTAGTTGTAAATTAAAATGCTCAACCTCTAGTTTAGAAAAATGTTTAACCAAATTGTCGTGATCATCCAGTTCAATTTTCTCGTTTAGTTTAGAATTAGTTTTTTCAAGCTCAATGACACGATCATGAGAGACTTTCAGGGCAACAGATAGTTCATGAAATTGGGAAGCATTAATAGAGCAATTTGAAGCAGTGAAAAACACATCTTGAGCAACACATTCAGTAATAAGAGTCTCATTTAGTGTATGCAAGTTCTTCCTCTCAATCTCATTATATTTTAGTGCACGCTCATAGTCACTAACTTCAACAATCATTGCATCAAATTCCTTTTCCATTCCCTTAATATCAGTTTCTATCCCCTTTTTAAGACTCTCAAAGTGATCTTTTAGAAGTTTAAAGAAAGGCATGACCTCAGTTAAATAACATTCTTTCATTTGTTCAAAACCCCTTTCTCCTTCAGTTATACCAGTGGGTGTGATCCTTTTCTTGCAAGTTTTCTCAAAATCAACAAATAGTTGAAATATAACATATTGGCTAATTAAGGTCTTGCTTTTAGTGGCAATTGTTCTCGAAACGAGATGCATTGGTGTATTAGGAGGATACACAGTCGCTCTAGGCATTTTCCAAAGGGGAGGGTTTGTTTCAACAATATTTTCAGCTTTCTGCTTATCTAAATCCATTTTCCAGAAAACTTGTTCGGGAGTCAGCAATGTCTGAGGCTTAAACTTGTTCAAGGAAATCTAGTTTTCCTTCTTGTAGTCATGAGGAGTGATAATATTTTTTTTTCTTTGCATTTAGGATCATTTAGTCTCTTATTCATCTTCTCCCTAGTGATTTCATCTAGTTTCTTATCATCCTCAGTGCACTCAACGCAACTAGGTTTTTGTCTAGGTTTAAGAATCTCATTGCCATCATAGATCACACTTTGAGCTATTTTTGCTATCTTTCCGTACTCAGGGTTGGGTTTATCTATAATGGGAACACTATGCTTATCGCTTAGAACTCTATGCTTAGTGATCATGTGAGCAGTCTGAATGGTGTTTCCTTGTATGTACAACTTGTTTTCAAGTTTGTTTTTCAAAGTTTTCAGATTAGAAAAGTCTCTCAAGAGTTTTGATTCCTTTGCATTAAATTCTTGCTTAAGCATTTTCACATTTTCTTGAAGTTCTTGTTTTTGCTTAGCTGTTTTAGAAAGCTTTTCTTGCAAGGAATTTAACTCTTGTTTCAATACTTTTTCTCTAAAATTACTTTTTCTAATGACTGTATGTACTTGGTCATCCATTTCCTGCTCACGAGTGGTCAACTCAAATTTTGCACGTTGTTCGTAAATAGCAACACGTTCTTTATAGGCATTTAGTTCAGAAATTACAGAATCATCAGGGGCACATGCAGTGTATTCATCAAAAACATAGTCATTGTTGACTGCAGAAGATGCATCACTTGGTACAACTTCACTTTCACTTTGTTTCACATATTCATCATATGGGACAATATCGATATTACCCATATTTTCAACATTTGATTCAATAGTTTCAGTTGATAGTACTTTGTCATGCATCTGTTGCACATCAGCATCATCATATAGTTTTAATACCTCTGAGATGAGTTTGTCTTTGGATGACCCAGTTTGTGGTGAAGAAGAGACCTTGGGAGAAACCATTGGAGAAATGCTAGCCATAAAAATTGTGTGTGCAGTAGGTCCATCATCCACATCATAGTCGTATGCATCACAATCAGCGACTTGAAAGGCATTCTGATGATTGTGACCTATCTCCTGAATAGGCTGCTCATCCACATCTGCATCATAGGTCTTGGCATTGCCCTCAGCTAGAAACAGCAATTCCTCTTCATCCAAAGCAGCACCATTGTCCCGAGCTTGTACAAGCAGCATCTTATCTCTGAAGTAATCAGCATTCTGTGGACGCTTTGGAGATGTGCAGTTTCTTGCAATGTGTCCCTCACCACCACAGTTATAACATTTGATCGGCTTAGCTTGACCTTGGTTAGCATTCCTTCCTCGATTCTGGTTACCAACATAACCTCTACCAGCTCCACCTCTTCCCTGATCATACTGTCTTTCCTGAACTGGTTGCACCACGATCCTTCCATCTTTAACAGTAGCTTGATTGTGTGGGTTAGATGCTGTTCTGAGATTGTTGTTTGTTTGTGGGAGAGAATTCATGTTTTGACTAATCAGAAGAGCTAGTTGATTAATGAAGTTACCCACGTGTGCATCAGCATCAGCTTGTTTGAACATAGGATCAGGAATGAGTTTGTGATTACCATTACCCAAGGGTATGACTTGTGAGGCTTTGGTTGTGATTCCGATGTTTGAGTAGAAGGCAGTTGAGTCATTAGACGAGCTTGACTCTCCCTGGTTGGTTTTAAACTGATTAAGAATCATTTTTTCAAACATAGCATGTCTCTCATTCTGAAGGAGGAAGGCATAGAGTTGCTCATAATTTGTATTCTTCAATCCTTTAGTGAGCTTCACAGAGGTGACAAACTTGTGCCATTCGGGATTCATGTTGTTCACAAATTTTGAGTTCAGCTGAATGTTAGGCATAGTCATCCTGATGTTCCTCATATCATTCACCAACTTATGAAATCTCACATAGTACTCATAGACACTCTCATCTGGTTTCATCTTGAAGTGTTCAAATTCGTCATAGAGTTGTGATTCTCTGTCTTCCATAGTTAATTCAGAACCTGAGAGAAGCATCTTGACATTATCCCATACTGCCTTTGCTTCGGTGTTGTGATTGATCAGCTTGTAGATGTCTTTAGGAAGACCTTGAAGAACAATGTTAGAAGCCCTGATATCTGCATCGAATCTCTTTTTCTCCTTATCATCAAGCTCATCATACATTTTAGGTCTGTCCATTCCGTAAATAGGAGTTCCATCTTCATTAGTATCAAGTATATCTCTAGTCGTCTCAACTCGATACGGTCCTTCATCAATGGATTTGAGAATGTTGACACCATTTTCCTTTCCAAGGCAGTACAATCTGATTCGTTGAGCCCAAGAATCGTAGTCAGTTCTGTCAAGCATGGGTGGACGAGTATCTGAGCCAGCTGCTTGAACATCCTCGGCAACAGTGCAGATGATACTAGGAACGTTGGTAGACATGTTAACAGATTATACGGGATTTTATAACTCTATGATTAAACCGGGAAATAGATTCTTTCACGGGATTTTACTAAATCAATAGAAAACCGTAAACAATCACCCAAGTCGCTAGCAGAAAATGCACCAAGTCCCTAACACCTAATTCGCTACACTCCCAAGTCGCTAAAGTCCCAAGTCGCTAGACGAATGCAAGTCGCTAAGTAGTAACTCGCTAAGCCTCAAGTCGCTAGCAAAATTTTGGCAGCAATTCGCTACGCAAGTCGCTAAAGATTCAAGTCGCTAAAGAGCAACTCGCTTTAGACCAAGTCGCTACCACCAAGTCGCTACCCGTAGTGGAGAGTCCACTACTTGTACTGTTAATCGCTAGGTCTAAGTCGCTAGCTCCAAAACTGTAACTCGCTACAAAATTGTGAAGCAAGTCGCTAGGAAGAAAGAAATCCGTATATCAAGTCGCTAGCAAGAAAAACCACATAAACATCACTTTTTAATCCAAAAACAACCCAACCAAGATGATTCAAGCTTACCAAATGAAAACCTAAACACTTGTTATGATTCTAAACATAAAAGTACTAACAAAATCCAAGCTTTAACACAAGAAATCAACCAAATGATGCACAAACCACTAAACTTTTCAAACTCAAAAACCACCTAAAAACCACTAAAAATCCAAAGATGTGCAAGATATGATCTAACCATGGCTCTTGATACCAATTGTAAGATATTAGTTTTCACATACACATCAAACCATAACACAAAGTGGCGTATGAATGGAGTTCTAGAGAGAGAAAGTTAGAGGTTTAGGGAACTTAGTGAGAGAAAGTGAAAGATATTATTATGAGCTCCAACTCTCTACCTTGGAAGGTAGAGAGTATTTATAGTCTTACATAAATCGCCACACCTCGGGCTGTGGATCAGGCATACAGTGGGTAAAGACCCGTCCGTCCTCCACGGTGTTACTTAACTAAATACTACTTAACTAAAAAGAACTACGACTACGAGCTTCCTAACGATTACATATGTTTGAGGAGACCGACTCTTTAATACCTGGAATTTCTAATTCCTAACAAGACTAACCGCTTAACACACAAACTTCTTAACACACAAACCGCTTAATGTGACAAACCGCGTACTACGTAAACCGCAGGGGAACACAAGCACATCCACTACTTCTACTACTTTGTCCTTTCTTGTCTCTTTGTCTCATCAGACAAATCGTTTCTTTGAAAAACAGCTCACAAAATAAGACAAACCGCTTAAAAACTGAGACAAACCGCTTCAAAGAACTTTCACCCGAGAGACAAACCGCTTGATTTGCTAGTCAAACCGCTTCAAAGAAAACACTCCGAGGAACAAACCGCTTTGGACCAACTTTCAAAAACTAAAATTTTCAATCCAAAAACAGTCCAACCACGATGATTCAAGCCTTCCAAACCAAAACCTAAACACTTATAATGATTCTAAACATAAAAATACTATCAAAATTCAAACTTTAACACTAAAATGATCCAAATGATGAAAACTACTCAAAACTTATTCAAACCCAAAAACCTATGAAAACCACTAGAAATCCAAGAACATGAAAGATAGATGATCAAACCTTGTCTCTTGATACCAATTGTTACTTATTGGTTTTCACATGCACATAATCAAACACATAAAGGGTCAAATAGTTTGTGGTTTTAGAGAGAGAAAGTGGAAGAGAGTTGGGAACTTTAGTGTGACAAAGAAAAATGCATTATAAAAGCTCCAACCCTTTGCCTTGCTAGGCAAAGGGTATTTATAGGTTCATACATGACACGCCTCCTACGGGTTGTGGATCAGGCATACAGTGGGTAAAGACCCGTCCGTCCTCCACGGTGTTACTTAACAAATGACTTACTAACTCTAAATGACTACGACTACGAGCTTTCTAACGAATACATATATTTGAGGTGACCGACTCTTTAACTACCGGATTTTCTAAATCCTAACACAATGGATGATCATGTGTCCATTTTCTGAGATATTCGTATGGTTGTTGTTGAGGAACTGATGTAGCAGAGTTCGGATCCCCTAGTGAAGATGGTTCAGGTGTTGGTTCAGGGGCAAATATGTTTCCAAACGGAGCATCTTCGGGAGTAGCAAAAGGGTCATCTCCATCAGAATTAGCAGCTACATTTCCATGATGTACAGCCGACGATTGAGGATTCAAAGATGATGATGAGAGATCGGAAACTGGCGCTTATTGAGTTAAAGACATTGAAACAAATGGACCATCTGTATTGGTTGGATTAGAAGCAGCTACAGTTGGTGGTGCGGAATTATCATTAACATGATGTTCATAGTATTCATCAAACATCAGATCAAACAATTTCTTCAAATCTTCTTCTGATGGAGGTACATAAAGAACTACAGGGGAGTGATCTTGTACAAGAGAAGAACTAATGGGACTACCTGATAAAAGTTGAGATGCGGGTCCAGAACTGGATTGTCCAGGAGCCATTTGCTCAGTCAGCTAATCAAATGTAACTTGAATAGTTTTCATAATGTCTCGAGTTATTTTGTTGTAGATTCAGTAACCCTTCCGATTCGATGCATAACCAAAAAAAATCCAATGTTTTATGCTTGGTGCATATCCTACAAATACTCCAATGTCCGCTTTAGCTTTAAGTTTGCCTAAGTCTTGACCCTCATTAGTTGGATAACACAATGCACCAAACACACGAAGGAATGAAAGATTAGGTTTTCGATTATGGAAAAGTTCATATGGAGTTTTTCCATGAGATGTGTGAATTAGGGATCGATTTTGTGTGTAGCATGCAGCGGCAATGGCTTCAGCCCAGAGAAACATTGGAACCTTCGAGTAAATCAGCATTGTTCTTGCGGCTTCCACAAGAGTTCGATTTCATCTTTCAACTACATCGTTCTGTTGAGGAGTTCGTGGAACACTTCTTTGATGACTGATTCCAACACTTTCATAAAACTCACTAAGTTCTTTATTAACAAACTTAGTTCCATTGTCAGTCCGGATGATTCTGGCAGTTTTGTTAAGTCGAACCTGCAGCTGTTTGATAAGTTTAATGATGATATCTGGAGTTTCATCCTTTGTCCTTAACAACTTAACCCAAGTAAATCGAGAGTAATCATCAACCACAACTAACACATATTTCTTCCCGAAAATATTCTGCACTCTCATGGCTCCACATAAATCCATGTGAATGGTATGAAGAACTTCCAAAACTGAGTTTCTAGGTTTGGGTTTGTGGGCATACTTCTTGCTTTTTTCCAATTGGCTTGCTGAACAAAGATGATCCTTTTCATACTTTAGTCTAGGTAAGCCTATTACTAAGTCCTTTCTGGAAAGATCATTTATGGTGCCGAAGTTCAAGTGATTGAGACGACGATGCCATAACCATGACTTTTTTTTCGAGGCCTTTGACAACAAGCAGATTGGAGAAGACTTCATCATGTCTTCGATAGAGATGGTGTATAGATTTGAACCCTGTGTTCCTCTTAAAAGTTCCACACCATCAAGTTCTCTAACGAAACAAGTATGTTTTCTAAAAGCCACCTCTAGATCGGAATAACATAATTGACCAACAGAAAACAGATTATGTCCAAGACCTTCTACATAATATACGCTGGAGATTACACTATCACCAACAACATAGTCTCCATAACCCATAATAGCACCGAAATGATCATTCCCGAATCTAACAGTCCCGATGAATTTACTCACGAAGTTCATGAGCCGCGACCGGTCTCCAGTCATATGCTTGGAATAGCTGGAGTCCAGGTACCACAGAACGATTTGAACGATCTGCAGTTGAACACAGAAAAGAATGGATAACTGGATAATTGGGATCCCCATGCAAGAATGGGTTCCATTTGGTTAGTAACAATGATTGGAACATCCACATCGGAAGTAGAAACAATGAAATCATTACGGGTAGATGCTGAGCTAGTGTGTACATTAGACCTATTCAAAGTATGTTCACTTCTTAAAGGAATAGTTCTACCAGTAGGCATCCATTTCTTAACGGGCATTGGTCTAGATAATTTAGGGCACAACTCATTAAGATTGAATTTATGGCCAGTAGGTATCCATTGATAACCTACATTACTAAATTTTCTTCCTGTGGGTTTCCAATGTTTTCTAACCTTCTTCCACCATTGCTTTCTAGCGTTTTTAACCTGTTTGATAGCATTAACATTCTTAACTGGGTATTTAACCCCATTACTCACATCATTCACAACACATTCATGATTAAAACCAGAAATCAAACATTCATTACATGTTTTGCAAGTAGTAGTAGAATTTGAATTAATTACAGTACGCTTAAAGCTAATACTAGAATCAACACGATTCATTTTATTCAATTCCAACTTAAGGTTCCTAGGGTGGTCTTCTACTTTCCTCCATTGATTACACTTAGCTTGCGAGGTCCTATCTTGCTCTGTATTGCCTTGAGGCTTTGACCTGCTCGCTTTGGTATCACTTTTTACTCCTGTAGAGGGAATGGAAACATTAGTTGGTTTTGCTACCTTTTGCACTTTAGGTTTAGAAGTGTTGGGATCTAAACTACTTGAAGGCACATTGAAGCTTACATGCTTAACTTTAGGCACTGAGTGAGAAAGATTGGCATTCTTAAAATCAGGCATAGAACAAGTCACAACTATTTTATCCTTCTTACCATCGTATTTAGGGCATGTTGCTCTTAAGCATTCTAACAGCTCTTGAGATCGTTTGGCCTGAATGCAATCGAACCTAATTTCACTATCAAGGGGCTTATTTATGAAATCCTCCTCTACAATTTCACGGAGACATTCTAGACTATCCTTAAGATGAACGAAATAGTTATGGAATGCCAGTTCGTTATTTCTAAGATGAGGAGGAATGTATTTAACCGTCACAGTATATTTAGAATCTGCAGATGACTTTGATGCAACATTCTCATTAAAGACGAGTGGCATTTTCCCTTTTTCCTGTTTCTTCAGATTCTCAATTTCTTTTTGTAAAGAAGTTATTTTTTCGTTGTTTTTGTCACGAGTGACATTCATTGAATCATATAACTCTTTAAAGTGTTGTTTAACCTTTTCATTTTCTTCTAGAAAACTCTCATTTTCCTTTTGTAAAACATTAACAAGGTTTTGAAGATGAAAAGTTTGAGAAGATCGAGAATCTAAAGGAGAAGGCATTTGGGAGCCAGTCACATTGTTCTTTTCACCCTTTAATTGTGAAATTTGGGCTTTCAACTTTCTGATCGTTTGTTTATTTCAAAAACTGCATCAAATTCAGAAGCATATGAGGATGTCTGGATATTTGAGGTTTTAACATTTTCTTTGAGATGTTGATATTTTAATTGCAAAGCAAAATGTTCAACTTCCAATTTAGAAAAATGTTTGACCAAGTTATCATGATCATCCTGTTCAATTTTATCATGCATTTTTGAATTTGTTGTTTCAAGCTCAATGACACGATCATGGGAAACTTTCAAAGCAACAGATAATTCATGAAATTGAGAAGCAGTAATTGAGTGCTTAGTAACAGTATAAAACACATCTCGAGCCACAAAACTCAATACTAAGTTCTCATTTAAGATATGCAGATTTTACCTTTCAATTTCCTTATATTTGTGTTCTCGTTCATAGTCATTGACCTCAACAATCATTGCATCAAATTCCTTTTCCATTTCTTTAATATCTGAGTCTATTCCTTTTTGAAGACTCTCAAATTGACCTTTTAATTGTTTAAAGAAAGGCATGACCTCAGTTAAATAGCATTCTTTTGTTTGCTCAAAACCCCTCTCCCCTACAGTTATCCCAGTGGGTGTGATCCTTTTCTTACATGTCTTCTCAAAATCAACAAATAGTTGATAAACAACATATAGGCTGATTAAGGTCTTTCTCTTAGTGGGAATAGATCTAGGAACTAAATGCATGGGTGTATTGGGAGGATACACAGTTGCTGGAGGCATTTTCCTAAGGGGAGTGTTCGTTTAAACAAGTGCATTAGACTTTTGCATATCTATGTCCTTTTTCCAAAAAACTTGTTCTGGGTTAATAGAGTTTGAGGCTTAAATCTATTCAGGGAAATCCAATTTCCTTTAGTGTAATCATGGGGTTTGAACGTTATGTTTTTCTTTTTACACTCAGGATCTTTTAGCTTCATATTCAGTTTTTCCATAGTGACTTCATCTAATTGCCTATCTTCCTCAGTGCACTCCGCGCAACTAGGTTTCTGCCTAGGCTTAAGGATTTCAATACCATCATATATTATCATGTGAGCTTCTCTAGCCACTTTACCATATTCAGGATTGGGTTCCTTTTTGAGGGGAATGCTATGCTTATCGCTGAGAACTCTATGCTTAGTGATCATGTGAGCAGTCTGAATGGTATTCCCTTGTACGTACAACTTATTTTCAAGCTTGTTTTTCAAAGTTTTTAGATTAGAAAAGTCATTCAAAAGTTTTGATTCCTTAGCATTAAATTCTTGTTTAAGCACTTTAACATTATCTTGGAGTTCTTGTTTTTGCTTAACAGTTTTAGAAAGCTTTTCTTGTAAGGAGTTTAACTCTTGTTTTAACACTTCTTCTCTAAAATTACTTTTTCTAATAATTGTACGCATTTGGTCATCCATTTCCTGCTCACGGGTGGTTAACTCAAACTTAGCACGTTGTTCATAAATTGCAACTTGTTCTTTATAGGTATTCAGTTCAGATATAACAGAATCATCAGGGGCACATGGAGTGTATTCATCAAAAACAAAGTCATCATTGACTGCAGAGGATGCATCACTTGGTACAATCTCACTTTCACTTTGTATCACATATTGATCATATGGGACAGTGTTACTATTACCCACATTATCCATATCTAATTCATTAGTTACATGTGATTGTATTTTGTTATGCATCTCTTGCTCATCAACTTCATCGTATAGTTTTAATACCTCAGAGATGATTGAATCTTTGGAAGAACCAGCCTGTTGTTGTGAAGAGACCTTTGGAGAGACCATTGGTGAAATGCTAGCCATGAAGATGGTTTGGGCAGTTGGTTCATCATCAACATCTGAGTCATATGCATCACAATCAGCTACCTGAAATGCATTATGATGATTCTGACCCATGTTTTGCATTGGTTGTTCATCCACATCAGCATCATAGGTCTTGGCATTTCCCTCAGCAAGAAACAACAATTCCTCTTCATCCAAAACAGCTCCATTATCCTGAGCTTGTACCGGCAACATCTTCTCCTTAAAATACTCAGCATTTTGTGGGCGTTTTGGAGACGTGCAGTTCCTCGCAATATGTCCTTCACCACCATAGTTGTAGCACTTGATTGGCTTACCCTGTCCTTGATTTGCATTCCTTCCACGGTTCTGATTAGCTGCATACCCTCCACCTGCTCCTATATTTCCAACACCTGCTCCATCCATCCCTTGTTTGTTCCTTCTTCCTTGAACATTTTGCACTACCACCTTGCCATCTCTAATAGTAGCTTGATTATGAGGATTAAATGCTACTCTGAGGTTGTTGTTGGTGTGTGAGGTGGTATTCAGATTTTGACTAACCATGAGTGACAGTTGATTGATGAAGTTTTCCATGAATGTGTTTGGGTCTGGATGCTTGTATGTTGGATCAGGAATGAGCTTGTAATTACCATTTCCAGTAGGTATGACTTGTGAATATTTGGTAGTAATCCATACATTGGTATAGAATGTTGTTGTATCATTTGACGAACTTGCTTCTCCCTGTTTGGATTTGAACTGATCAAGAATCATTCGTTCAAACATAGCATGTCTCTCATTCGTTCAAACATAACTTGACTGAAGTGACAAATTTGTGCCATTCGGGATTCATGTTGTTCACAAACTTTGAGTTCAGCTGAATATTTGGCATGGTCATTTTGATATTCCTCATGTCATTCACAAGCTTGTGGAATCTCACGTAATATTCATAGACACTTTCTTCTGGTTTCATCTTAAAGTGCTCAAATTCATCATACAATTGTGATTCTCTGTCTTCCTTAGTTAATTCAGAACCCGAGAGAAGCATTTTGACATTCTCCCAAACAGCCTTGGCTTCAGTGTTGTGATTGATAAACTTGTAGATATCTTTTGGAAGACCCTGAAGTATAATGTTTGAAGCCCTGATATAAGCATCGTATCTCTTCTTCTCCTTATCACTGAGCTCATCATACGTCTTTGGTATGTCTAATCCTAAGGTCACTGTACCATCTGCAGCAGTTTCAAGAACATCTCTGGTAGTCTCGATTTGATAAGGTCCTTCATCAATTGACTTGAGAATGTTAACTCCATTTTCTTTCCCAAGCAATACAACCTAATTCATTAAGCCCATGAGTCTTAATCAGTTCTGTCAAGCATAGGTGGACGAGTATCTGATCCAGCTGCTTGAATGTCCTCAGCTACAGTCAAAACGATAGTAGGTACGTTGTTAGACATGATTACAATTTCTACGGGATTTTACTATTCTTTGATTAAACCGGGAAATTGATTCTTTCACGGGATTTTACTAAACCAAAAGAACAACTGTAAAAATATAGCACGAAGAAGTGACAAGTCTCAATAGACAAGTAGCTAAGCAGTCAACTCGCTTTGGTATCAACTCGCTAAATAGTCAACTCGCTTCAAAGACATGTCGCTTAAAACTCAAGTCGCTTAAAGAAACAACTCGCTTAAAACCCAAGTCGCTTAAAGAGTCAACTCGCTAAATAGCCAAGTCGCATACAGAGACAACTCGCTTAACAACCAAGTCGCATAAACCAACTCGCTGTCGGTACAACTCGCTTAATAGCCAAGTCGCTTTAGAACTCAAGTCGCATAAACCAACTCGCTTCCAATAATAAAGCAACTCGCTTCCGAATGACAAAGAAACTCGCTTCGAAGAAACATTTTACCGTGGCTCAACTCGCTTAGTACAATATTCAAAAACAACCACTTTAACAATCAAAAACAGCCCAACCACGATGATTCAAGCCTTCCAATTCGAAACCTAAGCACATATGATGATCGTAAACATAAAAGTACTATCAAAATTCAAACTTTAACACTAGAAATTGACCAAATGATTCAAACTCTCCTAAACACTTATAACCCCAAAAACCTTATGAAATCCAACAAAACAAAGAGCATGAAAGATGAGTGATCAAACCATGGCTCTTGATACCAATTGTAAGATATAGGATTTCACAAACACATCAAACGAATAACATATGGGGCGTTTACAAGTTTTAGAGAGAGAAAGTTCTAGAGAGAGAAAGGGAAGAGAGTTGGGAACTATGTAAAACAAAGAAAAATGGTATTGAAGCTCCAACCCTCTACCTTGGGAGGTAGAGGGTATTTATAGTGTCTTACAATAAACACCACCTATGGGCTGTGGATCAGGAATACAGTGGGTAAAGACCCGTCCGTCCTCCACGGTGTTACTTAACTAACTACTTATTAACATAACTTAACTACGGCTACGAGCTTTCTAACGAATACATATACTTGAGGTGACCGACTCTTTAACGACTGGATTTTCTAAATCCTAACATATTCAACTTCCAATTTAGAAAAATGCCTAACCACGTTATCATGATCAACCTTTTCGATTTTATCATGCAATTTTGAATTTTTGGTCTCAAGCTCAATGACACGATCTTGGGAGACTTTCAAAGAAATAGACATTTCATGAAATTGAGAAGGAGTAATGTAATAATTCGTAATAGTATAGAACACATCTTGAGCAATACATCTAGAAATCAAATTATCGTTAAGGATGTGAATTATCTTCCTCTCAATCTCATTGCTTTTAAGCTCACATTCATTCATTTTAACCTCGTTTTCCATTTCATTAAACATTCTTTTCATTTCTTTAATCTTTGTATCTATGGCCTTATGAAGACTCTCAAATTTTTCTTTTAGTTGTTTAAAGAAAGGCATGACCTCAGTTAAGTAACATTCTTTTGTTTGCTCAAAACCCCTTTCCCTTTTAGTAACTCCCGTTGGAGTGATTCTCTTCTTACATGTTTTCTCAAAATCAACGAATAGTTGGTAAACTACGAATAAGTTGACTAAGGTTTTGCTTTGAGTGGGAAGCGTTCTAGGCACTAAATGCATCGGTTTATTGGGTGAATACACAGTAGCTGGAGGCAATTTCCCAAATGGAGAATTCTTCTCAACAAGTTCATCAGTTTTTTTCTATTCCATATCTCTCTTCCAAAACACTTGTTCAGGGGTTAATTGAGTTTGAGGTCTAAACTTGTTTAAGGCAATCCAATTATCCTTAGTGTAATTGGGAGTTTTAAATGTTATATTATGATCTATACACCAAGGATCTTTCAGTTTCTTTTCCATTTTCTCTCTAGAGGCATCTTCTAACTCCTTGTCTTCTTCAGTGCTCTCTAAACAAGTTGGCTTTTGTCTAAGCTTAGTTATCTCAGTACCATCATAAATCACATTGTGAGCACTTTTATCTTTCTCAAGATACGCAGGATTGGGATCTTCTACAAAGCCAATACTATGCTTATCACTTAATACTCTATGCTTAGTGATCATGTGAGCAGTCTGAATTGTGTTGCCTTGTACGTACAAGTTGTTTTCAAGTTTTTTATTCAAAGTTTTAACGTTAGAAAAATTCATTTAAAAGTTTTGATTCCTTTGCAGTGAACTCCTGTTTAAGCACTTTTACATTTTCTTGAAGTTCTTGCTTTTGCTTCACAGTTTTATTAAGTTTCTCTTGTAAGGAATTTAACTCTTGTTTTAATGTTTCTTCCCTTATATTACTTTTTCTGATAATTGCACGCATTTGGCTATCCATCTCCTGCTCACGGGTAGTCAATTCAACTTAGCACGTTGTTCATATATAGCAACTTGTTCCTTATAAGCATTTAGTTCAGTGGAAATGGAATCATCAGGAGCATATACAGTGTACTCATCATATATACATTCATCGTTAACTGCAGAAGATTCAACACTTGGTACAATTAAACTTTCATCTTGCTTCACATATTGATCATATGGGACAACATTGCTATTACCCATATTTTCAATATCTGATTCAATGACTTCCGTTGATTGTACTTCGTTGTGAATTTGCACATCAACCACATCGTATAGTTTTAGTACCTCTGATATGATGGATTCTTTGGAGGGACCGGCTTGTTGAGGTGAAGAGACCAATGGAGAGATGTTAGCCACAAAGATGGTCTGTGTCGTTGGTTCATCATAAACATCAGAGTCAAATGCATCACAATCTGCAACTTGAAAGACATTGGGATTTTTCTGAGCCACACCATGCACTGGTTGTTCATCCACATCTGCATCATAAGTTTTGGAATTTCCCTCAGCAAGAAACCACAACTCTTCCTCATCCAACACTGCTCCATTATCTTGAGCTTGCACCAGTAGCATCTTATCTCTGAAGTACTCTTCATTCTCTGGACGTTTTGGTTGAGTGTAGTTCCTAGCAATGTGTCCTTCCCCTCCACAATTGTAGCACTTGATTGGCTTCCCTTGACCCTATGCAGCAATCCTTCCTCGATTCTGATTACCCACATAACCAGCTCCAGCTCCCACATTTCCATGTGCATTATGTGGTAGATAAGCATTCTGCCTTCCTTGCACGTTTTGCACTACAACCCTTCCATCTTTAACAGTAGCATGATTATGTAAATTAGATGCAGTTCTGAGATGTTTGTTGGTGTGGGGAGTCAGGTTTAAGTTTTACTTAACCATTAGAGCCAGTTGATTTGCAAGGTTTTCCATGAACATGTCCGATGGCTTATAACCTGAGTCCGGAATAAGTTTGTGATTATGATCCCCAGCAGGTATAACTTATGATGCTTTGGTACTTATCCCCATATTTGTGAAGAATGCAGTTGAATCATTTGAAGAGCTTGCAGCAGCAGCATTAGAATTGAACTTTTCCATGATCATACGTTCAAATGCAACATGCTTCTCATGTTGGAGTAAGTAAGCATACAGTTTTTCATAATTGATGTTCGTCAGTCCTTTGTTCAATTTGACAGCAGTGAAAAATTTATGCCATTTTGGATTCATGTTGTTCACGAACTTGGAATTGAGCTGGACATTTGGCATTGTCAGTTTGATATTCCTCATATCATTCACAAGCTTGTGGAATCTCACATGATATTCAATGACACTTTCCCCTAGGTTCATTTTAAAGTTCTTAAAGTCATCATAAAGCTGGGACTCTGTATCTTCCTTATTCAGTTCTGGATTAGAGAGGCGCATCTTGACATTATCCCAGACTGCCTTGGCTTTAGTGTTGTGATTGATCAGCTTTTAAATGTCTTTTGGTACACCTTGAAGTATGATGTTTGAAGCTCTAATGTCAGCATCATATCTCTTCTTCTCCTTATCATCAAGCTCATCATACATTCTTGGTCTATCCAAACCTAAAACAACATTTCCATCAGCTGCAGTTTCGAGAATATCCCTGGTAGTTCCAATTTGAAATGGTCCTTCATCAATTGACTTAAGGATATTAACAGCATTCTCTTTGCCTAAGGAATACATTCGGGTCCTTTGAGCCCAAGAGTAATAATCGATTCTATCAAGCATGGGAGGACGACTATCGGATCCTGCAGCTTGAATGTCATCAGCAATGGAAGAAGTGATTGTAAACATGATTCCTAAGTACACGGGATTTTACTACTCTTTGATTAAACCGGGAAATAAAATCTTTCACGGGATTTTACTAAATCAATAGAAAACCGTAAAACTTAACACGAAGAAATGACAAGTCGCTTTAATCAAACTGATGAGTTATCAAACCGCTTCTTATCAAACCTCTGAACAACAAGTCGCAGAAGACACAAACCGCTTTTTATCAAACCGCAGAAGTACAAGTCACTTAAGTCAAAATGCACTAGAACAAACCACTTTACTCAAGACGCACTAACATCAAATCGCAGACTACAAAATGCAGAATGTCAAATCGTTTGATTCAAATCGCACAACTACAAACCGCTTAGGACAAGTTGCTTTCGGACAAAACGCTTAGGACAAAATGCTTAGGATAAAACGCTTTGGAAAAAATGCTTAGAACAAATCGCATAACTTGACAAACCTCAAGGGAACACAAGTACTCCCACTACTTGTACTATTGTCTATTTGTCTCGTCTGATCAAACCGCTTAGTGCAAATCAAATCACACAAATTTAACAACTCGCTTAGCCAAACTACTCAAACCGCATACATGAAACGACCATATCGCACAAATCTAAGCTCAAACAGCATACAAAAAAATGTATCCGAGACACAAAACGCTTCCTAGAAGCACTTCAAAAACTAAACTTTTCCAATCAAAAACACTATAACCAAGATGGATCTAGCCTTCTAAACCAAAACCTAAACACTTGTGATGATTCTAAGCACAAAAGTACAATCAAAATCCAAACTTTAACACAAAATAAGATCAAAATGGTGAAAACTACTCAAAACTCATTCAAACCCAAAACTTTATGAAAACCACTGAGAATTCAAGAACATGTAAAGTAGATGATCAAATCATGGCTCTTAATATCAATTGAAACATATTGGTTTTCACAAACACACAATCATAATCAATGGAATTCGAATGAGTTAGGTTCTAGAGAGAGAAGGTAAAGAGAGTTGGGAACTTCTAGTAAGACAAAGAAAAATGTATTATGAAGCTCCAACCCTTTGCCTTGGAAGGTAAAGGGTATTTATAGTGTCTTAAAATAAACGCCAACTACGGGTTGTGGATCAGGCATACAGTAGGTAAAGACCCGTCCGTCCTCTACGGTGTTACTTATCTAACTACTGATTATTACTAAATGACTACGACTATGAGCTTTCTAACAAATACATATACTTGAGGTGACCGAGTCTTTAACTACCGGATTTTCTAAATCCTAACAAAAACATAGCTCATAACACAACCAAAACTCCATATAACATCTCATAGAACTCAAAACAAGGTTTCTCAAGTACAAGCCATACAATGGCGGAAAGCGCAAACAGTAACGATAACGAGAGAACACGGAAATACATATAGATAAGGAGTGATACACAAAAACACTAGCCCATACTACTACTCATGGTCCAAAACGAAGATCTCTAAAAGCACGCTCTAGATCATCCAACCTCCTCCTAATCACTGCCAACTCAACACCATCCTCATGACTCCTCCTCATAAGGTATGCGACTTGTGAATCTGTCTCAGACTGACGCCTCCACATCACCTGATCATAATCTCTAGCGGTCTGAAGGGTTCGGTCTGCTTCTCTCACCCGATCATCCATCTTCTGTAGATCTCTCTTCATGGTGGCAGACCTTCCCATCAATATGATAACATCACTCTCAATCTTCCCTAATTGCTCTGTTGACACTCCTACCAACTGCTCCGTAATACCCTCAAGAGCATCCTCATGCATGCCCAACTGGGTCGCCATCGCATCTAAGTGCTCCGCGATGGGACCAGCAGTGGGAGAGTCTGGATCAACCCAGTTGACCTCTGACTCTGGGGAAGCAGGCCCTAACATAGGCTCATCGACATCATCATCCAAATCATACTCCTCCAAATCCCCTATAGTCCCCTGAGGCTCAGGCTTGCCCTCCTCCTGAGGCTCAGGCTCAACATCCTCCTGAGGCTCATCCTCAGGGTCATCTTCCCTATAAGACTCCTCTCCCGGGTCTTCCTCCTCTTGAGGATCTTCCTCGTGATCTTCCTCCTCTAGAGGATCTTCCTTGGGGTATTCTTCTTCATACGACAGAAGAAGTCGACGCCTTCGAGCAAGCGGAGAGTCGGGAGATGAAGGTGGTGATGAATCACTAGGTGCAGAAGGTGAGGCACTAGGTATGGATATGCGTGTTGTGCGGTGAAGTGTCATAGGGTGTAAGATATAGGATTTCATACACGCATGTAAACTTTAATCATAGAATCATATGGACTGTTTAGAGAGAGAATGAGAGATGTTCTAGTAAGAGAAACACATAGAAGGTTAGATTGCAAATGAACATCCAACACTCTCCCTTGTGGGAAGAGGGCTATTTATACATAGAAGCACACCCTCCTTCAGGCTGTGGATCAGGGTACAGACCCGTCCTTCCTCCACGGTGTTGCACTAGACTAAACTACGCTAATAACTAACTAACAACTAACGTAATAAATGATAGGTCTACGAGCTAACTTAAGCTAGATAATATCTTGGGGTGACCGATGCTTCACCATAGAATTTCAAATTCCTAACAATCTCCCCCTAAGCGAGGTCACCCCATGATTTACATTACACATCCTAGCATTCTTGTAAATCTTTAGTCTTCAGCTCGTAGACTTTACTTCATCAAAATATTCAATCTTTATGCATTCATGGCGATTTCATCATAGTCCAACTACTCTGTACATTGAGTGGAGGTTAAAGGGCTGATCCACATTTTGATGACCTTCGAGCTTTATTTGAGACCATCAGCCACAATAAATCTCAGTATCACCCATTGTTGTGTTGCCCGCATATGACGTTGTGACAAATGGACCGACATGCTCACATTCTAGATGATGATTTCTTTTCATCAGAGTAGCGGAAGCTTTAGTTGATTCATGATATTTGCATCAGCGTAGCAGAAGCATGGAGTGAGAATATCAGACTCATTGATGCACTAATCATGATTTCTTTTGAAATGAATGTGATGTGTGAGCATGCGGGAATGGATTGACCTCTCCATTCTGATCATCTGCAAACGTTGGGTGTACCTGCATACAACAGTTAGCAATAAAACGCCCGAAAGTTTCTTTGATCACTTTCGTTGAATTGAAGTACACGGCCCATGGTTCCCCGTTGATCAGTACAAGTACTGCCTGTGATCAGGTATAATTTCGAAGAATCTCCTTGATAGGATTTCGCAGCTGCTCTAGCCGTTCTCAAACCGAAGCGTCTCAAAGAAGACAACACGGAGTGAGTGAACCAGCGAATTTGAGATTCACTGATTGATGAAAAGAGATTTGAAAAACAATCATGTACTGCTCAAAATAAAGTGTTTTTGCAATACAACGAAGGTTTTAAGGAAAATCAATTATCAATCGTAAACACCATTTTATTTTGAAATATTAATACACAGTCAATGTGCTAGATAAAAGAATTTTAAGCACAACGACTGGTTTTTCAAAGGTATCCGTCAATCCATATCCTGAACCAGGATTGATTCAAAATTATGAATTGCCCCATTGTTTCTGTTCAGTTGTCACATGGTTGATCTATTGGATATATCTCACATTCCACCTACCAAGAGCTTGTTTGATGTTGGCTCTAGAAGGTTTTCCATCTTCATTGTGAATATGTTTGCATATCACTCAGATGTTCTGGCAATACCACAAGGATAATGCGTAGGACTCTTAAAATATATTTTCTCTTTCCACATTGTGTGAAACAGAGAGTCTTTATTGATTGTGTCCTTAATGAGATTTATTGATGATCTCGTGGCTCTAGACTCAATTGTGAACATTTGGCTCCTATGTCGGAGACTAGGGAGAGGGTCTCCTTCTTCAATATCAACCATCTCTAAGAGAAATTCGATAGATAATGTAGGTTCCCCTGTGAGAATGAAACAAGTCCTTTTAAGAGGAACTTGAGTAGCTCGGGAAGATGTAGTGCAGTGCGTCACTGGGTCCATGACGTCTTGTCTTCAATACCGGTGTTACCTAGGTAACAGCCTGTTAGCCTTAATAGTTTTATTAGAAGTGATGGTCATTCACAATTAGGAACTTTGTAACGCGTGTTAGATATCGTGATAGAATAGTCAACGGGCTCGTGGATTGGGCTAAGCTATTTGGTTAAACGTTAAGCTTAGCTAGCCGTTTATAATGTGTAATCCAATCCAAGTCCACGAAAGCCCAAAGAAAGCCCAAGCTAAAGCCTTTAGGGTTTTATGCCACTTGTACTATAAATACCCCTCAAATGGTCATTTGAGGGGTGTGCTTGAAAGTGTGTGTGTGTGTGTTTTTCCTTTGGAATATACAACATCTTGTGTTCATCTTTATCTCACATATACACGAATTTATATCTTCAAGTCACCATCTTTCTCATCTTATTTCTAAGCTTTGTTTGTGTTTGTTTCACGTGGTTATACTTGTATACGTGTTGGGTTTGCTTGGTAAAGTGATAAGGTTGATATTTGTAAGGTCCTACAATTGGTATCAATCGCCTAACAATGGTTTAGGAGTGTTTGGTTGAAGTTTTTGTTTGTGTAGTATACGCGTAGTTTCGTTCTCAAAGTTTCACGCTTAAAGCTTTAATTTTTGCACTTAAAAATTCAAGATTCTTGTGGTTTAAGGTATATTTGGTGCTAAAGTTTCAGTTTTTTGCAAAAAGTTTGAAGCTTTACGCGTTTTGGTTAAGTTTTGAGCTCGTTTTTGGTTCTTTGGTCATTTCTACTCGTAACTTTTCTAGGCACTTTGGGTGAAAAAGGTCAACATTTTTGGGTTATTCGAGTATTTTTAAGGATATCTGTGCAAGCGAAATTGTTTGAATCATTGAAATTTTTTACGAGTAGGTCAAAACCCTAGTTCTACTCATAAGAAAGTCAACTACGCATAGTTTTCTACTCGTAACTTTTTGGTGAAGAATCTTCGTGCTATAACGGTTACTCAGTGCTTCCCTCACTTGGATAAGTTTGTGGAACACTTCGACTTTTGGATATCTCTTACACTGTGATAGTGTAAAGGATTTTTGGGCAAAACCCTAATCTTACGCATAAGTTTCGACTTACGCGTAGAATACTTTACGCATAAGCATTTTTCTTACGCCTAAGTTTTTCTTACGCATAAGCTAAATCTTACGCTTAACTTTTTCTACTCGTAACTTTAAACCTACGCATAAGATCCTACGCCTAAGGAATCCTACGCCTAAGATCCTACGCATAAGATCCTATGCCTAAGTTTCTACTCGTAACTTGTGTTTCTACGCCTAAGCTCTTTCTACGCATAAGGTTTAAAAAAAATAAATAAAAAAAAAAATAAATAAATAAATAAATTTTTGAGGAGACTAAACGTTCAATTTTTACGCGAGATTCAAATTTTGGTATAACTTGGAAATTTTTGGTCAAAATTTCAAATTTTTGGGCCTAAATTCAAATTTTTCGGGTCAAATTTGGCGTCAAAATTGTCATAACTCAAATTTTTCATTCGACCTTAGAATTGATTTTTATAGTGAATTTCAAATTTTGGGCGAAAATTTTTTAAGAACCGAGTTTACGAGTACGACTTTCGGAAACACCTCAACTGAGCTTAAACTTCATCAACCACAACTCCTTTATCGTTGAATCGATCCTACATCAACTTTATCAGATCACACCTTCATCAATGGCAACTCAACAAGACATTCATGCAGCCGGTGCCGAAAACCGACCTCCTATGTTGGCAAAAGGTGGTTATCTTCAATGGACAAGTCGAATGCTTCATTACATAAAGACCAAACCTAATGGCAAACTCATGATTAAATCTATTCAGGATGGACCCTTCCAGCCTCGACAAGTTAATGAACCTGGAAATCCTGATGCAACACCTCCCACCGCACCATCTTCTCGTCTTCAATACGAATCTGAATACACTGCAGAGGATCAGAAACAAGTCGAAGCAGATGACATGGCAATTCATATTATCCAACTGGGTTTACCAATAGACATCTTTCCTGCGGTAGACAGTTGTGAAACTGCTTTCGATATGTGGGAACGTGTTAGACGACTTTGTCATGGAACAGAAATTGGTCATCAAGACATGGAGAACAAGTTGCTAACTGAATAGGAAAAGTTCACTTCTACACCAGGAGAATCCATTGAATCCTACTATGGAAGGTTTTGCACTTTGATGAATGAGCTAATCAGAAACAAGCTGACACCCAGAACTATCGTTCAAAACATCAAGTTCCTGAACAATCTTCCAGAAGAATGGGGACGATATGTCACTATTGTCAACCAAACAAAAGACCTTCATCAGGTGAACTTTGATCAACTGAATGATTTTCTGAAACAAAACCAAGCTGAAGTGAATGAAGTCAGGAAAGAAAGATTGGCAAAGAATCATGATCCATTGGCACTCATTGCAAAGACTCACACTCCAGTGAATACACAACAACAAGCTTCATCATCTTCCAACAACAACAACTTGCAGCAATACATTCCACAACCACAACAACAATTCTATCCAGATCCACAATACCAGGAACAAGGAATCACTGATCTAGAATCTGATCAAGAAGACCCTATGTCCCAAATAATTTCTCTCTTGGGTCAAGTAATCAAAGGTCGCTATTCCACACCTACTAACAACAACCAAAGGATATCATCAAACACTCGCAACAGGAAAATTGCACAGCCGGGTGTGAATATGGGTAATCAAGGACAAATGGTTGGAGTTATTGGGAATCAGCAGGGATATGCTACTGGATTTTGCATGGGTAATCAGGCGGTTCCGAATCAGGGTAATCAGATGAGACAGAATGTTGGGAATAGAACAGTGGGTAATCAGAATCGGAATGTTGCAGCTCCAGTCGTTGGGAATTATGGAAATGTGAATCAGGGTAATCAGATTAAGTGTTATAACTGTCAAGGAATGGGTCACATGGCAAGGAATTGTCCTACTAAGCCGCACAAGAACGATCTTGAGTATCTTCAGAAAACTGTCCTGTTGGTACAAAAGGAACGCGCTGGATTTCAGTTGAGTGCTGAGGAACATGACTTTATGGCTATTATGGATGATTTGGAAGACCTCGAGGAAATTAATGCGAACTGCATCTTCATGGCAAATCTTCAGGAAGCTAAGTACGACACTGAGTCAGACTCACCTCCTGTCTATGACGCCAATACCGTATCTGAGGTACCAATCATTGATCCATGCTATAACAATGTCATATTTGATGTGTTTACTCATGACGAACAGCATTCTGTGACGCCGGCACCTACTTATGATACATACCTGGACAATCCAAGTTGTAGCAATACTAACTCTAAAACTCCAGATGTGGATCCTAATGGAGGCTGTGTGGCACAAAATACTGAGACTGATGAGGAAACACGTGCTTATGTTGAATCATTAATCAATCAATGTGGCATTGAAGTTGAGAATGTTAGAACGGTCAATCGCGAAGTTAAGGCCGCGAATGCTAAATTGACCGCTGAGCTTGAGAGTTACAAGGAGCATGCCAAAGCCTATGAATTTCATACAAACAAAATGTCCGAATTAGAAATTGGTTATCGAGATTCTGTTTTAAGAGAAAAACAATTGCAACTCAAATACGATACACTTGATGTGAATCTGAATTTGAAAATCAAATCTTTAAACAAGGAATTTTCTGATCTAAATGACCAACTTTCTAAACAAAAAGCACTGTTTTCTGATCTTGAAAAAGAAAAGAAACAGTTGATTGCTGATTTTTCAAAACGAGAAGATTCTCTTCTTGATGAAATTCTTGATAAAACGGAAAAAATCAAAACATTGGACAATTTGCTTCTTACAACGGGTCATTCAGCTAAATCAAACAAGATGCTTTCTAACCAAGTAAATCCACGTTTTCATACTTCACATAAGATGGCACTTGGTAATGACCCTTCTTCGTTTCTCAAGAAAGCTCAAAAATCTCAGAATGTGTTGCACAATGAAAAACCTTTGCATGAACCTATAATTGTGCATGATTCTCTTGAAACGTTGGAACTATCTGAGGAGAGTAGATCTAAATTGAAACAAAAACATCCGGAAATCAAACCGATTGATTATAACAAATGGAACCAAATTAATGTTCTTCCTTTTGTTTCTCAAAAAGAACAATCAACGTTTTCCACCACATCAAGTGTTTCAAACAAAGTGTCAACACCAGTTTCAAAATCAGCTTCAAAACCAGTTGTTGTCTCCAAATCTCTTTCGAACATTGAACAAATGTCTTCAAACAATCCTTTTAACACAAGTGAAGCGCGAAGTATTTTGGAAAATGTGAAAACGAGAATTGCAGATCTTCAAGAGATTGTTAAAACTAAAACCAATATTAGAACAAACATCTGGTTTAATAGTTTTGATAATGAACAGAAAAAGTTTTTTGAAACTCAAATTGCCCCTCAGCTGAATAACATCAACTCCAGGGTAATTCATTTTGAACAAGCCTTTTTGAAAGAAACAGCTGACTTTGTCAAGGACCATAAATCCCTGGTAAAGCAAGCTAATGAAAGTGTTGAACACATCAAAGTTTTGGAAAAGTTTAATGACTCTCTCTCTCCGAAGATGTTCTGACTACTGATATTATGTCCATCATTCTGCAAACATATTCTGTTGAAGATCATGAAAGACTCCAGGATGAGACCTCCGAAATTGTTTCAAAATATGAAAAAGCTCTTATGAAACTTGAAAAAGAAAATATCTCATATTTTAAACAACTTGATCGAAAAACTGAGGAATGCAAGTATGACAAATTGTCGTATGAGCGTGCCTACAATGACATGAAAGCGAAAAATGATCTTTTGAGGGCTCAGCTGGAAAGTCTAAAAGGAAAGGTAGTGGAAACTGTGACTACAAAACCATTGACTGCGGAGAAAGCAAATGTTCCCAAACCGGTTTCAAAACCAAAAATGTCTGTTTCTTTGCCTCCTCCAAAAGTCAATGAGAAAAATGTTTCATCAAAACCAGTCACTCCACCTGCCCTACCTAAACAAAATGTTGATAAAGGGAAAGCGGTTATTGAGAATCCTAAAGTTTTAGCACCTGGCCTTTTTAAGATGAGTACCACTAATGCATCTGCCTCCACATCTAAAGAGACTAGGATAGCTGAAACCACCTCCCATCATAAAAATGTGAATCCTAATGCGTGTTCCTCACCTTCTACAGGACTAGAAAGCACCTCTAGGAGCAGCAGACTAAAGCCTAAGAGCAATACAAAGAACAATAGAGTCTCGACTGCCTCTAGGAGTAGTAGCTTGAATAAAGATAAGAAAGTAGAAGAACACCCTAGGAATTTACAGCTTTTGAATAAGAAAGACATTTCATCTGAATGTACTGAACCTATGAAACTTGCTAAGTCTAATGAATGTGTTGAATCTCTTTGTTTAACTTGCAAGAAATCTTTAAATGTTCAAGATGATTGTGTTTCTAAGAATGTGAATGATAAGCCTGTTAAGAAGAACGTCCCAAAAAGTAATTACGCTAAACGAGTAGGAATACTAGTTGCAAAACTTAGGCTTTACACTACTGACAGGAACCAACGTGTATACTTTAGGGATGATATTTGGAAACCCACAGGTAGAACTTTCACACTCCAGAATGGTACAATGAGTGATAAACCAGAATCCCCTGTAGAAAACCTCTCTGAGTGTGATAAGGATTTTACCCCTAACCCGAAGGAACCAAAATCAAAACGGTTTCCACAATATTCTTTTTCTGTAACTGGCAGGTTATCGAAATTTGTCTTTGGATCGTCGACTCGGGTTGCTCCAAGCACATGACCGGGAATCTGAAGCTGCTGATCAATTTCGTCTGGAAATTCATGGGAACCGTACGTTTCGGAAATGATCATGTAGCAGCTATCATGGGTTATGGAGATCTACCTTTTGGAAATTATTTGATCACTCGGGTTTACTATGTCGAAGGGTTGGGACACAATTTGTTTTCAGTCGGGCAGTTCTGTGATGCAGATTTAGAGGTTGCTTTTAGGAGAAATGCTTGCTTCGTTAGAAACTTGGATGGCACTGATCTCTTAACTGGGAATCGTGATACAAACTTGTATGCTATCGACATAAACCAAATGGCCTCTTCATCACCAATATGTCTTATGACACGAGCATCTGAAACACAGTCCTGGTTGTGGCACAGACGGTTATCCCATCTCAATTTTGGCACCATCAACAAAATTGCCAAAGACAACATCGTCAACGGACTTCCAAAGTTCAAATACACCAAGGATCACTTATGTCCATCATGTGAACAAGGAAAAAGCAAAAAAGCATCATATAAACCCAAATCCGTACCTAGTTCGGAAGCAAAGTTGCATATGTTGCACATGGACTTATGTGGCCCAATGAGAGTTGAAAGCATTAATGGGAAAAAGTATATTCTTGTTATCGTCGATGATTATTCGAGATATACATGGGTTAAGTTTCTGAGATCAAAAGACGAAGCACCAGGCATCATCATCACCTTTCTGAAGCGAATTCAAGTACTTCTTCAAACTCCAGTAAGGGTTGTAAGAACAGACAACGGCACAGAATTCACTAATCAGGAGTTAAGAGCTTATTTTGAAGATGTTGGAATTACTCATCAGACATCAGCTGTTAGGACTCCACAGCAGAATGGGGTAGTTGAAAGAAGAAATCGAACTCTTGTGGAAGCTGCTCGCACAATGCTAATCTATTCTAGTGCACCGTTATTTCTATGGGCTGATGCTGTTGCCACTGCTTGTTTTACTCAGAACCGATCTCTCATCCATCCAAGATTCAATAAAACCCCATATGAACTTGTGAACAACAGAAAACCAGATATCTCTTACTTACACGTGTTTGGCGCTTTGTGCTATCCTACGAATGACAGAGAAGACCTTGGAAAACTGAAAGCAAAAGGTGATATTGGAATCTTCATTGGATATTCAGATAACTCGAAGGCATTCAGGGTGTATAACAGAAGGCTAAAGAAAATCATGGAGACGATGAATGTGAAGTTTGACGAACTTTCACAAATGGCTTCTGAGAGACTCGCTCTAGAACCCGCACTAAACCGACAGACTTCTGGACACATCAGTTCAGGACTCGTACCTCAAAGAGCTCAATCAACTTCGTTTGAAAATCCTAAAGAACAAGAATGGGAGAATTTCTTTGAGTTAATGTTCGATGAATACTATGGTGGAACTTCGACAAATGCATCAAACCATCATTCCGCTGCACCCGCTCAAAATCATCCTCCACAACCAACAGAAGATGCATCTACAACGGTCGAAACCAATGCACCAACTCCATCAACATCATCTACATCTACTCAAGTTCTTGCACCCGTTCTACCAACAGTTGATGAGCAAAACCAAAACCAGAACGATACATCTACTCAAGTTCTTGCACCCGTTCTACCAACAGTTGATGAGCAAAACCAAAACCAGAACGATGCAACGTTAGATGAAGACTTATTTGAAAACCCGTTTGCTACGGAATCAGCTGAATCATCTTCATGCTTACGAGAACCATCTAACTCGCATATGTATAACCAACGGTATCCTTCTACTCTGAAGTGGACAAAAGACCACCCAATTGAACAAGTTATTGGTGAACCTTCAAGGCCAATTCAGACGAGACGTCAACTTGCCACCGATTGCGACTTGTGCATTTACCTTTGCTCAATTAGCAATCTAGAACCAAAGAACATTCGTGAGGCAATGGCAGATCCCGCATGGATAGAAGCAATGCAGGAGGAACTTCTTCAATACCGTCTACATGACTCTTGGGAAAAGGTTCCAAGACCAATTGACGTTCGCGTCATTGATCTCAAGTGGTTATGGAAAAACAAAAGGGATGAAGAGATGACTGTAACTCGCAACAAAGCTCGTCTTGTGGCCAAAGAATACAGACAGGAAGAGGGAATAGACTTTGAAGAGTCATTCGCGCCGGTAGCTAGACTTGAAGCAGTCAGGATATTCTTAGCCTATGCAGCTCACAAAAACATCACGGTTTATCAGATGGACATTAAGACCGCGTTCTTGAATGGAACTCTGAAAGAAGAAGTGTACGTGAGTCAGCCAGAAGGCTTCATAGACATGGAACATCCAGACTACGTCTACAAACTCAAAAAGGCAATCTACGGTTTAAAACAAGCTCCGAGAGCGTGGTATGACGAACTGTCCTCTTTCCTGATCCAAAACAATTTCACCAAAGGAACAGTTGATCCTACCTTGTTTACACAAAAATGCAAAAACGACATTTTGATTGTTCAGATTTATGTGGACGACATCATCTTTGGGTCCACTAATCCGAATCTTTCAAAACATTTTGAAAATCTCATGAAAAGCAAATTTGAAATGTCCATGATGGGGGAACTAAAATTCTTTCTTGGTTTACAAATCCATCAGTCCCCTCGTGGAATTTTTATAAATCAAGCTAAATACACAACTGAGATTTTGAAAAATCATGGTATGGACAATTGTGATTCGGTCGGAACACCAATGGTAACTTCACCAAAAATTGGAGCTGATTTGTTTGGGAAACCTATTGATCTGAAGAAATATCAGAGCATGATTGGTTCTCTTATGTATCTTACTGCTAGTCGACCAGATATTCATTTTGCTGTTTGCTTATTAGCACGGTTTCAGGCAAAGCCTACCGAACTGCACCTCAAAGAGGTTAAACGGATCTTTCGGTACCTGAAGACATCCATTCACATGGGACTTTGGTATCCGAAGGAATCCGGATTTGATCTAATTGCCTTTTCAGATGCGGACCACGCAGGTGACCAAGTTACAGCAAAAAGTACATCCGGAGGAGCACAATTTTTGGGAGAAAAGTTAGTCAGTTGGTCTTCAAAGAAACAAGATTGCACTGCACTTTCAACCGCTGAAGCTGAGTATGTGTCTCTATCTGCGTGTTGTGCTCAAGTTCTATGGATGAGAACACAACTCATAGATTATGGCTTTACTTTCGATAAAATACCTATGTATTGTGACTCGAAAAGTGCCATAGCTATATCATGCAATCCTGTTCATCACTCAAAGACTAAGCATATCCGTGTCCGCTATCACTTCATCAAAGAGTACGTCGAAAATGGTACTGTTGAATTATTCTTCGTGAAGACAGATTACCAACTCGCCGATCTATTAACAAAAGCCCTTCCAAAAGAAAGGTTTGAATATTTAGTTCGACGAATTGGAATGCGAAGCCTAACCCCTGAGGAGTTTGAACGTCTTCTCGAATCTTCTGATTGTAAATGTTTTTCCAAAAAGCTTCGCTGTAAATATTTTTGAAAAACAAAATACAAAATTTGAAAAACCAACAAAAGCAAAATACAAAAATATAAAATCTTTCAAAAAAATACAAAAACAATATAAAATCAAAAATCCAAAAATATTCTTCTACGACATGTCTCTTGTATAATCGATATTCTGTACGTTTCTAGAAATGTCATTCAACAATGATACGGGCATGTACAGATGCTTGAGCGAGAGTTCTTTAATGTTTTTCTAAAACATGTCGTTTCTCAAAATTTCTTCATAAAATGGCTTTCGTATACATCAGTACGAAACCCGGACCGAAATGATGACTTTTGATTATTTTCAAATCAAAACTCGTGCCTTGATCGAAAAATGAGGTGTACGCTTCAGTGCACTACATTTAAAAATGGTGAGAAATCATCATCATCTTGAGCACCTTTTCAAGATTTTTCAAAATCTTTCAAAATATTTTGTGCTCAAGATAACTCCCTCTAAAACCCTTTAATTGATTATGCTTTATTAAAGGGGGAGTATAAAACAAAAATGTTCCAAATTCATGCTTAAATCAAATCCGTTTGTCTCCCCAAAAGATTCTAAAATGTTGTTTAATCCGTTGATATAAAAAATATCACGAATATGCTATTTTTGAGGGGGAGGAGACGTGATTAAAATGTGATCAAAATCGTTGTTTGAATCTCAAAATGAGCTCGACTCAGTCGTAACCAATGAATTGACGAGCAATCATGTACCATCTCGAGAAACTTTCTATGGACTTGACCAGGACGGGTAATAATTTCAAGCTACTTCTCTAGTGATGTAAACGTGTCTCGAATCGGTCTTGTTCATTTAAAGTCGATCAATTCAAAAAGTGCGAACTCTACCCTCTATGTGCAGATTTCTGTCAAAACTTATAAGCACATGTGAAGGGGGAGTGTTTCTGAAAATATAAAACTCTCGAAGTGTTCCAAACATGTTTTCCATCAAAAACACTTTGAGAGATTTTCAAGAAAAATGGTTTTATGGCAACAATAGGACAGTCATGGAGTTATAAGGTGACTAAGAATAGGAAATCAGTCCTATAATCCGCCAGAGCCGGAGGGATCTACCCAAGGACAATACCCATAGTTAGTATTAGAAGTCCTCAGGTATGATTGAAAAAAGGAGTAAAGTGAGAAAGGAGAAAGAAGGGGTTGAAGAATTAAAAAGAAATGTAATGAGAAAGGGTGAAAAGAAATAGCCCTCCATATTCAACCTTAGGGCAGAAACCGGGTTCAATTCATCTGCTACTAGTTGTCACTAGATGACACTGGTATTGAAGACCAAGACGTCATGGACCCAGTGACGCACTGCACTAAACCTTCTAGCCACTCAATTCCTCTTAAAAGGATTTGTTTCATTCTCACTGGGAACCCTACATAATCTATCGACTTTCTCTTAGAGATCGTTGGTATTGAAGAAAGAGACCCTCTCCCTAGTCTCCGCTCAGGAAAACCAAAATGCACTTATTGAGTCTAGAGCCACGAGATTCATCAAAAGATCTCATAGGAACACTTGACATGACATCGCTTGTTGTTCATCAATTAGGACACAAGTGATATATTCTAGAGTCCTACGCAGATCTTAGCAATCTGCCAGAACATTTATGAGAAGTTTCACGTCTGTGATTCTTCAGTGATTGAATGGAAACTCCTGCCAGGGTCAACATCAAGTAGCCCTGACAGCAGGTCACTTCGGTAATTCCCGTGGATTACGCTTAGTGTGTCTCAAACGGTCTACAGTCGTGAAGTGATGCTTCGGTGTACTTCAGCGACTCATCTGAACTGTAGATGTACTTCGGTATATCGTGTTATCTCACTTGTGGGACTCCAGTTCAGGAACGGCCTCTGTAAGAATTAGAGACGTGTTTTCACACTATGCTGTTAACACCCTCGAAATTCAAACTTGTAAGTGCCGGAATCCGCTTATTACTAACAATGTTTTATGTTTTCTTCTTATGGAAGCTCTGGAGCGGATGGATCGTGCAGACTCGCCACATGCTCATACCAACTAAACATGAAAGCTCTCATCATAATCAAAGGAGATGATTCTTCGTCAATGTCAACGAATCTACAAAGTTTAAAGACTCCAGAACTACATCATTGGTAACCAAAAGACAAATAGAAGTGTGAGCATGGTGGAGAATGACGTGGAGACACCTAACCAACGAAGTTGACAATGGCAGACAACCACATTATCTGATCACAAAGCATGAAGGAACAAAGAATCAAGACTATTCTATATCTACACGCAAAGTTCAAGCTCAAGGAAAGTAGAGACCTAATCAAGTGGAGCATCATTTGAATGACCACCCCTTAGGGGGAGATTGTTAGCCTTAATATTTTTATTAGAAGTGATGGTCATTCACAATTAGGAACTTTGTAACGCGTGTTAGATATCGTGATAGAATAGTCAACGGGCTCGTGGATTGGGCTAAGCTATTTGGTTAAACGTTAAGCTTAGCTAGCCGTTTATAATGTGTAATCCAATCCAAGTCCACGAAAGCCCAAAGAAAGCCCAAGCTAAAGCCTTTAGGGTTTTATGCCTCTTGTACTATAAATACCCCTCAAATGGTCATTTGAGGGGTGTGCTTGAAAGTGTGTGTGTGTGTGTTTTTCCTTATTGAATATACAACATCTTGTGTTTATCTTTATCCCACATATACACGAATTTATATCTTCAAGTCACCATCTTTCTCATCTTATTTCTAAGCTTTACGTTTGTGTTGTTTGTGTTAACGTGGTATTTGTGTTGGGTTTGTGATAAGGTTGATAAAACTAAGGTCCTACACAGCCAGTAGCATATGAATTGAACCCGGTTTGTGCCCTAAGGTTGAAATAATGGACGGCTATTTCTTTTCACCCTTTTCACATTTATTTCTTTTTCATTCTTCAACCCCTTTAGTGCTTACCGAGATATCATTACTAGAGCCTTGTTGGGTTTATTCCAGTTCTAGCTCTATCTCAGTCTGCACTCTTCCCATATCTCACTTTTCTCCTTTTTTCATCATACCTAAGGACTCTACACTATCTAGTGGATTGTCCCTGGGTAGATTCCTCCGGCTCTGGCGAGATCGTGGGAACGAATACCAAACCTAACCATCCTTATATCACCATACATAAAGTAAATTTGGTCGGTCCTTTTGGTATTGTTCATTAGACATTAGAACCAATTAAAAACCATTTGAAAACCAATCCAGGTACTTGTGATATATTATCAAAGCATTTTGTACATGAATTGTTTTTGATATTTTAGAAAGCGGCTCCCCCTCAACATGTGCATCGTATATTTGAAATTCGTTTGACACATGGAGGCAAGAGGAAGAATTCACTTCTTTGATAAATTATTTTCTAAAAATATCGACATTACTTTCCCGATCAAAATTAGTAATTTTGATACTTTGTTAAGAATATTTTAGGAAAGGATGTGGTTTTCAAAAGGGTTGCTCCCCCTCAACTTGTGCATATAATTTGTAAATTGTTTAGCACAAGGGGGGAAAAGATCTTAGAAGCACTTTCACGAACATAAAGCCATGCGGTAAATCAATCAAGGTATTGTATGTTAAAACATGAAAATCTTTGTACCTTGAAAGTTTATTTTCTTTTTAAAATGCTCCCCCTCAATATATGCTGCGAGATTCGAAAAGAGTTTAGCACATATTAGAGAGCAGTATGCATTTTTTATACAAAAAATGGTCACCTTATATCAGATTTCATATTTATATCACATTTTCTCCCCCGATCAAAAATTTCAAATCCTTTGAGATTTTGGATCTCAAGTGATTTAAATATGTAAGAAACAAAACTTGTTGGAGAAAAATGTGTCAGGTTTTATTTGATCTGAAGTGGACTATACCAAAGTTCCCTTTTAGACAACAAGGGAACAACAGTCCATAACCTACCACTACAATATACATATTAGTTATAATTGTTCATAGTACAATAACCACATTACATAGATCAAGACTATTGCAGAAATATGTCTTCATTCAGTTCTTTGCAGTAGCTTGTAATGACCATCACGTATTCTGCCACCCACAAAGCTTTCAAGGCTGCGGAAGATCTTTCTTGTCCTAAGTCTTCGTCTGATCGCAGCAACAAACTCTTCACACCTCTTCAAATCCTATTCAGACCAGAATTTGGTTTTCTTCCACGGCTTCATGTCAATTCTGATTTCCTTCACCCTTGACTCCAATTCTTCTTCAACCATCTTGAGTGTACCATCACTGAATTTTTAAAGCTCGCGCAGTCTCATTAACATTCTTGACACGTATCTGTCAGTAAAGAGGACTGCTCTAGGGGTGTCAATCACTACATAGTCATGGCGAAATTCATGTCCTTTGGCTTCCCATTGAGGTCTTGTAAGATTGACCTGAGTCTGGTAGCTTTTTATGCCAAGTTGAAAATCACCAACTCTTTGTCGAATAACTAAGCCCCTGATCCAAAGATTGACAGCATCAGAGAGAGCCTTGTTTTCACGAATAGGTAAACGGTCAAGATGTCCTTGGAGGTTCAGAAGATAGAGATCTTCAAAGTCATTTGGCATTAAATGTTTGAAGTCATTTTCTTCTATAACATAATCTTTTAAGTCAGCTCTTCGAAGAAAAATCTTCTTCCGGTACTCATAGTCATAGATTGAGAAGATCTCTAAACTGATAACACTTAGAATACGTAGCTTAGATCGAACAGCTCTACGACTCTTTTCAGCTCCATGTCTATCAATGTAGAATTTCTTCTTCTTGAACCACCAATGAGAAATGCCATATGAGACAGCAATGTCATACACTTGTTCTTTGTCTGTCCAGAATTGATCTGGTACCATCTGTTTAAGACCCTGATCAGTGTAGGTAGCAGCTTTCATCTTCGAAATCGATAAAGCTAGTCTTCTTTCAGTAGTTCGAGCACATAGATAATCCTGGTCATGCTTGAAGAAGAACTCAGATTGAATGGTCATTTGTCCAGGTTCACCACCGAGAGGAAGAGGGTTGTTCACATCAAACCGATTGATCTGCTCACTAACTTGATCATTCAGCATTTTATAGCATTCTTCCATCTGGTATTGAAGCTGATTAGCATCCGAGTAGAAGACTTTAACGATTTCAAACGCTGGGCCTTCAAGGTCTTTAGGAGAGATTGATGTAATTCCCTTCTTCTCACAATACCACTTCATAAAGCTTCCCATAACCCCTGTGAAGTGAAGAAGAGAGTCTTCTGCTGGAGCTTCATAGATGGAAATAATGGTTGTAGCCCAATTATTGTTAGGGTTTGTTGAATCAGACTCGGGAATGGACCATGAAGGTTCAGGAGTTTGAGGTTTATCTTAGGTGAGCCAGCTTTGAGTCACGTCCTTTGAAGGAGCAACTCTAGACGATTTGATGCGTTTACCCTCAATATAAGCTTCCAACCAATCTTCTTCTTCTGTAACTTTGGGGATGTGCTTGGTAGAAGCATCTTCGTCTTCTGATTCTGATTCTTGAGTAACGTTAGATTCTTCATTAAGCATATGCTCTTCAGTGTTGGATCGATGTATTCTAACCAAACTAACTTATATAGCTTGTGAAGGGTTTAATAACCTCGGATAAATCCTAAGTTATTAACAATGAAACACTGAGCAAACTCTATTAAGTATGCATAATTTACTTAACAAAGCTAAGAAGAATTAACTTTAACTTTCAACGATTTAATTAGTAACTCTGAATCTTCTTGTTATGCAGATTCTTTAACAACTCTAAAACTCTAATATCGTACTTCTCTAAAACTCTAAAAACACGTATATTCTAATGCCAATCTAGAGGTCCTTTTATAGGCTTAAGGATAACCCTAGTCGGTTTACAATTTGTAACCTTGTACGACAAGTAATACTATACTAATCTAAGAACATTCTAGAACTACATGATGATCCTTAACGCTTTTGCATATTAGTCCTTTAAGCATGCAGTACTTTGATGAATCGAGCAGTACTTTGACTTTATACTTTAGCAGTACTTTGACTTCATTACTTTAACTCTTCAGCACTTTGACTTTATATATCCCAACAATCCTCCCCTAACTTGAATTCTACTTGCTTGATTTCAAGTTCCTTTGTATATTTGACTTTAACATCTTTGTCTTCAAGGATTGTATCTTTATCTTCAGATTTTGTCTTTGTAATTTCTGTGCTTTCATAATCATCATCAAAGTATTCTTTTTCAGTAATTCTCTTCGGCAACTATCAGCAAGCTCCATCTTTTCAGCAACTTAGCAACATATGACAAATTATACATCAGTTCAGTTTAAGTTTCAGTCTATTCTCATCACTTCTAGGTGTGTAAACTCCTGTAAGAGGTGAATCATTGAAATTTTAATGGTTTTGATGTCTCTTTACCAAAGCCATTAACTCTGGAGTAGCCAAATGTTTAGGTGTGTAAGACCATGCTACATTGATAACCATATGATTTTTAGCAAATCATCAGCTATCAACAGATTTGATTTGTCTTTACCAAAAGCTGTACCCTTTTGGACTAGTTAGTTCTTACTACCATGATGAACTAATTACCATATAAATGGTTTTTCCACAGCCTTTACCACAAACCATTTTTCTTGTAGGCTAGCCAACTCTTTACATTGCTGATATGGTGAGTTGATTACCATACAACTTATTAGCAAGTTGTCAACTATCTAACGGATTTGAGATATCTTTACCAGAGCCGTTTGCTCATGGATTAGCCAGTTCTTTTGTAAACATGGTGAACTGATAACCTACTTTTACAACCATCTCAAAAACCATTGTTGCTATTAACTTTTCTTTCAAAATATTCCTTACTTAAAAAAAGTTTTTCTTTCAAAAAATATTTACTGGTTTATGCTTCAAGCAGTACTTTGGATAAAGTACTGTTTGTCCAGCAGTACTTTGAATAAAATACTCATATTTCAAAAGATTTTATACAATTATAAATCATACCAGTATTTATTCTTAATCATCAACCATTGTTGTCCATTTGATAAATAATTCGATGACCATAAGTGTTGTTTCATTCTCCTCTTCCACTTCCATTCCATGATCTAGCATTCTTCTCATAAGATCTGACATGAGTGGGTATTTTCTTTCTACTAACATATGGATCATTGTTCCATCTTCTAGCTCCAAAACATGCACTCCAGATTCATCAAAATATCTCCAGCAATTAATTTCCCATACTTCTTGATTATTCCATATAGCATCAGTACTTGTCTCCTCAGTTTCAAAGATAGTTGTGAGGTCTCCAAGTAATACTAAACCAATTCCTTCCGATGGAATATGTTCAAAATACTCTTTTACTAGTTGATACAGATGAAACAGGTCTTCTATATTTATCAAGTGCAGTATGTCCCACAATGAGTTAAACACTCTAAAGCTTTCATCTTCTCTATGGAACATAAGATAATTTCCATCTTCTGCTTTTACAGCTTTGAATGTAACAATCTTTGACTTCTTTTCTACAATATCTTTGGCCTTAGGAAGCTCAAAATCAACAACTCTTATGTAATTTCTCAGCTCATCAACTGTATCATATCTTAACTCAACCTTCTTTGATGGCTGTACAACTTCAGTTGTTCTTTTTCTTTTTAAACTTCTTTTACTCAAATCCTCCTTGTGCTTGTCATCCTGGAAAGAAATAATACTTTCAACTTGCTTCTGATAAGCTTGTCTAACATTTTCATACAAGTCTTTCATCTCAATGTAATTTAGCTTCTGTCATCCAGTATACCCTTGACCCTTTAGATATGCCATCATAGCATTTCTTTCTTTAGTATTACTCATTTGTCTTCTAGGTAAAACTGGTTTTTCTGATATAGCAGCTTCAGCATTCAATTCATCTTGTAATTTCTTAGCTGCTTCTTTATTCTTAGCTTCTTCAATAGCAGCTTCAGCATCCAATTCAACTTGTACCTTTTTAGCATCTTCTTCATTCTTAGCCACTTCAATTGCTCTAATTTCTGCCAAAGTCAGCTTTTTCTTCTTCCCTGTTTCCACCAGCTTACCTTTGCCTTTATCTTTTGGATCTATAACTGGTTGAGAAACTTGTGGTTGTTCTTGATTAACTCCTAGAATGCTAACACCTCTTGGTTTTGATACGTTGTGTAATATCACAACTATAGTTACATCATCACTTGCAGTGTGCACTACTTTTGGTGTATCAGCTTCCTCTTCTTGTATAATGGTGGAAGGACCAACTTCTTCTTCATGTATAACAGTTGAAGGACCAGCCTCTTCTTCAAAATCTAACACCCTTGGTGTAATTAGCTCTTCCCTATAAGTTCCTTGAATACCAGTACTTTGATCAACAACACCTTGATCATCAGTACCTTGAACACCAGTTCTTTGAACTTCAGTTCTTTCAGACTCAGTACTTAGAATATTAACCTGTACTTCAGTACTTTGAGGTTCATCTTCTTTTTCCTCCCCAATTGGACAGAAGATTGCTGAGGAACAGTTTTGCCTGTAGAAGCCTTCTTAAAATGCTTTCTTTTCTTCTTTTCAGCCTTGACCCATAATCGGTGATGTTGTACTAAAGGCCTGACAGACTTCTTAAGTCTTCTAAACTTGATCTTCAACTGTGCTATCTGTGCAGCTTGAGCCTCAGTTGTTTTCTTCAATCTGACTAGCTCCCTTGTCAGAATATAATTATCCAGTACTAAACCTTCAGGGGGTATAGTAGCTGCATCTCCTCCAGAGGATGATGAGGGAATAGGGATATCTTGTTCTGACTCAATAGGTGGAGTATCATGGTGAGATGAGGTAGGAGAAACTGCAGTACCTTCGTTGACATCAGTACCTTGAGAAGCAGTTCCTTGAGATGCAGTACCTTGAGAAGGAATACCTTGAGTTGAAGCAGTACCTTCTCTTTCATCACTAGCTTCAGCCTCATCTCTAATAGCTTGAACAATCTCCATCATTGAAGTAGTCAATGGAGTGTTCCTACCAGTAAACAAATCACTCTTCCTAGCCATGAAGGTGAATATTTTGGCTGGTTGTACCAGAACAGGTAATAGACTTGAAGGCTTTGGTACATCTGCAAGTTGTTTATTCAAGAACACGGATACATCAACTAGCGTGATCCATGAGAGATGTGAGAGAGCATTCCATCGAAAATAACCTTGAAAATTTGAAAATTCGATTTGTAGCCAATCCCACTAAAGCAGAAGCGATATTTGAACCAAATTGCTCCCATGAAGTACTTTTAGCACTAATACAATGAAGCAATACACGAACCAAGTACTTCGAGTGTGGACTAAATAAGGGTTTCTTGAAAGCTTGTTCAGTTAAAAACCCTTCATACCCAATGTCTCTGAATGTATCCTAAAACAATTGTTTATCAAAATGAACAGCTCCTTCTTCATCATCAAACAATAGATCTTCATGAATTGAAGCTTCAGAAACCTTCACTATCCTTCCAGCAACTTTAGCCTGAATATATGGATCATCATTCTCCATATGAGTCCTAGCAGTTGCCCAAAACTGTTGAATCTAGGGCTCAATGATATCTAGTTTAACCAAAAGTGCATAACTAATTAGAGACCCCGTGAGAAAATCAATAATGTCATGGAATGCGACATTAGCTTCAGTCTTATCTAAATTCTCCACCATGTTGTGCTTAGAAAGGGTGTTACGGTTCGCCATTGATGATTGTAAAAGTGATTGATTCGATGATTAAGTAATTGTGATAGAGAAAGAAATATGGAAAAGATTGATATAAATAAAGATGAGAGGGAAAATCAGAAAGTAGTTATTTCTAGGTAGGATTTAAAAAATCACAACCCATAATAACAAAGTTACCGTTAGTTGAATTTACCCCTCTTTTTGACCGTTGGAACAGTACGTGCTTTCCACGTGTGCAGTACTTTCCAGTGCAGTACTTTCATATGACAAAACAGCAGTACTTGATGAGTGTCTAAATACTCATCATTTTTGTACCAATTAAACTGCAAAAACATCTGAAAAACACTCAGAAATGCATCAAAATGATAAAAATATCACAAATAAGTGTTTTATGTGTTTTAAATGCAAAAATATCAAAATCTGGTGAAAAACGTATCAAGTTTGCATAATTGGCAGTTTTAGTCCCCCAAGTTTCAAAAGTTGTCAAAAACAGTCCCTGGTAAATCAAAATAAATAAAAATATCATTTCAAGTCCTTAGGGATTCATGAGTTGTCAAAATTGGTCCTTGAGATTTAAATTTGCAAAATTACAACTTAAGTCCCTAAACTTTCAAAACTGACATGTTTGGTCCTTGGAATATTAGAGATTCTCAAGTTTGGCCCTTGGATTATAATTTCAGAATGTACATGATTGGCCCCTGGAAAATCAGAATTGGCAGCTATGGTCCCTCAAGTTTGGAAGAATTGCATTTTGGTCCTTGTATTACTAAACCAAGCCATGACCCTTTAACCATTTGGACCCCTGCCAAACCTTGTGACCCCCTTCCTTTTTGACCTCCCTGTCTAATATAATACTCCCTCAGTCAAATGTGGTCAAAGCCCGCTCACGGGTTCCCTTCTCCATCATCATCACCTGCACCTGCATCCTCCTGCCCACTTTCCATCATCATCACCTTACTCCTACCCTCCAAACACCCCAAGCCAAGAAGCATTAAATGCTTTCTTCCCCTTGCACTCAACCTCTCCCACTGGCAAAAACCTTTTCCCGCCAAAAACTGATCAAATGGCCAATATAGTCTCAAGTCATCCAATGGTTAAGATTATTAGTGGGATTTAATCTGAAGACACGTGGGAAGCTTTTTGGGTATAAATGAGAGAAGAGAAGCAAGAGAGTTCAGCAGTACTTAGTTTTATTTTCATATGTATGTCGTTTTTAATATTAATGTTTTAATTTAAGCTTAAAGATGTAATCTTCTGTTCTTATGTACTCAAATTAAGTTGTTTTATCAATATAATCTGTTTTCAAGTGTTAATTCAAGGTTTCACTAAAGTTTCATATTTTCATGTTCACTGTTGCAAAATCCAGTTTCAAATTCTTATATCCAAACCTTTAATAGCTTATTTTTAAGTTCCAATAAGTTTACTTAAGCTTATTATAGCTTTTGGTAAGCTTGGAAAACAGTTTCAATCAAAATTGGTATCCGGTCAACAAAAGTCAAACTTTGTGGAATGTTGGTTCAAGCAGTCTTGGAAATGGATATGGGATGATGCAGAGATGGATTTGGGTTGTAACTTAGTTAGATATTGGATTAAAACAGTAATAGAATAGTGGTTCTTTGATTCTTGGCAAGTCATAGTGACTGTGGACACAAGTGAGTTTGCACACATCTATATCTGTCTTGATTTGTTGTAGTTTTAGTTTAGACTTGCTTATTTAACTGTCATTAGGTCATAGTTATTCAAATTTCAGCAGTAGAATAAGCCATATAGTAATTTAGTTAAAGTTATCAGTTAATCAAATAGCTTAAGTTGTGTTTGGATCAGTTGGATTAATTGAGATTGAGCTTTGGTTTGTACTTGACCTTTGCACATTTAGACTTAATATAGGTCATTTGACTCATATCTGTCTTAAACTTTGCACCTTATTGCTCAAAAAGTCAAAATCACCTCTAAACTGTCCTAAATTCACAACTGTTGGAATTTTGTTAAGTCAAAAGCTTGTTTTGTGTTTAGATAACAGTAAAATAGCTTAATATAGATTCAGTATAACATTTAACATCAAAACCAGTCAATAAAGTTGAATCAAATCTCAAATAAGTCAACTTGTCATTACTGTCAAAAGTCAAAAACAAGTGAAAAACCAGTTTTCATCCAATCTAAGTTGATTTTTAATTGGTTCATTTCTGGGTCAAATTCAGTGAAACTTTGGACTTTATAACTTCAGTTGGTCTAGTTTATTAATATAATTTTAGTTGAATTTTGGTAATTATCTACAAGCCTCAAAACAGCTTGTCAAAAAGGCCTCACATGCCCTGTGACAGGGCATAGTCACAGTGCAGTTTTCATAAGTTTGTGCAGAGCTTGGCACAAGCTCATAAAAGCTTGTCCAGGTCTGGTTTTTGGTTTATAAATAGCTAGCCAGGTCCACTTTAGGTTCCTACTTCTGGTTTTGAGTTTAGCTTATCTAAGTAGCTTATTCTCAAGCTTCAAAGTAGCACCCAAAATCTGTTTTAGTACTTGGATTTCAAATAATCAAATCATAGCAGTTTGTAATTCAGAGGTTAAGGGTAGTTGTAATAAGTTGTTTTTGAGTATTTTTAACATATTATAGCTTCTGTATCAGTTTGGTGCTCATTTGTAGCTTTTGGCTTATTCCAAGTGCTTATTTATAAGCACTTGTCATTGCAGTTTCATAATCCTACACATAAGCCACTGTTTTTATATTTTTCTTAGATTCATAATATTAATTTAGACTTTTCCTGAATTTTTCAGATTTTTCTAGGTCAGTTTGCTATTTTTCTTCATTTAAATCAGTTTTTAGTACTTTTTAATTAGCATTTAATACAATTAAATCAGAAAAACTTCAAAAAAATAAGTTTTTATTTTTCCTAGGTTAAGATAAATATAAAAAGTCAAAAAAATATTTTTCCAGATTTTTCTTAGTTAAATTTGTATTTTTAAGCAATTTAAGTAGTTTTAAATAGTTTTTAATTCATAGAAAATACAAAAATAATCAGAAAAATATAAAATTAGTTTTGAAAATTCTCTTTAGTTATTTTAGATTTTTCTAAGTCATAATTTTATTTTTCTAGCTTTATTTCATATTTTCTTGTATTTTAGGCTATTATTAAATAAGTAAAAATAGTTTTTAATTAATAATAATTAGATAAATAGTTATAAAAATAATTTTATTTTTCTTAAAATTTTCTCTTATCATTAGGTTTGTAAAAATATCATTTTTATATTTTTAGGATTATTATTGTTTCAGTTCACATTTTCTTTTGTACGTCACGTAATTTTTAATTTAAGTTTTATAAAAGAAAAATCAAAAACATCAGTTTAAATATAGTGATAGCGTTTATTTAATATAGTTTATCTTTTTAATTTTCTTTAATTTGCATTTAAGCCCCTGTAATTTGTATACTTTTTCTTTAGGTATAATCAATCATAATCCTTTTCCCGTTCAAATCCTCTCGATCAGTATTCGTTTGATTATTCTCGCACAGCTCGTTGGGACATAACGACCTGGGGAAACACTATACTCCCCTAGATATTCATTGCATTTGTGTCTGAACTGTTTTTAAGTTTCTTACGGTTAACCATTCACAAGTGGCTAGCTTGTGTGAGATAACTTGACGGTTTAGCACGAATCAAATTTTGGCGCCGCTGCCGGGGAGCTGTGCTAATTATCTTACGTTTAGCAGATTAGTGATTTGAATATTCACTCCTTGTTCATACCATCTATCTATATCTATATATATTTTCTTATAAAAAATCCAAAAACCCAAAAACATCCAAAAACGTATAAAACACAAAAATATTTTTCTTTTGTTTCTATATATATATCAAAGATAAAAATACAAAAAGATTTGTCGTTTTCTTTGTTTAATAATAACAACATAAAAAATTACCACCGCAAACCAAGGCAGTGTACTACCTAACTGGGGGTACGACCATAATAAGTTCCCGAACCAAAGATTAAAACTTGCCTTTGTGTCCTTGTGATTGGTGTACATTTTTCAAAGAAGCCATTCATCTTGTGATTATTGGTTTAAGTTCACTGTTGTTTTGCCTCGATATTGTTTTAATTGGATTTGTTGTTATATCTATTTTTCAAAACCAGAAAACTCAAAAAGATTCTTCTTACCCCATTTTCATAATTCCCTTTCCTTTCCTTAACTCTGAGATCTCTTAGAGTTAACTCTAGTGCATGCGCACTCGTTCTTCTAGATCATTGAGTCCCTTGCGTGATCTAGCAGAAATTCCTAGAAGACGTTCTCGTAGACGTGCTGCCCAAATAATCGAACCCGAGATTCGTACTATTGCAAGCAACAATATGGCAGACGAACGAACTATGGCGGAAATGCTCCAGGCACCCACCGAGGGTTATGGAGATGCCATCATTCTACCAGCAATCAATTCTGATCACTATTTGAATTGAAGACACATTTGATCCAACTTGTGTCTACAAATCAATTCCACGGGTTTGACCGAGAAGACTCGTATGCACACATCCGTTGGTTTAACAAGTTGACTTCAACTATCAATTTCAAGGATGTGCCACAAAAAGTAATCAATTTGATGCTATTTCCATTCTCACTTGAGGGGACAGCCCGGATTTGGCTGGAAAAAGAACCCCCTCGATCCATCGAAACTTGGGAGGATCTTGTTCAAAAGTTTGTCAATTATTTCTTTCCTCCATCAAAGACGACTAATCTAAAAAATGAAATTTCTGGATTTCGTCAAAATTTCGATGAAAACTTTGGAGAGGCATGGGAGAGATTCAAAGATCTCCTCAGGAAATGCCCCCATCATGAATTCACGGAGCTTCAACAAGTTAATATCTTTTATAACGGGTTTAACGGTAATGATCAAGATTCTTTGAACGCAGCCGCAGGCGGCAATATCTTGAATCGTAAGCCTAAAGATGTGATTGAGATTTGCGAGCAAAAATCAAAAGTTCCTATTTCTCGCAACAAAGTCAATACTCCGAACACTCCTGCTTCTTCATCCAGTAACTCTTCTGAGTTAGCAGCTCCGATAGCCGCTCTAACGGACGTCATCCGTTGTATGATGAAAGAGGTAAAGGAAATCAAAAGCGAAATTCATAAGCCGGAACCAATCAAAGCCGTAAACAAGGTGTGTGAAACTAGTAGTGGTCCACACGCGTATTATGATTGTCAAGCAACCGATGCTTCTTTTTACCAAGCTCCCGTAGCTTCGGTAAACCACAATCAATACCGACCACAAGCTGATCCTCACTACTGTGCACCTAGCGGTATGACACCACCTGGTTTTCCTCCTGTGCAAAACCATGGCAATCAAAATCGCTTTGTTCCGAATCAAGGACAAAATTTCAATAACTCTCAAAATTTCAATCAAAACAGGAACAATTTCAACCAACCATATCAAGCTCCAAATCATCAAAGTTATCAACAACCTTCTCAAGCTCCCCTACCAAATGACTTCATGAAAATTACTGAGTCAAGCATACGTTCAATGCAAACTCAGATCAATAACATGAGAGTTGAGCTAAAAAAGGAAATTGATACCACAATGTCTCGGCAGACAAATGAGTTGAAGAATATGATGAGCAGTTTCATGAACATGAATATGAACAAAGCTTCATCATCTTCTGGAGGACTCCCAAGCAATACAATTCCTAATCCAAATGCCGATTTGAAAGCCGTCACCACTCGTAGTGGTAAGACGCACAATGGACCTTCGACTCTAATGCCTCCTCCACCAGGAGCAATGAGTCAAGTTACCAAGGATACAACGGACAAGGTGCATTTCTCAAGCCCACGAAGTACCGCACACGTCCCACCTTCGGTAGTCCAAGCTTTAAGTCCGGAACCCGAAGTTCCGAAGACAAATTCTGAGCCCGAAATGACTTCTATCCCGGCTCAAAAGTCTAGTCAGCTTCCTTACCCATCAAGAATGAATGATGAGAAGCTCAAAGACAAAAACAAAGAGCAAATGGAAAAAATTTTCCAAATTTTCAATGAGCTGCACTTTGATATAAGCTTCGTTGATGCTCTCGTTCTAATGCCTAAATTTGTATCCACGCTTAAAGGCTTATTGAGCAACAAAGATAAGTTATCTGAAATGGCTAAAACCCCTCTCAATGAGCAATGCTCAGCGGTCCTTCTCAAGAAGCTTCCCAAAAAGCTTGAAGACCCTGGCAGATTTTTAATCCCGTGTGATTTCTTGGGGATCGTTCAATGCTCCGCCTTGGCCGATCTTGGCGCTAGCATTAACCTCATGCCACTCTCAGTATGGAAGAAACTTTCTCTTCCTAAACTTTCATCCACTTGTATGACACTCGAGCTAGCGGACCGTACCATAACTCGTCCACTTGGGATAGCCGAGGATGTCGTGATGAAAGTGGGAAAGTTTCACTTTCCTACTGACTTTGTTGTAGTAGACTTTGATGCAGATCCTAGAGTTCCCCTCATCTTAGGGAGAGCTTTCTTAAGAACGAGTCGTGCTCTGATTGATGTATTTGCTGAAGAGTTGACCATAAGGGTTGACAACGAAGAACTCACGTTGAATATCAACCAAAACTCCAAGCCTCTATCCAAACAGAGTGTTGCCACAATTGATCAAAAATCTGAAAGATTCAATGCAACACTCTCAAATTTCACGGTTAAAAGGAGTCACCAAAAACGTGCTGAGTTAAAAGCCTTGAAAATCAACCCTGGTTCAAACAAATGGTTTGAAAGTTGTACCAGGGAAGTCAAGAGTGTTCTTGATGATGATGATCTAGAATCGGAGACTTTATCGGAAGTGGTGGAAATTGCTAGCTCTAAGAGCACACCACTTGTCCCACCTCCGGAATCAGTTTATCGTATCGAGTTTGTTAACTCTGTGGATGAAACCAAACTCTCTTCAGTTTCATCTGAATTGGATGATGATGTTTGTGATCCAATGGGAGACATTCTTCCCATTGAAGAATTGCTAAAAAATGATCCATCATCTCCTAGTCTTATTATTCCCGACTCTTCCATCCCTTCTCTCACTCCTGATGAGGAAGATGACAACTTTTGGAATGAAGTCGATGCCTTTCTTAGTGATGAGTCAATTCCAACAGGAATTGATAATACTTACTTTGATTCGGAGGGGGACATCCTTTTTCTAGAAAATCTGTTGATTGAAGAACCGTTTCCCACCCTCCCTCCCGGACATCTTATTGACAATCACCATATAAGCTTCAAGTTTAAGCTTAAAAATGTCAAAAATGGTGATTTGCTTCTTTCTGATGAGGAATGGACTTGCATTCTCATGCACATCTTTATTCCATTCTTCACAGATGGTGTGGTTGCTCTTTCCCTTTTCTCTCTCGGGAATGAGGACACCATTTTTGACCCCGGTATCATCCTTTATAGTTTCTACTATTAACAATACCGCGGTTGTATCTCGTCGGTGTGGAACTTTCTGATGTTCATATGTTTATTAACACTGTGAACGAAAGTCCGATCGAGATTGGTTTTCCACGTTGCTTCCCCATGAACAAATGAATACGGGGTCGAGTCAAGCTAGCGACTCGGGAATCAAAAACAGTAGCATGCTATATGGGTTTTCACCCATTTTTCTGACTTCTTTCTATTTTCTACCACCCTAGTGTGGGGGAGTTTCCCCCCGCTATTGTATATAAGTTTTCCTCTAAAAAAAAAAAAAAAAAAAAAAAAAAACTGTGTATTTATCAAATAAAATAATGGCCGTAGTATTTCCCTTTTACGTTCTATGTTTCGGCATAACCGCCGGTACTTTGAATATTGAGGGCAATATTCATTTCTAGTGTGGGGGGGAATTCTCACGAATTTTATCATGTAATTATACCGCCTAATTCCCCCATTTTTGGCCAAAATTTTTTTTTTGGAGTAAGTGTTTTTAACTTACTCAGCTTATGGTTATCAGTCCGCCATGTCTAATAAACAAAAGGATTGGCTAATCCAGGAGCAAACGACTCTTGGTAAAGGTATCTCAAATCCGTTGATGGCTTGCAATTTGCCCAAAATTGTATGGTGTTCAGCTCACCATATCTTTAATTAGTGAAGAGTTGGCTAGCCCGCAAGTTTATGGCTTGTGGTAAAGGCAGTGGAAAAACCATAATTGGTAATCAGCTCACCAAAGATAATATTGATAATTTATCTAAGAGTTGGCTAGTCCAGAAGCAAACGGCTTCTGGTAAAGACAAATCAAATCCGTTAAAAGCTGGTGGTTTGCTCAAAATCATTTGGTTATCAGTGTACCAAGGTTCTTACTTGAACTAAAACATTTGGCTACTCCAGAAGTAATGGCTTTTGGTAAAGAGATGAAATCCATTAATTTTTCTCAAAACATTGCTAGGGACTAGCAATATCTTAGTGTGGGGGATTGATGAGTGTCTAAATACTCATCATTTTTGTACCAATTAAACTGCAAAAACATCTGAAAATACTCAGAAATGCATCAAAATGATAAAAATATCACAAATAAGTGTTTTATGTGTTTTAAATGCAAAAATATCAAAATCTGGTGAAAAACGTATCAAGTTTGCATAATTGGCAGTTTTAGTCCCCCAAGTTTCAAAAGTTGTCAAAAACAGTCCCTGGTAAATCAAAATAAAGAAAAATATCATTTCAAGTCCCTAGGGATTCATGAGTTGTCAAAATTGGTCCTTGAGATTTAAATTTGCAAAATTACAACTTAAGTCCCTAAACTTTCAAAAATGACATGTTTGGTCCTTGGAATATTGGAGATTGTCAAGTTTGGCCCTTGGATTATAATTTCAGAATGTACATGATTGGCCCCTGGAAAATCAGAATTGGCAGCTATGGTCCCTCAAGTTTGGAAGAATTGCATTTTGGTCCTTGTATTACTAAACCAAGCCATGACCCTTTAACCATTTGGACCCCTGCCAAACCTTGTGACCCCCTTCCTTTTTGACCTCCCTGTCTAATATAATACTCCCTCAGTCAAATGTGGTCAAAGCCCGCTCATGGGTTCCCTTCTCCATCATCATCACCTGCACCTGCATCCTCCTGCCCACTTTCCATCATCATCACCTTACTCCTACCCTCCAAACACCCCAAGCCAAGAAGCATTAAATGCTTTCTTCCCCCTTGCACTCAACCTCTCCCACTGGCAAAAACCTTTTCCCGCCAAAAACTGATCAAACGGCCAATATAGTCTCAAGTCATCCAATGGTTAAGATTATTAGTGGGATTTAATCTGAAGACACGTGGGAAGCTTTTTGGGTATAAATGAGAGAAGAGAAGCAAGAGAGTTCAGCAGTACTTAGTTTTATTTTCATATGTATGTCGTTTTTAATATTAATGTTTTAATTTAAGCTTAAAGATGTAATCTTCTGTTCTTATGTACTCAAATTAAGTTGTTTTATCAATATAATCTGTTTTCAAGTGTTAATTCAAGGTTTCACTAAAGTTTCATATTTTCATGTTCACTGTTGCAAAATCCAGTTTCAAATTCTTATATCCAAACTTTAATAGCTTATTTTTAAGTTCCAATAAGTTTACTTAAGCTTATTATAGCTTTTGGTAAGCTTGGAAAACAGTTTCAATCAAAATTGGTATCCGGTCAACAAAAGTTAAACTTTATGGAATGTTGGTTCAAGCAGTCTTGGAAATGGATATGGGATGATGCAGAGATGGATTTGGGTTGAAACTTAGTTAGATATTGGATTAAAACAGTAATAGAATAGTGGTTCTTTGATTCTTGGCAAGTCATAGTGACTGTGGACACAAGTGAGTTTGCACACATCTATATCTGTCTTGATTTGTTGTAGTTTTAGTTTAGACTTGCTTATTTAACTGTCATTAGGTCATAGTTATTCAAATTTCAGCAGTAGAATAAGCCATATAGTAATTTAGTTAAAGTTATCAGTTAATCAAATAGCTTAAGTTGTGTTTGGATCAGTTGGATTAATTGAGATTGAGCTTTGGTTTGTACTTGACCTTTGCACATTTAGACTTAATATAGGTCATTTGACTCATATTTGTCTTAAACTTTGCACCTTATTGCTCAAAAAGTCAAAATCACCTCTAAACTGTCCTAAATTCACAACTGTTGGAATTTTGTTAAGTCAAAAGCTTGTTTTGTGTTTAGATAACAGTAAAATAGCTTAATATAGATTCAGTATAACATTTAACATCAAAACCAGTCAATAAAGTTGAATCAAATCTCAAATAAGTCAACTTTTCATTACTGTCAAAAGTCAAAAACAAGTGAAAAACCAGTTTTCATCCAATCTAAGTTGATTTTTAATTGGTTCATTTCTGGGTCAAATTCAGTGAAACTTTGGACTTTATAACTTCAGTTGGTCTAGTTTATTAATATAATTTTAGTTGAATTTTGGTATTTATCTACAAGCCTCAAAACAGCTTGTCAAAAAGGCCTCATATGCCCTGTGACAGGGCATAGTCACAGTGCAGTTTTCATAAGTTTGTGCAGAGCTTGGCACAAGCTCATAAAAGCTTGTCCAGGTCTGGTTTTTGGTTTATAAATAGCTAGCCAGGTCCACTTTAGGTTCCTACTTCTGGTTTTGAGTTTAGCTTATCTGAGTAGCTTATTCTCAAGCTTCAAAGTAGCACCCAAAATCTGTTTTAGTACTTGGATTTCAAATAATCAAATCATAGCAGTTTGTAATTCAGAGGTTAAGGGTAGTTGTAATAAGTTGTTTTTGAGTAGTTTTAACATATTATAGCTTCTGTATCAGTTTGGTGCTCATTTGTAGCTTTTGGCTTATTCCAAGTGCTTATTTATAAGCACTTGTCATTGAAGTTTCATAATCCTACACATAAGCCACTGTTTTTATATTTTTCTTAGATTCATAATATTAATTTAGACTTTTCCTTAATTTTTCAAATTTTTCTAGGTCAGTTTGCTATTTTTCTTCATTTAAATCAGTTTTTAGTACTTTTTAATTAGCATTTAATACAATTAAATCAGAAAAACTTCAAAAAAATAAGTTTTCATTTTTCCTAGGCTAAGATAAATATAAAAAGTCAAAAAAATATTTTTCCAGATTTTTCTTAGTTAAATTTGTATTTTTAAGAAATTTAAGTAGTTTTAAATAGTTTTTAATTCATAGAAAATACAAAAATAATCAGAAAAATATAAAATTAGTTTTGAAAATTCTATTTAGTTATTTTAGATTTTTCTAAGTCATAATTTCATTTTTCTAGCTTTATTTCATATTTTCTTGTATTTTAGGCTATTATTAAATAAGTAAAAATAGTTTTTAATTAATAATAATTAGATAAATAGTTATAAAAATAATTTTATTTTTCTTAAAATTTTCTCTTATCATTAGGTTTGTAAAAATGTCATTTTTATATTTTTAGGATTAATATTGTTTCAGTTCACATTTTCTTTTGTACGTCACGTAATTTTTAATTTAAGTTTTATAAAAGAAAAATCAAAAACATCAGTTTAAATATAGTGATAGCGTTTAAGCCCCTGTAATTTGTATACTTTTTCTTTAGGTATAATCAATCATATCTCTTTTTCCGTTCAAATCCTCTCGATCACTATTCGTTTGATTATTCTCGTACAGCTCGTTGGGACATAACGACCTGGGAAAACACTATACTCCCCTAGATCTTCATTGCATTTGTGTCTGAACTGTTTTTAAGTTTCTTACGGTTAGCCATTCACAAGTGGCTATCTTGTGTGAGATAACTTGACGGTTTAGCACGAATCAGTACTTTTCAATCTTCTGTTCTATAATGATAAAAACTCCAAATAGGCATGGTATTGCCTCCCCTTAAGCAAAGCATAGGACTGTCTAACACACTAATCAATCCTCCCCTTAAACGTAGCTCAGTAATTAATCATTCCAATGCTCACCACCAAGTGATTGAATCTTGAAACATCAAAGCCTTTGGTGAGTAAATCAGCTACATTATCATCCGCGTGAACCTTGACAACATTAATGAGCCTATGCTCATAACAATCTCTGATGAAATAATGCCTAATCTGAATGTTCTTGGTCTTGGAGTGATAAACTGGATTCTTCACAATGCAAATAGTATTCTCATTATCAATGTTGATAGGTGTATTTTTGAAGTTGAACACATAATCCAAGAGTTGATTCTACATCCACAAAACTTGTCCACAACAGCTTGCCGCAGCCACATATTCTGCTTCAGTAGAGGATGTTTCTGCAATAGTTTGCTTCTTGCATTGCCATGAAACTAATCTTCTTCCAAGATATTGTCATCCTCCAGTAGTTGATCTTCTATCATAGTTGTCACCTGCATAATCACTATCTGATAAAGCTTCCAAGTGAAAAGGTGAATCCTTTGGATACCACAACCCCAACTTGGGTTGTTGTTTCAAATAACTAAAAATTTGTTTCACTGCATTCATATGGGAGACCTTAGGTGAGACTTGATATCCTGCACATAAACAAACAGCAAACATGATTTAAGGCGTAGATGCAGTTAAGTACATAAGACAGCCAATCATAGATCTGTACAACTTGACTTCAACAGGTTGACCATCTTCATCCTTTCCCAATGAGTTAATTGACTTTATAGGTGTAGTGATTGGCTTTATAGCATTAAAATTGAACTTCTTAAATTTGTCAGAGACATACTTATCTTGACTTATGAAAATTCCTTCCTTTGACTATGTAACTTGAAGTCCCAAAAAGAATGTTAATTTACCCATAGAACTCATTTGAAATTCATGTTGCATCAGCTGCTCAAACTCCTTCACCGTGGACTGTTTGGTAGCTCCAAAGATGATATCATCTACATATACTTGAACCAGCATGATATCCTTCTTATCTCTCTTGATAAACAAAGTCTTGTCATTAGCTCCCCTTCTGTAACCATGTTGCAATAAGAAAGTAGAAATCCTTTCATACCAAGCTCTAGGTGCTTGATGAAGTCCATAAAGAGCTTTAACAACTTGTACCAATGACCTTCTTGCCATCTCGTAGATCACATAGTACCCAAACTTCTTGAAGTTTGAATTAAAGAAGTTCTTCTTTCATAGCTTCAACCCAACTCTCTTTAGATAATTCCTGAGCTATATTCTTGGGTTCTTCTTGAGAGATAAAGCAAGTGAATAAGCATGTTTGATGATCCTTGTGATTTAGCCTGTTCTATTTATAAACAAAGCTAAGTAAAGCATTGTGAGGTTTAGAAAAACCCTTAGCTTTGGTTCTTGTAAGCACTCCATGAGTAGAAGGTCCAATGATTTGACCAGAAGGATGATTCTTATGAACTCTTAAGATTGGGGTCTGTGGAACTTCAACATTATCATCCAAATTTTTGAAATCAGCACCTTCATTGGAATTTGAGAAAATACCTTCATCATCATACTCATCATCAGTATCTTTTAATCCAGGCATGGTAGGATCATCCAAATCATCCAAAGTGCTGTCATCAGGTGCAGCAGTACTTTGATTTAAAGTACTGTCATCTAAAGTACTGTGAGAGAATTCTGCAGTCTTGTTCCTTTTCTTTGCTTCATCATAAGTTCTTCTTTGATCATCATCATAAGATTGTTCTACTATGTCTTGAAAAAGCATCATGTTAAGCTCATCTTTAATAGCATGATCTTCAGCAGACAATGTAGATTTTGGCTCATCAGTACCTTTGTCATTCTCAATAGTTATAGGTTCTTCATCAGAAACAACATCAGGTCTAATATTTACTCCATGAACAATGTACTGTAATTCATCTTCCTTGTGATCTACTTGATTTTCTTCTCTAACAGGTACATAGTTCATAGAAGGAGTCAAAACTTCAAGATCAAACATCCAATCAGGACCTTTACCCTTCTGATTTTCTTGATCTTCTAAAAATTCAACATGAAGACAATCTTGAACCTTCTTGGTGATTCTGTTATACACTCTGAATCCTTCGCTATTGGTACAGTATCCCAATAAGTATCCTTCTTCTGACTTGCCATCAAATTTGCCCAAATTGTCAGTTGTGTTGAGAATAGTCAGAGGGCATCCAAAAGGGTTCATAAAACGAATGTTGGGTTTGAGTCCCATTAGTAACTCATAAGGTGTCTTCATCTAAGGTTTGGTGGCTGATACTCTGTTAAGCACAAAGCAAGCAGTACTTACAGCTTCAACCCAGAATTGAATAGATAGTAATGAATCTGCAAGCATTGTTCTGGCTGCTTCAATCAAAGTTCTTTTCTTTCTTTCTGCAACGCCATTCGGATGTGGAGTTCTAGCAATACTGAACTCTCTCTTGATTCCTTTCTTAGCACAAAATTCATCTATAAGCTTGTTCTTGAATTCAGTCCCATTATCACATCTAATACCTCTTACTTTAATTCTCAATTGGTTTTCAAGGGCTATTATTAGATCATGAATAGCATCAAAGGTGTCATCTTTAAATCCTAAGAAAAATACCAAACTAAATCTACTACAATCATCTGTCACAACAAGACAATACTTCTTCTTGTTTAGAGTAGCAACAAAAACAGGTCCAAACAAATCCATGTGCAGCAGCTCCAAAGGTTCTCTAATGGTTCTATCCTCAAGCTTCTTGCATCAAGCTTTGTGTTGTTTACTCTTCTTGCACGCCAAAAAAGAGTGATCATTCTTGTAGGTTTTGGTGGGTAAACCTCTAACTAAACTTCCTTTGACCAATTTGTTGATATTCTTGAAATTTACATGGCCCAATCTTCTATGCCACTGATGTGCTTCTTCAAGTGTTGTGTTGGATCGATGTACTCTAACCAAACTAACTTATATAGCTTGTTAAGGGTTTAATAACTTCGGATAAATCCTAAGTTGTTAACACTGAAACACTGAGTAATCTCTATTAAGTACGTGGAATTTACTTAACAAAGCTAAGAAGAATATAATATTAAATTTCAACGACTTTATTAATAACCCTAAATCTGCTTGTTATGCAGATTCTTAAACAACTCTAAAACTCTAATAATAATCGTACTTTAGGATTCTAAAATATATGTCTCTAATGCCAATCTAGGAGTCCTTTTATAGGCTTAAGGATAACCCTAATCGGTTTACAATTTGTATCCTTGTACGACAAGTAATCTAAACAAAGAATATTCTAGAATAACAAAGCTTTCCATAAACGAATATAGCAGTTCTTTTAGCTTTGCAGTACTTTGACTTCGACAGCAGTACTTTGACTTTCTCTTTAGCAGTACTTTGACTTCTTCCAGTACTTTGTCATTCTTCAGCACTTCCATATCCCAAAAATCCTCCCCTAACTTGAATTCTACTTGCTTGACTTCAAGTTCCTTTGTAAATTTATCTTTAACATCTCCATCTTCAAGGAAAGATTGTGTCTTTGTCTTTGGATTGTATCTTTGTATTCTCTGTGCTTATATCATCATTATAAAAGTATTCTTTATAAATTATTCTTTACAGCATCTTTGATTAGTAATCTCTTTTCATCAACATTCAGCAAACTCCATCTTTTCAGCAACATAAGACAATTTGTACATTAATTCAGTTTAAGTTTCAGTCTATTCTTATCACTTCCAGGTATGTAAACTCCTGTGAGAGGTGAATCATTGAAAAATTAATGGATTTTATGTCTCTTTACCAAAGCCATTAACTCTGGAGTAGCCAAATGTTTTGATGTATAAGATCATGGTACATTGATAACCATATGATTTTTAGCAAATCATCAGCTATCAACAGATTTGATTTGTCTTTACTAAAAGTTGTACCCTTTTGGACTAGTTAGTTCTTTCAATCATGGTGAACTAATTACCATATAATGGTTTTTCCATAGCCTTTACCACAAGCAATTTTCTTGTGGGCTAGCCAACTCTTCACATTTACTGATATGGTGAGTTGATTACCATACAACTTATTAGCATGTTGTCAACTATAAAACGAATTTAAGATATCTTTACCATAGCCGTTTGCTCATGGATTAGCCAATCCTTTTGTAACCATGGTGGATTGATAACCTATTGTTGTTACCATCTCAAAAACCATTTATTTCTTTTAACCTTTGTTTCAAAATATTTATCACTTAACAAAAGTTTTCTTTTCAAAATCATTAACTGGTTTAATACTGCAAGCAGTACTTTGATGAAAGTACTGTTTGATCAGCAGTACTTTGAATAAAGTACTGATACTTCAAAAATAATTTATTCAATAAAAATTCATACCAGTTATTCATGCATCATCATCAGCCATAGTCGTCCATCTGATAAACAATTTGATGACCAGAAGTGCAGTTTCATTATCTTCTTCAACTTCCATTCCATGCTCTAGCATTCTCCTCATGAGATCTGATGTAAGCGGATATCTTCTATCTGCTAGCATATGTATCATAGTCCCATCTTCTAACTCTAGAACATGTACTCCAGATTCTTCAAAGAATCTCCAGCTGATAATCTCCCAATCTTCTTGATTTTTCTAAATCTCTTCAGTACTTGTTTCTTCAGTTTCCCAAACAGTTGTGAGATCTCCAAGCCAGATTAAACCAACTCCTTCTGATGGAATGTGTTCATAGTATTCTTGCACCAAATGATATAGATGAAACAAATCCTCTCTATCTATTTTGTGCAATAGATCCCATAGCATATTAAACACTCTAAAGCTTTCATCTTCTCTATGAAACATAAGATAATTTCCATCTTTAGATTCTACAACTTCAAAAGTAGTTATTGGAGACGTTTTCTTCTTCTTTTCTGTCTTCTTTTCTGCATCAGCTTTAGAATACTCAAATTGTACAATTCTTAAGTAATTCCTTAGTTCATCATTAGTATCCGATCTTAACTCAACTTTCTTTGATGGCTGTTGATCTTCAACTTCAGTTGTTCTTTTTCTTTTTAAGCTTTCTTTTCTTTCATCTTCTTTCTGAGCATTATCATATTTATAGTCTTTGATACTATCAACTTGTTTCTGGTAAGCGTCTCTAACAGCTTCATACAAACCTTTCATCTCAACATAATTCAACTTATTCAATCCAATATATCCTTGACCTTTCAAATAAGCCATCATGGCATTTCTTTCTTTTTCACGATTTGGTCTTCTTGGTAGAGCAGAAACAAGAATAGGTGACTGTAATGGTATAGCAGCTTCAACATTCAATTCTTCTTGCAATTTCCAAGTTGCTTCTTTATCCTTAGCATCTTGAATATCAGCTTCAGCATTCAATTCAGCTTGTAATTTTCTAGCTGCTTCCTCATTCATAGCAACTTGAGTAGTCCTTATTTGTGCTAAAGTGAGCTTCTTCTTCTTTGTTTCTACCATCGTACCTTTTCCTTTATCTTTAGGATCTATTACAGGTTGAGATTGGGAAACTTGATGTTGTTCTTCAGCAATTCCTGGAATGCTAACACTCCTTGGTTTTGATAAATCATCCAATATTTCAGCAATGGTTTCATCATCACTTGCAGTGTGTATTGGTTTGAGAGTATCAACTTCTTCTTCTTGTGGAATTGTTGAAGGACCAGCTTCTTCTTCAAAATCTAACACTCTTGGTGTAATTAATTCTTGTCGAGATGTTCCTTGAAAGCCAGTACTTTGATCAGTAGTACCTTGATCATCATTACTTTTAACACCAGTTCCTTCAGGCTCAGTACTTTGAATATTTACATGTGCTTCAGAACTTTGAGGTTCATTCTCCTTTTCTTCATGAAATTCAGCATCTTCTTTCAATTTTTCTTCTTCTAAATTCCTCCCCAATTGGACAGAAGAATGTTGTTGAATCTTTTTGCCTGAAGAAGGCTTCTTAAACTGCCTTCGCTTCTTCTTTTCAGCTTTGACCCATAACCTGTGATGTTTAACCAATGGCCATACAAAGATCTTTAATCTTCGAAACTTAAACCTCAACCTCTTAATTTGAGTGGCCTGTTTTTCAAAAGATTTCTGCAATCTGACTAACGCCCTTGTCAGAATATAATTATCTAACACTAATCTTTTAGGGGGTATAGGAGCATTATCTCCTCCAGAAGATGATGAGAGAACTTGTTCTGGTGTCTCAATAGGAGAAGTAGTATGGTGGGATGAGGTGGGAGAAACTGCAGTACCTTCATTAATATCAGTACCTTGTGAAGCAGTACCTTGGGATGCAGTCTCCTCAGAAGCAGTACCTTCAGAAGTAGTACCTTCTCTTTCATCACTAGCTTCAGCCTCATCTCGAATAGCTTGAACAATCTCCATCATTAAAATAGTCAATGGAGCGTTCCTTCCAGTGAATGAATCACTCTTCCGAGCCATGAAAGTAAAAATCTTGGTTGGTTGCACCACAACAGGTAGGAGACTTGTAGGCTTTGGCACATCAGTAAGTTGCTTATTTAAGAACACTTGAATAAACCTTGGATACATCAACCATCTTGATTCATTTGAAATATGAGATAACATTCCATCAAGAATTAGCCTTGAAAAATTAAAAACTTGATTTGTAGCTAATCCCACTATAGCAGATGCTATGTTAGAACCAAATTGCTCCCATGATGTACTTTTAGCACTAATACAATGAAGCAATACATGAACTAAATACTTCCAGTGTGGATTGAATTAAGGTTTCTTGAAATTTTTTTCAGTTAAGGACCCTTCATATCCAATGTTTCTGAATGTATCCCAAATCAATTGCTTATCAAAACGAACAGCCCCTTCTTCATCATTGAACAATAAATCTTCACGAATTGAGGCTTTAGTAACCGTCACAATCTTCCCAGCAACTTTAGCTTGAATATACGAATCATCATTCTCCATATGAACCCTAGCAGTTGCCCAAAATTGTTGAATCCATGGCTCAATGATATCTGGTTCCACTAAGAGTGCATAACTAATCGGCGATACAGTGAGAAAATCAATGATGTCATGAAAGATGACATTAGCTACAGTTTTGTCTAAATTCGCTACCATATTGTGTTTCAAAACTGTATTTCGATTTTCCATTGATGATTTGTTAACTAAGAACGCAGTTGAGTGAAAAATATAGGGGAAATAGAGAGAAATATGGAAAAGATTATAAGGTATAAAGTTGAGAGGGAAATTCGGAGAGTAGTTATTTATAGGTGAGATTTAAAAAATCACAGCCCTTACAAAGTTACCGTTAGTGAAGTTTACCTCTCAATATTACCGTTGGAACAGTACTTTGATAAGACAAACAGTTCATTCCATGTGTGCAGTACTTTCCAAAGCAGCACTTTCCAAGCAGTACTTACATAAAACCAAAAAGCAGTACTTTCCCATTCTCTTCTTTATAATAGCAAACACTTCAAATAAACACGAATTTCCTCCCCTCCAGCAATGCATAGCACTATACTTACACTAAATAGTCCTCCCCTCAAATATAGCTCAGTAATTAATCATTCCAATACTTACCACCAAGTGATTGAATCTGGAAACATCAAAGCCTTTGGTGAGTAAACCAGCGACATTATCATCCGTGTGCACCTTGACAACATTAATGAGCCTATGCTCATAACAATCTCTGATGAAGTGGTGCCTAATCTGAATGTGCTTGGTTTTGGAATGATAAACTGGATTCTTCACAATGCAAATGGTACTCTCATTATCAATATTGATTGGAGTATTCTTAAAATTGAACCCATAATCCAATAGTTGATTCTGCATCCACAAAACTTGTCCACAACAGCTTGCAGCAGCCACGTATTCTGCTTCATCAGAGGATGTTGCTGCAATTGTTTGCTTCTTACACTGCCATGAGACTAATCTTCTTCCAAGATATTGGCATCCTCCAGTGGTTGATCTTCTGTCATAGTTGTCACCTGCATAATCACTATCTGAAAAAGCTTCCAAGTGAAAAGGTGAATCCTTTGGATACCACAACCCCAACTTAGGTTGTTGTTTCAAATAACTGAAAATTTTCTTCACTGCATTCAGATGAGAGACCTTAGGTGAAACTTGATATCTTGCACATAAACAAACAACAAACATGATATCAGGCCTAGATGCAGTGAGATACATAAGACAACCAATCATTGATCTGTATAACTTGACTTCAACAGGTTGTCCATCTTCATCTTTTCCCAGTGAGTTGATAGACTTGACAGGTGTAGTTACTGGCTTCATAGCATCAAAATTGAACTTCTTAAGTATGTCAGATACATACTTGTCTTGACTGATAAAAATTCCCTCCTTTGACAGCTTAACTTGAAGTCCCAAAAAAAAGTTAACTCACCCATTGAACTCATTTGAAATTCATTCTGCATAAGCTTCTCAAACTCCTTAACCATGGACTGTTTGGTAGCTCCAAATATGATATCATCAACATACACTTGAACCAACATGATATCCTTCTTGTCTCTTTTGATAAACAAAGTCTTGTCTATAGCTCCTCTCCTGTAACCATGTTACAATAAGAAGGTAGAGAGCCTTTCATACCAAGCTCTAGGTGCTTGATGTAAGCCATAAAGAGCCTTAACAACTTTGTAGACTTTGTTTGGATGTGTAGGATCTTCAAAACCCTGAGGTTGTTTAACATACACCTCTTATGTAATCTTTCCATCTAAAAAGGCACTCTTGACATCCATTTGATAAACCTAAAATCCCATATATGATGCAAAAGCAAGGAAGATTCGAATTGCTTCAATCCTTGCTACAGGAGCAAATACTTCATCATAATCTACTCTTTCTTCTTGTTTGTAGCCTTGTGCAACTAACCTTGCCTTGTTCTTGATGACATTCCCTCTTTCATCTCTCTTGACTCTGAACACCCATCTTGTACCAATGACCTTCTTTCCATCAGGTAGATCACATAGTACCCAAACTTCTTGAAGCTTGAGTTGAAGAAGTTCTTCTTGCATAGCTTCAACCCAACTCTCTTTAGTTAATGCCTGAGCTATGTTTTTGGGTTCTTCTTGAGAGATAAAGCAAGTGAACAGGCATGTTTGATGGTCCTTATGATTTAACCTATTTTGTTTATAAACAAAGCTAAGCAAAGCATTATGTGGTGTAGAAAAGCCCTTAGCTTTGTTTCTTGTCATTACTCCAGAAGTAGAAGGACCAATGATTTGATCAGCAGGATGATTCTTATGAATTCTTAAGATAGGAGTCTGTGGAACTTCATAATTATCACCCAAATTAGTGAAATCAGCATCTTCATTGGAATCTGAGAAAATACCTTCATCTTCAAACTCATCATCAGTATCTTATAAGCCAGGCACGGTAGGATCATCCAAATCATCCAAAGTGCTGTCAACAGGTGCAGTAGTACTTTGATCGAAAGTACTGTCACCCAAAGTACTGTGAGTGAACTCTGCAGTCTTGTTCTTTTTCCTTGCTTCCTCGTAAGCTCTTCTTTGTTCATCATCATAATAATGTGCTATTACATCTTGAAAAAGCATCTGATTAAGTTCATCTTGAATAGATTGATCCTCAGCAGACAATGAGGATTTTGGCTCATCAGTACTTTTCTCCTGCTCAACAGTTTTAGGTTCTTCATCATGAACAGCATCAGGTCTAATATGGACTCCATGAACAACATACTGTAACTCGTCTCCATTGTGTACATGTTGATTTTCTTCTCTAACAGGTACATAGTTCATAGAAGGAGTCAAAACGTCAAGATCAAACATCCAATCAGGACCTTTACCCTTATGATTTTCTTGATCTTCTAAAAATTCAACATGAAGACAATCTTGAACCTTCTATGTAAATCTGTTGTACACTCTAAAGCCTTTGCTGTTGTTGCAGTACCCTAATAAGCAACCTTCTTCTGACTTGCCATCAAATTTGCCCAAATTATCAATGTTGTTGAGAATAGTGAGAGGGCATCCAAAAGGCTTCATAAATCGAATGTTAGGTTTGTTTCCCATCAGCAACTCATAAGGTGTCTTCTACTGAGGTTTTGTGACTGATACTCTGTTAAGCACATAGCAAGCAGTACATACAGCTTCAGCCCAGAATTGAATAGGTAATAGTGAATCTGCAAGCATTGTTCTGGCTGCATCAATCAAAGTTCTATTATTTCTCTCTGCAACACCATTCTGCTGTGGTGTTCTTGCAATGCTGAACTCCCTCTTGATCCCTTTATTGGCACAAAACTCATCCATAAGCTTGTTCTTGAATTCAGTCCCATTATCACATCTAATACCTCGAACCTTGAGTCTCAATTGGTTTTCAAGTGCTATTATAAGATTATGAATAGCATCAAAAGTATCATCTTTAAATCCCAAGAAAAATACCAAACTGAATCTACTGCAATCATCTGTCACAACCAAGTAGTTCTTTTTCTTGTTTAGACTTGCAATTGAAACAGTTCCAAACAAATCCATGTGTAACAGTTCCAAAGGTTCTTTAATAGTCCTTTCCTCAAGCTTCGTGCATGAAGCTTTGTGTTGTTTACCCTTCTTGCACGCCAAACAGGAGTGATCATTCTTGTAAGTCTTTGAAGGTAAACCTCTAACTAAATTCCCTTTGACCAGTTTGTTGATATTCTTGAAATTTACATGACCCAATCTTCTATGCCACTGATGTGCTTCTTCAAATGTTGCTTTTGCCACTAAACATGTGGCTCTCCCAGAAGAGTGAAGACTCTTCATATCCAGACTGTACACATCATTGGTTCTTGGTACTCTAAGAACTACCAAGTTATCATCAACAGGCTTGAATTCAGGGGAAAGGATGAGACATTATGTGTCAGTGAATAACACATGGTACTTTTTATCACAGATTTGAGAGACTGACAAAAGGTTGAACTTGAGCTCCTTCACATATCTAATGTTAGCCTTGATTATTTTTATTAGAAGTGATGGTCATTCACGATTAGTGATCTGCGCAAAACAGTCAAGTCAAACAGACTTAAAACTGCTCAGACACAAATACAATTAAGATCAGAGAATACAGGGGATTCCCGGGTCGTTTAGTCCCAAGGAGACTCAATGGTGTGTTAAACACAAACTCAGAGGATAGAATGATCACTAAGGATAGTGATCTGTAAAGGTTATGATTAGAAATTACACTACTGATTGATTTGGAATAGAATGGAGTACAGAATTGGAAAGCACAACAACCAGATCAAAGAAACGTAAACGTAAGTTTTAAAAACTACGCAGACGCACAAAATAAAAAGTGAAAACTAAAAAGTAAAAGACCTAAAAATATAAAAAGGACATTTTTAGAATCCTAAAAATAAAAGAAAATTATTAGAAAAAGAAAATTATTTTTAACACTATTTAATTAATTATTATTAATTAAAAACTATTTTAACTATTTAATAAATACTCTAAAATAGAAGAAAATACAAAATAAGGCTAGAAAAATAAAATTATGATTCTGAAAAATCTAAAATACTATAAAACTAATTTTAAAACTAAAAATATATTTTTCACACTTTTTATCTAATTATTACTAATTAATAACTATTTAAAATACACTTAAATACTAGAAAATAGAAAATGAACTTGGAAAAATAAAATTTTAACTTTGAAAAATCTAAAATATGATAAAACTAATTTTAAAGCAGAAAATATATTTTTTAGACTTTTTAATTATTTATTACTATTTATCTACTATTTTTAACTATTTATAATTATAATAAATACTAAAAAGATAAAGAAAAATCTGAAACTTTTTCTAAAAATCCTATGTGATAACAGAAACCTAAGAAAAAGAGAAAAACAAGATTTGCTTATTAAAAAGTTGAAAAGAAAAATCAAAAAGCTAAAAAATCTTAAATAAACGCTATCACTATTTTTATATTGATGTTTTTGTGATTTTTATTTTTGAAAACTACTTATATAACAATAATATTAAACTTTAACAAAGACAAAAAATTTATAAAACACAAATAAGCAGATTCACAAGCTAAAAAGCCCAACAGTTGGCTTGTGAGCTTATTTTTTTGGAATAAGCTCAAACAAGCTTGCAACTTGAAACAAAAGCTAGAACAAGATGGAATAAGGTACAAACTACTGAAATGAAGCTAAAGAATGAAAAGAAACACACTGATAAGCTAGGAATATGCAAATAAGCACTTGACTTATATAATGAAAAACAGAAAATGGGACAATCTTTAAGCTACTAGCAGCCCTACCAAACAAGTTCCAAAATGAAAAACAAGACTTGATACTTCAAGAGGACTGGGTTGGCTTTCCAAAGAACTAGAGAACACAGGATTTGGACAAGTAATAAGCTTAATGCAAGCTTATCAATTGGAGCTTATTTTCTGTGCACAGGACAGATTCTCAGAACAGGTACCCAATAAAAGCAGTCTAAAAAGCACTCAAAAAGCTAAGAAACTAAAGATTATCATTTTTCTATTTTTCTACACCAACCAAACTTTGATTCCCCAAGAGCTTATAGACTGAATCCTACTAATGAACCCACAATGAAATTCCAAACTTTATTCAAAAACGACCTTTTGAAAATTTTGACTTTTTGAGAAAAACCAAAAGTTGACCAAAATGGATTTTGATTTGATCTAAAGTACTGATGATGTTGTATTAAGGTGTGTTAAGACTGAATATAGCAAGATTAACAACTTGTGAACACAAAATCAAGATCTTGCATCATGACTGCCAACAGTGACTGCACAATGCCCAATCACATGAAATTTTGACTTTTGATGAAATAGGACTTGTTTTCTTGACTAATATGAGTTGTTTAGACCTATTTAGACAGGTTTCCAACAAAACCAAAGACTAGAACACCTTTGAACATAAAAAACCAAACACCCCTTATACTTGACTGTTATGAAGATTTTCAAACCAAATCTCAAGTTTAAACCATGAGCTTAATTTCAGACCTTGTGATATCAATTATTATGACTAATGAAGCCTAAATCAAAAATCAAAACACCATTAAACTAAGACTTGATCAAAATGCACTTTTAACTGTCAAAAGGACAATTTTATAAACCACAAATTTAAAAGAACAAGATACTATTTTTAAGACTTAAACACACTTAACTATGACTAATGAATACTAAGAACAAGAAATTATAACAACTAATCACCCACAACAGTGAAATGCAAAAATACTTAAAAAAGCTTACAATTGTGATTAAGCTGAAAACCAAGAACCAAGACCAAGGACTACTCCCTATAGAACCCCCACAGGTTCACTAACCCAAGGCCATCCAAAATACACCTTGCTCCAGCTTTTCTTGTACCTTTCAAGTGATTTTTGATTTTTTGACTATTTAATTGCTATTTTTGGTGATTTTTTCTGTTTTGATTCTAAACTGATTTTTTTTTGTATCTAATAGCTTATAAAAGCTATATGGGAGCTTACATGAGTTATTCTAGTCCATACAAACAACAAACAACATCATTTGAAACATTTGAGATTTTGCATAAAAATGAGAAATTGCATAAACTGAAATATACTTTGACACTTGAATTAAAGTTTCACAGAGGCTTTCTTATATCATTAGAACTTGAAATACAAAGTTTTAAGATTACAACATAAACTGAAATTGAAAATTTGACTAAAACGACATGAAAAATAAAAGTTACACTAGATATTACTTTTACAATGCATAACTCCTCTTCTTTATAGACTTTTCATACATCCCATGTGTCTCTGATTGTTTCCCACCAAACTTGAGCCATTGGATTGGCTAGAATCATCCTATCCGTCCACCTTGCATTTTTGGCGCCAATTATTTCAATGAGCAGGTTTTGAGCTTTAATGAATTTGGTTAAGTTAATTAAAGCTTTTGGAGTGTAGAGGGGTTGGAGGGGACATGGAATGGGAGGGTGTTGAAAATGTGGTGAAACCAGGTCTGGTTTTGGGTTTTCTGTTGGGGAAGAGATGGAGCTACAGTAATGGTGGTATAAGGGCGCGTTTTTTTCTCCTTTTGACTTTCTTTGACCACAGATTAATAATACGGGGTGGGGTTCAAAAAGGATTGTGGCTGGGGTCAGAATAGGTTGTGGACTGGAGGTCAAGGCCAAAGGGTCAAGGGCCAAGGATGTTGGGCTTGTGTATTAGATTTGGATTGGGCCTTAGATATATGTTGATCCGTTTGGTTTGTTTAAGAATAAGGACCAAAAGTGTAAATTGACCAAACATGAGGGACTGAAAGTGAACATTTCCAAACTTCTCACAAGGACCAATTTTGACAAACATTGATAAAACAAGGGCCCTTTTTACATAAAATCTATTTTTAAAGGTCCAAGGACTATTTTTTGTAAATTTCCAAAGTTTGAGGACCTTTCTTGCCAATTGACCAAAGAATCATTCAAGGATCATTTTTGATAACTTAGAATACTTTAGGGACCTTGAATGATAAATTTCCACATTTTTGAATTTCCAGGGACTAGATTTGACAACTTTTAAAACTCGGGGGACTAAAACTGCCAATTTTGCAAACTTGATACATTTTTCATCTGATTTTGATATTTTTGCAATTAAAACACATAAAACACTGATTTGTGATAATTTGATCATTTTGATGTGTTTTTGAGTGTTTTCAGATGACTTTGCAGTTTAGATTATGTAAAAATGATGAGTATTTGGAAACTCATCAATCCCCCACACTGAGATATTGCTAGTCCCTAGCAATGATTTGAGAAAACCTTGATGGATTTGAAAAACTCTTTACCAAAAGCCATCACTTCTGGAGTAGCCAATTGTTTTGATTCAAGTAAGAATCTTGGTACAACGATAACCAGATGATTTATTGGCAAATCATAAACCATATAACGGATTTGATGTGTCTTTACCAGAAGCCGTACCCTTCTGGACTAGCCAACTCTTAGATAAATTATCAGAATTATCTTTGGTGAGCTGAATACCAATTATGGATTTTCCACCGCCTTTACCACAAGCCATAACCTTGCGGGCTAGCCAACTCATTATCTTTTGAGGATGATGGGGAGCTGAGGAACCATACAATTTTGGGCAAATTGCAAGCCATATAAACGGATTTGAGAAATCTTTACCAAGAGCCGTTTACTCCTGGATTAGCCAATCCTTTTGTCTTACAGACATGGCGGACTGATAACCAAATGAGAAAGTGTAAAACACTTACTCCAAAAAAAAAATTTTTTTTTGCCAAAAACGGGGGAATTGGGTAGATAATATATATGAAATTCGTGAGAATTCCCCCCCATACTTAGAAATGAATATTGCCCTCAATATTCAAAGTACCGGCGGTTATGCCGAAACAAAGAACGTGAAAGGGAAATATTACGGCCATTATTAAGAAAGGATTTTTTTTTTTTTTTTTTTTTTTTTTTTAGAAAGATTGAGAATATACAATAGTGTGGGGAAAACTCCCCCACACTTGGGTGGTAGAAAGGGGATAAGAAGACAGAATTATGGGTGAAAACCCATATGGTGCATGCTAATGTTTTTGATTACCGAGTCACTAGCTTGACTCGATCCCTGCATTCATTGGTTCATGGGGAATGTTTGTAAATCCGGGACAACCACAGGAGGAATGTCCTCTCCAAAGTAATGCTTAACTCGATGACCATTCACTTTAAAATTAGGACCATCGGGTTGAGATAACTCAACGGTACCATAAGGATAAACCTTAGCGATGGAGAATGGGCCAGACCAACGGGACTTGAGCTTTCCCGAGAAAATCTTCAATCTGGAATTGAAAAGAAGGACTCGATCACCAACGTTGAAAACGCGGTTCTTGATCTTGGAGTCATGAATCTTCTTTGTCTTTTGCTTGTAGATCAAAGAGTTCTCATAAGCTTGATCACGAAGTTCATTTAGTTCATTCATTTGAACTTTTCTATGATCACCGGCTGTCTGTATATCAAAGTTTGCATGCTTTAAGGCCCAGTATGCCTTGTGCTCTAACTCAATCGGAAGATGACATGCCTTTCCGTACACTAGCTTGTATGAAGTACACCCAATTGGTGTTTTGTAAGCTGTACGAAAAGCCCAGAGTGCGTCATCAAGCTTATCCGACCAGGATGCACGATTCTCGCCTACTGTCCTTTCAAGGATCCTTTTAAGACCACGGTTTGAAACTTCCACCTGCCCACTTGTTTGGGGGTGGTATGCAGTGGAGAGACGATGGGTAACACCATATTTTTGCATGACTCTTTCAAATTGGTCATTACAGAAATGTGTACCACGATCACTGATTATCGCTCTCAGAGTTCCAAACCTGGCAAACAGAGATTTGAAAAACTTCACAACTACTCAGGCATCATTGGTGGGTAAGGCTTTTGCTTCAACCCATTTTGACAGATAGTCAACAGCCACGAGTATGTACTTGTTACCACGAGAAGATGGAAATGGCCCCATAAAATCAATACCCCATATGTCAAATATCTCACAAACTTGAATGGCATTTTGTGGCATTTCATTCCTTTGAGATATATTACCATGACGCTGACAAGCGTCACAGGTTTTAACATAATCGTGGGCATCCTTATAGATTGTGGGCCAATAGAACCCGGAATCAAACACCTTTTTGGCGGTGTAGTTTGGACTATGATGGCCCCCGGTGGGTCCAGCATGGCAAGCTGTGAGAATATCAATAGCTTCCTGTCCATAAACACACCGTCGGATGACTTGATCCGCACAGATTTTGAACAAGAAAGGGTCGTCCCAGAAATAATGTTTAACATCTTTGAAGAATTTGTTCTTCTGCTGGGTCAACATCCCTTTCACAATGAAGTTACCCGCATGGTAATTTGCAAAGTCAGCAAACCATGGGGTAGAAGAATTTCCACGAAAAGAAACCGCATTGAGTGTCTCGAGAGGAAATGTTTCATTTATATCCTTTTTCTCGAAAACATCTTGGTGAGGGTTTTCTAATCTGGACAGATGATCAGCAGCTAGATTCTCAGCTCCTTTTTTATCACGTATAATGATATCAAATTCTTGGAGGAGGAGAATCCAACGAAGCAATCTCGGCTTTGCATCTTGTTTTGCAAAGAGATATTTAAGAGCCGAGTGATCCGTATACACCACGCATTTGGTCAAGATAAGATACGGCCGAAACTTCTCAAAAGCATACACCACGGCTAATAGCTCTTTTTCTGTGGTGGTGTAATGAGTTTGAGCCTCAGTCATAGTTTTGCTTGCGTAGTGAATAGGCTGAAAATGCTTATTTCTTCGTTGCCCTAGGACTGCACCGATAGCAAAATCACTTGCATCGCACATGAGCTCAAAAGGCAAGTCCCAGTCGGGAGCAACGAGAATGGGTGCTTCAGTAAGCTTTTTCTTCAATGTTTCAAAAGCTACGATGCACTCGGGTGAAAAGATAAAAGGAGCATCCTTTTCAAGAAGATGGGTCATTGGCCGGGCGATTTTGGAAAAATCTTGAATGAATCTACGATAGAAACCGGCATGACCTAAAAAACTCCTAATACCCTTGACGGTAGTAGGATGAGGTAACTTAGCAATGACATCAACCTTTGCTCTATCTACCTCAATCCCGTTCTTTGAAATCTTATGGCCAAGGACAATGCCTTCTTTGACCATAAAGTGACTTTTCTCCCAGTTTAGACAAAGATTGGTGTCTTCACACCTTTGAAGCATTTTATCTAAATGGGAGAGACATGATTGAAAAGAATCCCCAATGACCGAGAAGTCATCCATAAACACTTCCATTGTTTCCCCGATCATGTCGTGGAATATGGCCATCATACATCGTTGGAACGTGCCAGGAGCATTACATAAGCCAAAAGGCATATGTTTGTAGGCAAAAGTTCCGTATGGGCAAGTGAATGTGGTCTTCTCTTGATCCTGTGGATCAATAAGGATCTGAAAGTAACCCGAGAAACCATCAAGGAAGCAATAGTACTCATTCCCTGCTAATCTCTCAAGCATCTGGTCCATGAAAGGTAGAGGAAAATGGTCTTTACGAGTGGCGTCATTCAACTTACGATAGTCGATGCAAACACGCCATCCCGTAACCAATCGAGTTGGAATTAACTCGTTATCTTCATTTGTGATAACAGTAATACCACCCTTTTTCGGGACACAATGAATTGGGCTGACCCAAGGACTGTCTGAGATCGGGTAAATCAATCCAGCATCAAGAAGTTTGATAACCTCTTGTTTGATCACATCATGGATTTTTGGATTCACTCGCCTCTGATGTTGAACTGCGGGTTTGAAGTCATCCTCCATCAAGATTTTATGAGTACAGAACTCAGGGTTGATACCTTTGATGTCGGAGAGTTTCCAAGCAATTGCTTGCTTATGCGACTTCAAGATTTTAATGAGAGCAGCTTTTTCATCTTTACTCAAATCTCGAGCAATAATGACGGGTAATTTATCGTCACCCTCAAGGAATGCATACTCGAGATGAGGAGGTAAGTCCTTAAGCTCAACCTCAGGAAATTCTTCAGTTTTCTCAACTGATTTGATTTCCTTGTTATGAAGCTCGATGAAGCTCAACTGGGATTGAATCACTAGGATGAGGGGTTGATGATGGATCATCATTGAGCAACTTCTCAATAAGAAGTATGTCCCCCTCAATATCAATTGGAGCGTGATCAATTTCCCAAGGTACAGAATCACTAGCCAAATAAGCTTCAATCTCATCTAAGATGAAGTCGCTTCCCTCAAACGGAGTGATAGAAGGAGTAGAATCGGCTATGATAGGTTGAGAAGATGTGGTGGTATCCCCACTCACAGAATTATGAGAAAAACCAAGAACTTCTTGAGAATACTCGTCAGAAGCAACATCAATGATATCTATTCGGTTAACCGATTCAGAATCATAGTTTGCGGAGTACCTCGAAGTTTGGTCAAGATTGAAGGTGACAGCTTCATTACCAACACGCAATGTGATTTCCTGCTCAAATACATCTATGAGAGCACGGCCCGTTCTCAGGAATCCTCGACCAACAATGAGAGGAACCCGATGATCGGCATCAAAATCAACAACCACGAAGTCAGCTGGGAAATGTAACTTTCCTACTTTCACAAATACGTCCTCAGCAATGCCAAGAGGACGGGATATGGAACGATCAGCAAGCTCGAGAGTCATGCATGTAGGAGTAAGTTCCGGAAGAGAGAGCTTCTTCCATACTGAATATGGCATAAGATTAATGCTTGCACCAAGATCTGCTAGGGCAAAGCATTCAACCATCCCTGGGAATACACAAGGTAAGAGAAATTTCCCAGGATCTCCAAGCTTTTCAGGAAGCTTCTTCAGAATAACTGCTGAGCAGTTCTCGTTAAGAGGAGTCTTAGCCATTTCAAACAGCTTTTCCTTATTGCTTAACATGTGCTTGAGAGTCGATGCAAACTTGGGCATCAGCATGATAGCATCCGCAAAGCTTATGTCAAAATGTAACTCTTGGAAAATTTGGAAAAATTTATCCATTTGATGACTGGCTTTTTCACGGAGCTTTTGCTCGTTCAAGCGTGATGGGTAAGGAATAGAAGATTTGGATTTTGGTTTCTCAACAGGAGCTATAGGAGGTTCAAAAACAACTCCTTGATTAGACTGGGGTTTCTGGACCACTTGAGGTTGGACTACCGAAGGTAGGACGTGTGCGGTACTTTGTGGGTTAGAATAATGCACCTTGTCCGTAGTATCCTTGGTAACTTGACTCATTGGCACTGGTGGAGGTGGCATTGGAGTCGTAGGTCCATTATGTTTTGGAGGTTCACTGTCCACTACCTTAGGAAGAGAAGAAGAATAAGAGGTAGTAGGAACAGCAGGTCCAGTGTATGAAACACCACTTCGGGTTGTGATCGCCTTGGCATCGCCCCTCGGGTTAGCGATCGTGTTGCTCGGTAAAGTACCTGAGCCCGAGGGTCGATCATTTAAAGACTTCTTCAGATCAGCAATCTGACTGACCAACAACCTGTTCATTTCATCTTGGGATTTCATGAACTGCTTCAGTAACTCATCAGATGATGGTCCTGGAGGAGTAATGACGGGAGGAGCTGGAGGGACAATTTGAGGCCGTATGTTTTGATTATGACCAAAATTCCCTTGATTAGGATTCATATTCCCATGAAATTGATTCCCTCGATTGAAATTGTTTTGATGAAGGTTCCCCTGATGTTGGAAACCTTGATTGGGTGCAGGATAGAAATTACCTTGGTTTTGATAACCTTGGTTCATTCTAGGTTGGTTTTGATTCCGGTTGTGATTTTGGTTAAAACCGGGTGGTGCCTGATTAGTGTTAGCACGGTAGTGTGGTTCAGCATGTGGTCGGTATTGATTATGGTTTACCGAAGCTACAGGGGCTTGGTAAAAGGAAGCATCGGTTGCTTGACAATCATAGTACGCGTGTGGACCACTACAAGTTTCACACACCTTGTTTACGGCTTTGACTGGCTCAGGCTTATGAATTTCGCTTTTGATTTCCTTAACATCCTTAATCATACAACGAATGGCATCCGTTAGAGCAGCTATCGGAGCTGCTAACTCAGAAGAGTTACTGGATGAAGGAGCAGGAGTGTTAGGAGTATTGACTTTGTTGCGAGAAATAGGAACTTTTGATTTTTGCTCGCAAATCTCAATCACATCTTTAGGTCTACGATTCAAGATATTGCCGCCTGCGGCTGCATTCAAGGAATCTTGATCATTACCGTTCAACCCATTGTAAAAGATATTGACTTGTTGAAGCTCTGTGAATTCATGATGGGGGCATTTCCTGAGGAGATCTTTGAATCTCTCCCATGCCTCTCCAAAGTTTTCATCGAAATTTTGACGAAATCCAGAAATTTCATTTTTTAGATTAGTCGTCTTTGATGGAGGAAAGAAGTAATTCACAAACTTTTGAACAAGATCCTCCCAAGTTTCGATAGATCGAGGGGGCTCTTTTTCCAGCCAAATCCGGGCTGTCCCCTCAAGAGAGAATGGAAAAAGCATCAACTTGATGACTTTTTGTGGAACATCCTTATAATTGATAGTTGAAGTCAATTTGTTAAACCAACGGATGTGTGCATACGGGTCTTCACGATCAAACCCGTGGAATTGATTTGTAGACACAAGTTGGATCAAATGTGTCTTCAATTCGAAGTGATCAGAATTGATTATGGGTAAAACGATGGCATCTCCATAACCCTCGGTGGGTGCTTGGAGCATTTCCGCCATAGTACGTTCGTCTGCCATTTCGACAGGAGGTGGTGGTGGTAGACGTTCCTCAGTCACGGCTGAAGGAGCTGAACGTCCTCTACGTCTTCGAGGAATCTTTCCAAGTTCAGAAAATGGACTCGTAGAACTGGAAGAACGAGTGCGCATGCACTATGTATAAAAACCAATTTTCAAAACAAATGAGGCAAAACACAAGTGAACTTAACCAATAATCACAAATGAAATGGCTTCTTTGAAAATGGTATACCAAATCACAAGTGACACAAAGGCAAGTTTTAAATCTGATGTTCGGGAACTTATTAATGGTCGCACCCCCAGTTAGGTAGTGCACTGCCTTGATTTGCGGTGGTTGATTTTTATGTATTCAATTAAGTACCACTGAAAAGACGTAGGTAAGATCTGTGCAAATGGGTTTAAAAACTTTTGGACAATATTTTTGTTATCGTCCCGTTTAACCAAATCGTATCTCTTCAAGAATCACCTTAAAAGAGAATACAAAGTAGAAAACGTTCCGATTGTTTTGTTGTTTTTATATTTATTACTATTTATCTACTATTTTTAACTATTTATAATTATAATAAATACTAAAAAGATAAAGAAAAATCTGAAACTTTTTCTAAAAATCCTTTGTGATAACAGAAACCTAAGAAAAAGAGAAAAACAAGATTTGCTTATTAAAAAGTTGAAAAGAAAAATCAAAAAGCTAAAAAATCTTAAATAAACGCTATCACTATTTTTATATTGATGTTTTTGTGATTTTTATTTTTGAAAACTACTTATATAACAATAATATTAAACTTTAACAAAGACAAAAAATTTATAAAACACAAATAAGCAGATTCACAAGCTAAAAAGCCCAACAGTTGGCTTATGAGCTTATTTTTTTGGAATAAGCTCAAACAAGCTTGCAACTTGAAACAAAAGCTAGAACAAGATGGAATAAGGTACAAACTACTGAAATGAAGCTAAAGAATGAAAAGAAACACACTGATAAGCTAGGAATATGCAAATAAGCACTTGACTTATATAATGAAAAACAGAAAATGGGACAATCTTTAAGCTACTAGCAGCCCTACCAAACAAGTTCCAAAATGAAAAACAAGACTTGATACTTCAAGAGGACTGGGTTGGCTTTCCAAAGAACTAGAGAACACAGGATTTGGACAAGTAATAAGCTTAATGCAAGCTTATCAATTGGAGCTTATTTTCTGTGCACAGGACAGATTCTCAGAACAGGTACCCAAGAAAAGCAGTCTAAAAAGCACTCAAAAAGCTAAGAAACTAAAGATTATCATTTTTCTATTTTTCTACACCAACCAAACTTTGATTCCCCAAGAGCTTATAGACCGAATCCTACTAATGAACCCACAATGAAATTCCAAACTTTATTCAAAAACGACCTTTTGAAAATTTTGACTTTTTGAGAAAAACCAAAAGTTGACCAAAATGGATTTTGATTTGATCTAAAGTACTGATGATGTTGTATTAAGGTGTGTTAAGACTGAATATAGCAAGATTAACAACTTGTGAACACAAAATCAAGATCTTGCATCATGACTGCCAACAGTGACTGCACAATGCCCAATCACATGAAATTTTGACTTTTGATGAAATAGGACTTGTTTTCTTGACTAATATGAGTTGTTTAGACCTATTTAGACAGGTTTCCAACAAAACCAAAGACTAGAACACCTTTGAACATAAAAAACCAAACACCCCTTATACTTGACTGTTATGAAGATTTTCAAACCAAATCTCAAGTTTAAACCATGAGCTTAATTTCAGACCTTGTGATATCAATTATTATGACTAATGAAGCCTAAATCAAAAATCAAAACACCATTAAACTAAGACTTGATCAAAATGCACTTTTAACTGTCAAAAGGACAATTTTATAAACCACAAATTTAAAAGAACAAGATACTATTTTTAAGACTTAAACACACTTAACTATGACTAATGAATACTAAGAACAAGAAATTATAACAACTAATCACCCACAACAGTGAAATGCAAAAATACTTAAAAAAAGCTTACAATTGTGATTAAGCTGAAAAACAAGAACCAAGACCAAGGACTACTCCCTATAGAACCCCCACAGGTTCACTAACCCAAGGCCATCCAAAATACACCTTGCTCCAGCTTTTCTTGTACCTTTCAAGTGATTTTTGATTTTTTGACTATTTAATTGCTATTTTTGGTGATTTTTTCTGTTTTGATTCTAAACTGATTTTTTTTTGTATCTAATAGCTTATAAAAGCTATATGGGAGCTTACATGAGTTATTCTAGTCCATACAAACAACAAACAACATCATTTGAAACATTTGAGATTTTGCATAAAAATGAGAAATTGCATAAACTGAAATATACTTTGACACTTGAATTAAAGTTTCACAGAGGCTTTCTTATATCATTAGAACTTGAAATACAAAGTTTTAAGATTACAACATAAACTGAAATTGAAAATTTGACTAAAACGACATGAAAAATAAAAGTTACACTAGATATTACTTTTACAATGCATAACTCCTCTTCTTTATAGACTTTTCATACATCCCATGTGTCTCTGATTGTTTCCCACCAAACTTGAGCCATTGGATTGGCTAGAATCATCCTATCCGTCCACCTTGCATTTTTGGCGCCAATTATTTCAATGAGCAGGTTTTGAGCTTTAATGAATTTGGTTAAGTTAATTAAAGCTTTTGGAGTGTAGAGGGGTTGGAGGGGACATGGAATGGGAGGGTGTTGAAAATGTGGTGAAACCAGGTCTGGTTTTGGGTTTTCTGTTGGGGAAGAGATGGAGCTACAGTAATGGTGGTATAAGGGCGCGTTTTTTTCTCCTTTTGACTTTCTTTGACCACAGATTAATAATACGGGGTGGGGTTCAAAAAGGATTGTGGCTGGGGTCAGAATAGGTTGTGGACTGGAGGTCAAGGCCAAAGGGTCAAGGGCCAAGGATGTTGGGCTTGTGTATTAGATTTGGATTGGGCCTTAGATATATGTTGATCCATTTGGTTTGTTTAAGAATAAGGACCAAAAGTGTAAATTGACCAAACATGAGGGACTGAAAGTGAACATTTCCAAACTTCTCACAAGGACCAATTTTGACAAACATTGATAAAACAAGGGCCCTTTTTACATAAAATCTATTTTTAAAGGTCCAAGGACTATTTTTTGTAAATTTCCAAAGTTTGAGGACCTTTCTTGCCAATTGACCAAAGAATCATTCAAGGATCATTTTTGATAACTTAGAATACTTTAGGGACCTTGAATGATAAATTTCCACATTTTTGAATTTCCAGGGACTAGATTTGACAACTTTTAAAACTTGGGGGACTAAAACTGCCAATTTTGCAAACTTGATACATTTTTCATCTGATTTTGATATTTTTGCAATTAAAACACATAAAACACTGATTTGTGATAATTTGATCATTTTGATGTGTTTTTGAGTGTTTTCAGATGACTTTGCAGTTTAGATTATGTAAAAATGATGAGTATTTGGAAACTCATCAATTAGGAACTTTGTAACGTGTGTTAGATATCGTGATAGAATAGTCAACGGGCTCGTGGATTGGGCTAAGCTAATTGGGCATTAGTTAAGATAAGCTAGCCTTGTATAAGTCCAAGTAACCCAATCCATGTCCAAGCCCACTCGAGGCCCATGGCCAAGCCTTAGGGCATCATCCTCTCTTACTATATATACCCCTCAAGTATGTCATTTGAGGGGTGTGCTTGAGTGTGTGTGTGTGTGTGTGTTTTTCTTTGAAGCAATATACAACTTATTGTTTTCATCTTTCTTCTCTCTATCTCTCTACACATTCATACGAATATCATTCAAGTCACCACTTTCTAACCTTCATCTTTCTTATACGCATAACATACATATGTTTGTTATACGTGTTTGTGTTGGGTTTGCTTAACGAAGTGATAAGGTATATGTGATAAAGGGGTATAACAAGTGGTATCAAGAGCCTAAAGATGGTTTAGAAGTGTTTTTGTTGAAAAAACCGTGTCTTTTTGTGTCAAAAATCTCGCCTTTAAATTTTTTTGGCATTCTTATTCACGTTTCTGCTTATTACCTTCTGATTTTGTGCTTATATTGATCAAAGAAAAGCTTATTCAGTTTTTATCTTGTGTTTATTATGGGCTGATTCAGTCAAAACTGTTTGTTTTTGTTCGTCCTTTATTTAAGTATCTTTTTCTAGTTTTAAGGTCCATTGCACTCCATCTCTATATTTCTGTCCAAATAGTCTCCAAACAGTTTTTACAAGTTTTTTAGTCTATTTCTGTCCAAAAACAGTTTTTTGTCCAAACAGCTTTAAGGTCCAAAACAGTCTTTCTATTGTGGTCTAAAACTGGTCGGAAAAAGCTGTCTGAAAAACATTGCCGGAAAAACTTGGTCAGAAAAAAAGTCAACGAAAAAGTCAAAACCCTCGTTTTTCTACGCATAAGGATTCTGTACTACGCATAAGACACCATTTTTACGCCTAAGACGTTACAACTATCTTCAGATCTTATTACGATTTACTTGGAAAGTATCTCGTACGGTTTTTTACGCATAACCTTACGCGTAAGGGTTGTTTACGCCTAAGAAAAGTTGTTACGCGTAAGAGGGTTTACGCGTAAGGTGGGTTTACGCATAAGTTTTTCAAACAGCTTACGCGTAAGGGATAACTAACAAGGTTTCAAAAGCAGTTTACGCATAACATATCAGAAAAGAAAAAAGAACGAGACTAGTCATTTTCACCATCAATTGTTTATCAATATCACAAATCAAACCGACCCTAATCTCTTTCTCATCATCACAGTTCACAATCTAATCTAAACTAGAAACAACCATTAATCGATTCTCAGAAAAAAGGAACAAATAGATCTCAGTTATCTCTTTAAAATAACAAGATTCGTCCTCAAAACGAAACTAAAGAGATTTCATCATTGATCCATTGTAGAAGCTCTCACTTCTTTCACTATTCGAAACTCTAAAAGAAAGGATCAAAACAAGTTGTGTTTCATCCTCACTTTGTTTCGGTTACTAGAATCAACAACAAAACCAACACACCTACCTTAGATCATTTCTGAAAACGATCTTGAAGTTTTGTTGCTATTGGAATTCATCGAAGCAAATACTAGGAATGAGGTTAAAAGAAAGTCAAGGATGACTGCGTTCTAATTGGTTTGAGATAACAAGGATACTTAAAATTTTGGTGGCTGCGAATTTTTTGAGATAAGTATCAGGTTCGGTAAAGTGAGATTTGGAATTGCAGTTGAAAGAAAGAGAGGAGCGTGGCTGTGACAGCATTTTGTGTGAGGATTAGGTTTAGATTACCAAACATTAGGGTTGTGTGGAATTAAGGTAGTGCTTTATAGTCCGAATAATTAGGGATGAGGCAGATTTTGGATTGGGCTTTAGTGAGTGATCAAAAGCTTAAGTTGTTGGGCTTACTCGAATTTATTGGGTTGGGTTAAGCCTACGCCAAGTGATACATTTTCGGGTATAATTTTGGACTACGATTTTAAGTGAGCTTCCATAATCCGAGATTACTTTGAATTTTGGGATTAAATTTTCGGGTTCATTAGACTATAACTACCGTGCTAGTTATTGGATAATTCGCTTCAAAACAAAAATCACTTCTTTATCGTCTACAAGATCCGTAAATTCATTTCACACGTTCATAATGTCTTTTCTCAACAACTTCCTACCATCGATCAATATGGACTCTATTGTTCAATTCTTTGCTCCATATCCTAAGACTGAAAAGACGGTGTCCGAGACTGAAGAATATTTGACTGAAAATGAGAAAACGTCGACTGATAATGAGCAAAAGGTTGAAGAAAATGAGCTTCCAGATCACTTAAGATATCTTGACTTGAGATTTCCAATTTCATTCGTTGAGCATATGAAGCGCAAGCCGTTGACCGAACAGGAACGAAGTGCAGCATTGTTTGAATCTAAGTCAGATGCACCTGAATATCTGCAGGGTATTAAACACAGTGGTTATAGCGAAACAGAGGATAAGGAATCAACTAGGAATAACTGTTTTATGACTTCGGTTCAGCAAGCTACCTCTGGCAATCACAGCAAAGATTCAGGTTATTTTGATTCAGAATGCAGTGTCAAAGCAATGACGATTCAAGAAAAGGTTCAGTACATGTTGATGTTTGCACATAAAAAGGAGTCGGGAATACAGTTGACTATTGAGGAATACGACTTCACGGAGGCAGGAATGGCAGAATTAGCAAACATAATTGCAACCTCCAGTCATAAAGTCAACCAGCAGGACACAACATCATGCGGTACTTTTGATACAACTCCCGTCTACGACACATATCCACTCAATGAGGTACCAAATTATAGTAATGTTGCTAATTCGTTTACTCATGAGAAGCCACATTCTGTGTCTCCTGCACCTTATTATGACACATATGTGGGAGAGCAAGTTAATAGCAATGTTAACTATGAAACTCCATATATGGATCCTAATGGAGGTCAAGTTGCACAGAATGGTGCTAATGATGAGGAAACACGTGCTTACTTTGAAACATTAATTAATAATTGTGGTATTGAGATTGAGAAAGTCCAAAAGGTCAGTCGCGAAGTTAAGGCCGCGAATGCTAAATTGACCGCTGAGCTTGAGAGTTACAAGGTGAACGCAAATGCTTTTGAATTTCACAAAAACAAAGAGTCAGAATTAGAAATTGGTTATCGAGATTTTGTTTTAAGAGAAAAAGAATTGCAAATCAAGTATAACACACTAGATGTAAATTTTAACTTGAAAATAAAATCTTTAAAAAATGAAATTTCTGATCTAAATGACCAACTTTCTAAACAAAAAACAATGTTTTCTGATCTTGAAAAAGAGAAGAAACAGTTGATTACTGATTTTTCAAAACGAGAAGATTCTCTTCTTGATGAAATTCTTGATAAAGATGAAAAAATCAAAAAATTGGAAAATTTGCTTGTTACAACGGGTCATTCAGCCAAATCAACTAATATGCTGATTAATCAAACAAATCCGTATTTTCATACAACACAAAAAATGGCTCTTGGTAACTCACCTCCTTGTTTCCTCAAGAAAGCTCAGAAAGAACAAAATGTGTTGAATAATGGAAAAGTTGTGCATGAACCTATAATTGTTCATGATTTTCTTGAAACGTTACAACTATCTGATGAGAGTAGATAAAAAATGCAACAAAAGAATCCAGATCTAAAACCAATTGATTATAACAAATGGAACAAAATTAATGGAATTACTTTTGTGTCACAAAAAGAAAAGTCAAAGTTTTCCATCACACCCAGTGTTTCAAACAGTGTGTCAACACCAGTTCCAAAACAAGTTTCAAAACCAGTTTCAAAACCAGTTGTTGTCTCAAATTCTCTTTCGAACATTGAACAAATGTCTTCAAACAATCCTTTTAACACAAGTGATGCGAGAAGTATTTTAGAAAATGTGAAAACTAGAATTGCAGATCTTCAAGAGACTGTTAAAACTAAAACCAATATTACTACTAACATCTGGTTTACTCGTCATGATGACGAAACGAAAAAGTTTTTTGAAACTCAAATTGCCCCTCAGCTGAATGCCATTAGTGCAAGGGTAATTCATTTTGAACAAGCATTTTTGAAAGAAACAGTTGACTTTGTCAAGGATCATAAATCTCTGGTAAAGCAATCTAATGACAGTGTTGAACACATCAAAGTTTTGGAAAATTTAAATGATTCTCTCTTCGAAGATGTTATGACTACCGATATCATGTCCATTATTTTACAAACATATTATGTTGAAGATCATGAAAGACTCCAGTCTGAGACCTCCGAAATTGTTTCAAAATATGAAAAAGCTCTTGAAAAACTTGAAAAAGAAAACGTGTCCTATTTTAAACACCTTGATCGAAAATCTGAGGAATGCAAGTATGACAAATTGTCGTATGAGGGTGCCTACAAGGACATGAAAGAGCAAAATGACATTTTGAGAGCTCAGTTGGAATGTCTAAAAGGGAAGGCTGTGGATACTAAGTTTGCAAAACCATTGACTGAGGAGAAAACAAATGTTCCCAAACCGGTTTTCAAACCAAAAATGTCTATTTCTCAGTTTCCTCCAAAAGTCAACGAGAAAAATGATTTTTCATAAACAGTCACTCCACAGTCTTTGCCTATTAAAAAGAGAATTATCAAAGGTTTTGAAAAACCTGTTTTTGATAAAGAAAAAGTGATTACACCTGGCATTTCTAGGAATAGTACACGGAATGTGACCAAAAATCCAGTTAAAGAATCTGTTGGTTCTAACAACATGGTCAACAATCACTATCTAGAAGAAGCTAAGAAAAAGGCACAGACTCGAAAAGACGGAATTTTAGGTACCACATCTAGTGTGATGAATTCTATAGGATTTCAAGGCAATGCTAGTAGTAGTAAACCTTTACCTAGAAATTCTCAACATAAGACTAGGGATTGGCTTGCATCTAAGAGTAGTTGCGCAAAAGAAAATGCTATGCACGTAGAAAACAACACTAGAGATTCTAAGTCTTTTCCGAACAAGAAACAAATTCCAAAAGACTGTAGTGACAAAGTTAAAGTTGCTGTTTTAAACAAGAATGTTGAATTTGTCTGTCCTACATGTCAGAAATGTGTCTTTTCAGCTAATCATGATGCATGTCTTGCACAATTTCTCAAGAAAGTAAAATCACATGCTAAGGTTCAATCCACTAAGACACCAAACAGAAACAAACTCGTTGACAAGATGAACATGGAAAGGAAACCTACTAGGTGGATCTCATCAGGACGTAGTTTTTCTAAAACTGAGTCTTCCGCTGTATCTGAAAAGAAAACAACTCCTAGATCTTGCCTTAGGTGGATTCCCACGGGAAAAGTTTTCAACAAAGTAGGTCTTAGATGGATTCCCACAGGAAATATTTTTGATACTTGCACCAACACAGATAATAGTGAAACTCATCATGTTAAGGAAGTCGAATCCACTACAACCGTTGATAGTGATCACCCTCGCCGTGAGGAATCATCTACTTCTAACACTGTTATTTGTGCAAATTCTTCTTCTGTAGATGCAGGTACTTGTAAAAGTGTTGAAGGTTCATATACCCCGTGTGGTAAAGAAGAACTTTATGCCAATTTCGCATGTGGAAATCCTTTTCTAGTTCCACTCTTAACTCCACTTTTACTTGTCCAAACTTAATCTTCTTTCTTCAAATCTTCTATGTAAATGTTTTTGAAAAACCAAAATACAAAATCTGAAAAACCAACAAAAACCAAATACAAAATTAGAAAAATTTCAAAAATCCAAAAATATTCTTCTCACGACATGTCTCTCGTATAATCGATATTCTGTACGTTTCTAGAAATTTCATTCAACAATGATACGGACATGTACAAATGCTTGAGAGAGAGTTCTTTAAATGTTTTCTAAAACATGTCATTTCTCAAAAATTTCTTCAATAATGGCTTTCGTATACTTCAGTACGAAACCCGGACATCAAATTAATGGCTTCTGAACACATCAGTTCAGGACCCGCGCTTCAAAGAAAGGAAAGTGCTACGCAAAATCGATTTTCATAATTATCGAGCACTTATCCTAAAACAAATGAAGATAATTTTTCTTCAATATCTTCAAAAGATTTTTTAAAATCTTCATCTTGCGTACCATTGATTCGAAATTTTTCAAAACGATTTTTCAAAATCTCTCACAGTTGGTACCAAGATAACTCCCTCTAAACCCTTAATTGATTCCAAATTTTCTGTAAGAAAAATATGCTTTCTTTAAGGGGGAGTATTAAACCAAAATTGTTCCAAAATTCATGCTAAATCAGTTTCTCTCCAAATGTTTTTCGAAAAACATATCTTTTAATCATTTTGTTTCAAAAACATCATAGATATGCTATTTTTTAGGGGGAGAAACGTGATTAAAATGTGATCAAAAAACGATTTAATGATCGTTGTTTGAATCTCAAAAGAGCTCGACTCAGTCGTAACCAATGAATTGACGAGAAATTAAAGTCAGGAAATGTACCATTTCGAGAAACTTTCTATGGACTTGACCAGGACGGGTAATAATTTCAAGCTAGTTCTCTAGTGATATAAACGTGTCTCGAATCGGTCTAGTTCATTTAAAGTCGATCAATTCAAAAAGTGCGAACTCTGCCCTCTCTGTGCAGATTTCAATTAAAACAATATAAGCACATGTGAAGGGGGAGTGTTTTTTAAAAACAAAACTCTCACGGAGTGTTTCAAACATGTTTTCTATCATAAACACTCTGAGAGATTTTCAAGAAAAATGGTTTTATGGCAACATGGGACAGTCATGGAGTTATAAGGTGACTAAGAATAGGAAATCTGTCCTATGATCCGCCAGAGCCGAAGGGATCTACCGAAGGACACCACCAATAGTTAGTATTAGAAGTCCTCATGTATGATTGAAAAAAGGAGCAATGTGAGAAAGGAGAAAGATTGATGAGTGTGTAAATACTCATCATTTTTGGGTCAATCTGAACTGCAAAACGTTTAAAAATGCTCATAAATGCATCAAAATACTGAAAATATTCCAAAATTGCATTTTATATGTTTCAGATGCAAAATGTTCAAAATCAGATGAAAAATGAGCTAAGTTTGCATAATTGGCAGTTTCAGTCCCCCAAGTTTCAAAAATTGTCAGAAATAGTCCCTGAGCACATAATTTCAAAAGTAAAATCACCAAAGGTCCTTTTAAAATCTTAACTTGTCAAAATTAGTCCTTTGGTGAAAAATGTCAAAAGTTTTGAGAAATTACAAAATTGGTCCTTCAAGTTTGAAAATTGGCAAAAATGGTCCCTGGAAAAATTGAAAATGTCAGCTTTGGTCCTTGTACTTTTTGAGATTGTCATTTTCAACCCTTGAAACAACTTTGAGATATTGGCAGAACAGGTCCTTCCATTTTCAGAAATTACAAATGAAATCCTTGTATTATTAAACCTTTAAACAACCTTGGCCCTTGTCATTTCTCCAATTGGACCCTGCCTAAGCCTTTGAACCCTGCCATTTGGACCCTCTTTATTATTTAATCCCCAGTCAAACTACTTTGACTCCTCCCTTCCCTCCAAACTCACGGGTATACCACTTCTCCATCATTTCCCCCCCCACCCTGCAACACCTGCTAACACTCCACCATCATCACCAACCCTACCCTCTACCCTCCTCCAAACACAACAATCCAAGGATGCATTAAATGCCCACTAAACCTAACACTCAATCCCACAAACTGTTAAAAACAGTTTTGGCGCCAAAAGCCATCCAATGGCCAAAATCTAATCTAGCAATCCAAGGGTCAGTTTTGTTGCTGGGATTTGAAGAGAGAGAGGGGACAAGCTCATTGGAGTATAAAAAGAAGCAAAGAGAAGGCAATTAGGGGAGTACTTAGTTTTATTTCCAAAATGTATGTCGTTTTTCTAATTCCTAGTCTTAATTAGATTGTTAGTGGTAATTTCAAGTCTCAGTTTATTAAGTTAACTTGTTTCATTGTATTAAAACTCTTATCAAGTTTCAATTCAAGTCTTAGTTCACATTTCATACTTCCTGTCCACTGTTGCAAATTGGAGTTTCAGTTTCTTATGTTCACATCTCTAGCAGCTTATTTATAAGCTCATATAAGCTTATATTAGCTTATAATAGCTTTTTGTGAGCCTGTATCCAAGTTTCATGCACCTTTGGAATTTGGTCAACAAAAGTCAAAATGGGGCAAAATAATGCAGAAATGGAAATGGGTTGATGCTGGAATAAAAATGGGTTGATTTATAGCTTATTGGATTGGTTTTGATAGGGTAGATGTTCTGGTTTCAATGGTGGCAAGCCATAGTGGCTAGGGACTATATGTAAATATTTTTCTAGATTTTTCTTAGTTAAATTTGTATTTTTAAATATTTTAATTAGTTTTTAATGTACAATGTGGTAATGACATTCATAACGGGAGTTGTTTGTTTTGTGGTTCGAGGAATTCATTTGATTATGATCCTAATCCGAACTCATTTAACGACCCCTCAAACTTTTCCAATTACCCACCACAGCCCGACCTATCTTCATATAATCAACATATCTACTGTAAATTTTGTGGAGGTCCTCACCAAGGATTTGAGTGTCAATCCGGAAACACGTTTGTCTATGAACAATTTTCCAGTGATGCTCAGAACTTTGGTTATGACCAATATCCATATAATTCACCAGTCCAGACTCAACAGTTTTACTGTTGTGAGTACTGTGGAGGTCCTCACTTCAGCTCTGATTGTCAAATAGGGAACCCAGTTCCTTGTAACAATCATGACTCTCACATGTTTGACAATTTCCAACCTCCACAGCACTATACGGTTCAAACTCCACCTGAGCCGTTGTCTCAAGAAATCTCCCAAGATTTTGAAACCACAATGAAAACACTTGATGATATGATTAGTAACTTTAAGAATCAAGTGAGTAGTGAAAAGACCATAGGAGAATTGCTGGCCGAAGAACGAGAAGAACGAGAAGCTCGCAAATCTAGGGAAGAATTATTAATCCTAGAGCAAGCAGCTCTAAGGCGTTCCCAATTTCTCAAGGCGGCTCTATATGATGATGACGAGGAGAGTTTTTATCCTTTTAAAGATAATATTTCTCAACTCCCTCAGTCAGTTGATATCCCAGCAGTTGAGATTCCATCTCAAACAACTGCTATCACACCCGAGATTCACACTCACTCTCTTATTATGGGGGACGAGCATCTCGACACTGTTCCTGAAAAGGAATCGGACGAATTCATAAAGTCTAGTGTTGAGAACCTTGTCCCAATCCCAAGAGAGTCACAGGGAATTCTCGAGAATTTGTGTGATATCCCTCCTCCTCTTGTCTTCCCAACAGATCATGTTGAGATGTTCTCCGACTCTGATGATGATGATTCGTTATCTTGTGGAGACATCATTTATGTGGAAGATTCACCTTCTGAGCTTGTTAGCTTAGAAGAAGAGAATGATGAAGTTACTGACACTGAAATCAAAGATGAAGCACTTCGTGCAACATTACTGAATGTCAGTCTTCTCATTTCTAAAATCGAGGCTTTCAAAGAGAAATCTATTTCATCTCCTATCCCCATTAAGGGTAGTGACATTCTTTCCGATGACTCTATTCCGGAAATGAAAGCCTTCTGTTTTGATAATATTGGAGAGAAGATTAGTGGCAGTACCACTTCTCATTCTCATAATTCTCTCCTCGATCATGAATCATTTACTTTTGAGGAGTTCGCCAGTGAACCCACTCATATCAATTCTGAATATGATTCATTCACCTTCATGGAGTTCTCAGATGAACTCACTCATATCATATCTCCGCCGGAGTATGATAACTTCTACTTTGATCTAGACACACCCGGGATATGTCTAGACCAATTGAGCTTAAATGATGAGATTCATGCTATTATGAATTCTCCTTCTGATGATGATGAGTTAATCATGATGTTTATCATGATTTTCTATCTCTTCTTCACCTATCCCGTGGCTTCTCCTGTTCTTCACTCATTCGGGAATGAAGACATTATCTTTGATCCCGGCATTTTCATGTACCATTATCTTGAGCCGGGAATATATCTCATCGGTGTGGAACTTTCACGTGCTTCAAATGTTTGTCCAAACATCTTGAATGAAAGTCCGATGGAGATTGTCTCTTCCACTTTGCTTCCCCATGAACAAATTAATTCGGGGTCGAGTCAAGCTAGCGACTCGGTAATCAAAAACAGTAGCTAAACATGGGTTTTCACCCGTGTGTACCACCCTAGTGTGGGGGAGTTGCCCCACGCTGTTGTATATAAAATCTTTTCTAAAAAAAAAAAAAAAAAAAAAAAAAAAAAAAAAAAAAAAAAAAAAAAATCTTTCAAAATAATGGCCGTAGTATTTCCCTTTTACGTTCTATGTTTCGGCATAACCGCCGGTACTTTGAATATTGAGGGCAATATTCATTTCTAAGTGTGGGGGGGAATTCTCACGAATTTTATCATGTAATTATACCGCCTAATTCCCCCGTTTTTGGCCAAATTTTTTTTTTTGAGTAAGTGTTTTACACTTACTCAATTGGTTATCAGTCCGCCTTGTCTAATAAACAAAAGGATTGGCTAATCCAGGAGCAAACGGCTCTTGGTAAAGATATCTCAAATCCGTTGACGCCTTGCAATTTGCCCAAAATTGTATGGTATTCAGCTCACCATATCCTTAAAAGTGAAGAGTTGGCTAGCCCGCAAGTTTATGGCTTGAGGTAAAGGCAGTGGAAAAACCATAATTGGTAATCAGCTCACCAAAGATAATATTGATAATTTATCTAAGAGTTGGCTAGTCCAGAGCAAACGGCTTCTGGTAAAGACAAATCAAACCCGTTGAAAGCTGGTGGTTTGCTCAAAATCACATGGTTATCGGTGTACCATGGTTCTTACTTGAACTGAAACATTTGGCTACTCCAGAAGTAATGGCTTTTGGTAAAGAGATTCAAATCCATTAAATTTTTCTCAAAAGATTGCTAGGGACTAGCAATAGTTTAGTGTGGGGGATTGATGAGTGTGTAAATACTCATCATTTTTGGGTCAATCTGAACTGCAAAACGTTTAAAAATGCTCAGAAATGCATCAAAATACTGAAAATATTCCAAAATTGCATTTTATATGTTTCAGATGCAAAATGTTCAAAATCAGATGAAAAATGAGCTAAGTTTGCATAATTGACAGTTTCAGTCCCCCAAGTTTCAAAAATTATCAGAAATAGTCCCTGAGCACATAATTTCAAAAGTAAAATCACCAAAGTTCCTTTTAAAATCTTAACTTGTCAAAATTAGTCCTTTGGTGAAAAATGTCAAAAGTTTTGAGAAATTACATAATTGGTCCTTCAAGTTTGAAAATTGGCAAAAATGGTCCCTGGAAAAATTGAAAATGTCAGCTTTGGTCCTTGTACTTTTTGAGATTGTCATTTTCAGCCCTTGAAACAACTTTGAGATATTGGCAGAACAGGTCCTTCCATTTTCAGAAATTACAAATGAAGTCCTTGTATTATTAAACCTTTAAACAACCTTGGCCCTTGTCATTTCTCCAATTGGACCCTGCCAAAGCCTTTGAACCCTGCCATTTGGACCCCCTCTATTATTTAATCCCCAGTCAAACTACTTTGACTCCTCCCTTTCCTCCAAACTCACGGGTATACCACTTCTCCATCATTTCCCCCCCCCCCCTGCAACACCTGCTAACACTCCACCATCATCACCAACCCTACCCTCTACCCTCCTCCAAACACAACACTCCAAGGATGCATTAAATGCCCACTAAACCTAACACTCAATCCCACAAACTGTTAAAAACAGTTTTGGCGCCAAAAGCCATCCAATGGCCAAAATCTAATCTAGCAATCCAAGGGTCAGTTTTGTTGCTGGGATTTGAAGAGAGAGAGGGGAGAAGCTCATTGGAGTATAAAAAGAAGCAAAGAGAAGGCAATTAGGGGAGTACTTAGTTTTATTTCCAAAATGTATGTCGTTTTTCTAATTCCTAGTCTTAATTAGATTGTTAGTGGTAATTTCAAGTCTCAGTTTATTAAGTTAACTTGTTTCATTGTATTAAAACTCTTATCAAGTTTCAATTCAAGTCTTAGTTCACATTTCATACTTCCTGTCCACTGTTGCAAATTGGAGTTTCAGTTTCTTATGTTCACATCTCTAGTAGCTTATTTATAAGCTCATATAAGCTTATATTAGCTTATAATAGCTTTTTGTGAGCCTGTATCCAAGTTTCATGCACCTTTGGAATCTGGTCAACAAAAGTCAAAATGGGGCAAAATAATGCAGAAATGGAAATGGGTTGATGCTGGAATAAAAATGGGTTGATTTATAGCTTATTGGATTGGTTTTGATAGGGTAGATGTTCTGGTTTCAATGGTGGCAAGCCATAGTGGCTAGGGACTATATGTAAGTTCAAGCTCAATTTTTTTTAGCATAATTTGTTTTTGTAGCTATAGCTAGTTCTAATCTGTTCATTAAGTAGTGTTTATGTTATTTAGACTTAGTGTGATCATTAAAATAAGCTGGTTCATTATCTGAATCAGTTTTGAGTACAAACCAGTCAAAAAAAAAGGGGTGTTTGGTTTATAGCTTAATCTGTACTAAAGGTGTGTTCATCAGTTGAAATCTGTTGGTTCATGTTTGTTTAGTCCATATATACTCATTTGAGTCATAACTTGTGCCTGCTAATCACCAAAGTCAACAATCCATTTTAATCTGCCTTAATATCTTCACTGTTGTGATTCTGTCAAAACAGAAACTTGTTTTGTGTTCAAAATACATAGAACTAGCTTGCATTAGGTTTAATTTATCTTAAAACATCATAATCAGTCCAAAGATTAGCTTCAAATTTCATTTTGGTCAACTTTTCTAAACTGCCTGCAAAAGTCAAATTGGACAAAATCCATTTTGAGCTCAGTTAGGAAGATTTTTCATGAGATCATCTTTGAGCCAATTTCAGTGAAATTTGGCATTTTAAAAACTTCAACTGGTCTCCTCCCTTATCACCATTTTATTAGTTTTTTGCAATTTTTTTTAAATGTCTTAAAACTGCTTGTCAAGTAGACCTTAATTGCCCTGTTCACAACCTTAGCATAAACTGAGTTTTTCTCAGTTTTGTGCAAGCTTGCACAGAGCTCATAAGAGCTTGTTAAAGTCTGATAATTGGTTTGTAAGGTCTCAGCTAGGTCTACTTTAGGTCCCCATAATTGGTTTCTGATTTCTAGCTTATTTGAGTGCTCATTTTTAAGCTCAAAGTAGTACACTGAAAACTGTTTTAGCTTATAATCTCAAAATAGTCAAATCTGTACATCTTGCAATTCAGAGGCTATGGCTTATTGTTTTTAGTTGCATTTTGGTTATTATAGCATAGTAGAACTTCTGTTCCAGTGCGGTGCTTGTTTGTGTTCATTTGGCTTATTCAAGTGCTTATTCATAAGCACATTCCATAGCAGTTCCATAATCTCACACATAACCACCTGTTTTTCCATTTTTCCTTGATTCAGTACATTATTTTAGACTTAACTTGAATTTTTCAGATTTTTCCAAGTCAGTTTAGTATTTTTCTTGATTTAATTCAGTTTTTAGGCCTTTTTAATTAGCATTTAATACAAATAATTAAGAAAAGCTTCAAAAAAACAATTTTTCATTTTTCTTAAGTTAAGATAAATATAAAAAGCCAAAAAAATATTTTTCTAGATTTTTCTTAGTTAAATTTTTATTTTTAAATAATTTAATTAGTTTTTAATAGTTTTTAATACCTAGAAAATCCAAAAATAATCAGAAAAATATAAAAGTAGTTTTGAAAATTCTATTTTGTTATTTTAGATTTTTCTAAGTCTTAATTTTATTTTTCTAGCTTTATTTCATATTTTCTTGTATTATAAGCTATTATTTATTAGTTAAAAATAGTTTTTAATTAATAATAATGAATTAAATAGTTATAAAATTAATTTTCTTTTTCTATAAATTTTCTTTTATCATTAGGATTGTAAAAATATCATTTTCATATTTTTAGGGTTAATATAGATTTAGTTTCACATTTTCATTTGTACGTCGCATAGTTTTCAATTTCAGTTTTATAAAAACATAAAAACAAAAACATCATTTTGAAAATAGTGATAGCGTTTATTTAATATTTTTTATCTTTTTAATTTCCTTTAATTTGCATTTAAGCCGTTGTAATTTGTTGGCTTTTTATGTAGTTATAATCAATTCACAATACCTTTTTCCGTTCAAATCTCTCGATCACTATACGTTTGGTGATCCATTGCATAGCTCGCTGGGACTTAACGACACGGGGAAACACTATACTCCCCAGATCTTCATTGAGTTCGTTTCTGAACCGTTTTAAGTTTGTTACGGTCGGCCATTCACAAGTGGCCGGCTTGAGTGACAAAACTTGACTGTTTGGGAGCGGATCAAAGGGGTTGAAGAATTAAAAAGAAATGTAAAAGAAAGGGTGAAAACAAATAGCCCTCCATATTCAACCTTAGGGCAGAAACCGGGTTCAATACATATGCTACTGGTTGTCACTAGATGATACTGGTATTGAAGACCAAGACGTCGCGCACTGCACCTAACCTTCTAGCCACTCAATTCCTCTTAAAAGGATTTGTTTCATTCTCACTTGGAACCCTACATAATCTATCGACTTTCTCTTAGAGATCGTTGGTATTGAAGAAGGAGACCCTCTCCCTAGTCTCCGCTCAGGAAAACCAAAATGCACTTATTGAGTCTAGAGCCACGAGATTCGTCAAAAGATCTCATAGGAACACTTGACATGACATCGCTTGCTGTTCACCAATAAGGACACAAGTGATATATTCTAGAGTCCTACGCAGATCTTAGCAATCTGCCAGAACATTTATGAGAAGTTTCACATATGTGATCTTCAGTGATTGAATGGAAACTCCTGCCAGGGTCAACATCAAGCAGCCCTGACAGCAGGTCACTTCGGTAACTCCCCGTGGATTACACTTAGTGTGTCTCAAACGGTCTACACTCGTGAGGTGATGCTTTGGTGTACCTCAGCGACTCATTTGAACTGTAGATGTACTTCGGTATATCGTGTTATCCTACTTGTGGGACTTCAGTTCAGGAACGGCCCTTGTGAGAATTAGAGATGTGTTTTCACACTATGCTGTTAACACCCTCGAAATTCAAACTTGTAAGTGCCGGAATCTGTTTATTGCTAACCACTTTTGATGTTTTCTTCTTATGGAAGCACCGGAGCTGGAATGATCGTGCAGATTCACCTCATGCTCATACCAACATAACATGAAATTTCTCACCATAATCAAAGAATCTACAAAGTTTAAAGACTAGAGAACTTCTCAACATTGGAAAAGTCAAATAGAATTGTGAGCATGGTGGAGAAAGACGTGGAGACACCTAACCTAAGAAGTTGAAAATCGGCAGAAAATACCATTAAAAGATCACAAAGCATGAAGGAACAAAGAATTAAGACTATTCTATATCTACACACAAAGTTCAAGCTCATGGAAATTAAAGACCTATTCAAGTGGAGCATCTTTTGAATGACCACCCCTTAGGGGGAGATTGTTCGCCTTGATTATTTTTATTAGAAGTGATGGTCATTCACGATTAGGAACTTTGTAACGTGTGTTAGATATCGTGATAGAATAGTCAACGGGCTCGTAGATTGGGCTAAGCTAATTGAGCATTAGTTAAGATAAGCTAGCCTTGTATAAGTCCAAGTAACCCAATCCATGTCCAAGCCAACTCGAGGCCCATGGCCAAGCCTTAGGGCATCATCCTCTCTTACTATATATACCCCTCAAGTATGTCATTTGAGGGGTGTGCTTGAATGTGTGTGTGTGTGTTTTACTTATGAAATAGTGTTTCATCTTCTCCTCTTTGTCTCTCTAAAATACACATATCTTCATTCAAGTCACCATATCTTTGCTTCATCTTTCTAGTTATATTGTGTGAAATGATTTGATAAAAAGGGTCCTAACATCTAACATTCTCAAAATCTATACGCCCTGCTTTGATGGTTCCTTTTCCTGTGATTCTTCCTCCATTAGGATCATTCCCAAATGCAACTCTTCCTCCACAAATAGATCTAAAATCTGACAGAATCTCCTTGTCTCCTGTCATACTTTCAGAGCAACCACCATCCACAATTAGATGATCTTTAAGCTCTTCTTTTGGGTTGCCCTGCACAAAGATAAAAGAGTTAGTGTCTTTTAGGAACCTAAGCCATTACTGACTTGTGTTCCCCTTGTGGAGTAACATACTCAAATTCCTTGAGTATGTAATCTTCACAGTTTTTGTAGACAGAATCAAGCATTATCTTTTGTTTTAAAACTTGTGGTGGATTTTCAGCAAAACTTTCTTTTTCAACAAAAATCTCCTTTTCTTTTACCACAAAATCTTCTTTAACAAAATCTCTGTTTCACCAGTACTTGTTGAAAGTATTGTTTGTTCATCATCAATACTTTCCTTCTTAATCCATTTAGTTTTAACTTCTAGTGTAGAGTCCCTTGATCTAGCTACTTTCTTGGAGTTGTAACGCCTTCTAGATTGATAGTAATTAGATCTCCTAGTGTTCCTATTCCAAGAGGTGTTTGGTGAAAACTGAGCAGTACTTTGAGAAAGTATTGTATTTTTCTTAACAGTACCTTGGAAAGTGTTTTAAGGCATTGGAGGTTTTGAAAAAGGTCTTCTCTAGCGAGGGTACCTATAGTCTGGTGAGAAGTTTCTATGGTTAACCCTATGTAAATGATTCCAAGCTGGTCTAGTCTCCCTTGGTTTTTGGTTGACAGTTCTGTTCTTTAGGAACTTAGGTACTCTGAATGTAAGTCACAGTCCTTAATCAAATGATCAAGACTAAAACAAACGAAACATTGTTTTTTATCTGTAATCCCAAAATTTCTTCTTCTATGTGTATTACCAAACCTATCCTGACTTCTAGGTGAGTGATTAAAAATGTTTTGACCAAAATTATCCCAAAAAGGTTTAGCATTATTGTGAAAAGGTTTTCTTAAAGGTACTGATGAAGGTGTAGCAGTACTTTGAGATGTAGCAGTACTTTGAGGTGAAAGTACTGCTCGACTTTTAACATCATCTACCTTAGGTGTCTCAACTATTTCTTTTGGGGTTTCAGACCTAGATTGACCAATAAACTTCTTTCTAAACTCTAGGTTGTCTACACCAAAACGAGAAACATCAGGTCTAAAAGGTTGATGACTACCAGTGGGATGTGGGACAGCATGATAACCCTTGTCTTTCTTATATTCAGGAGGTGGTTCACTAAATGATTACTCATTACTAGATGTGTCAACATAGTTAATAAGTTCATCATCACTAGTGGTTATATCCTCAAAATCAAGGTCATCCTTATCACTAGGTGGGTTTTCTTCTACACTACTGAAATCCATACCAAAACCTAGTCCAGTCCTATTGTAAGCCCTTCTCTGTTTTTCAACATAAGTGACATGAGAAAGACCAGATTCTTTCCAAGCAGCAAACTTTGCTAACAATTCATCTCTCTCCTTAATCAGTTTCTCAATTTCAGAAATCTTATAATTTAACTTCCATGCACTTAATTTTAACTGATAATCCTGTTGTTCATACTTTTCTGCCCAAGCCATTTCATTATTTTCATGTGTTATAATTTTGGCTTCCATAGACTCTAAAGTAATTTGATAACCAGCTACCTCAGACCTAGCCCTTATACAGTTATCTCTTTTAATCACATAACTATTAAGTACTTTTTGATAAAAGTCATGACACTTAGAACATACCTCAGAGATAGGGGGTGAGCTTGGTGAAGTGGCTACCATAGCAAGTAGAATAGGATCATCTTCACACTCCATGCTCCAGTCAAAGCTTCCATAACCATCTTTAGACTCCATAGCAGCATGTCCAGGTTCCTCATCAAAAGCTGTGCTCTAGTCAAACTCTTCCACAGAATCCTCCACAGCTACCATACAGTAGGTTACTGGTTCATCATCAAACTCAGCACTCCAGTCAACCTCTGATACATTCTCTTGAGCAACCAAAGCTTTTGTTTCTGTAATAGGAATTGCTTTCAACTCTAGCTTTGGTTTCTCAGTTATCCTGTTTGCTTGATATTTAGCAAACCTGCATTTCCTTGCAAAATGTCCACTCTTTTGACAGTTGAAGCATTCAATCTTGGATTTGTCAAAAGTGATTCCCTGTTTTGGTTTGAAGTCAATGCCTCTTCCTGTCTTCTTCATAAACTTCTTGATCCTTGCAGTGATCATAGCTACTTGCCACCTGATATCAATTTCTTCAAGAGCATCCTCTTCAATCTGTGAGAGATCTTCTTCATAGGTGACAGGTAAAGTAGCATGTTGTGCAAAGAAAGAGCATACGACTTCATCTGAGTGGATGGTAGGTGTTGGTGTGGCTTGCTGAGCAAAGGTGGGGGTAGAATAGGCAACAGTAGTTTAAGCAACAGTACTTTGAGTAGGAGAAGCAGTACTTTTAGTGGAAGTACTGCCTCTCTTTTCAGATGACAAAAAGGCAATACTGTGAGATTTTGAACTAGTTTGGCCATTCATCTCATGCTCATACACCTTCAGATGATTGTAAAGATCATCAAAGTCCATAACATCCAGACCAGGTTGTCCTCTGATCATTGTAGCAAATACATGCCATGTCGATGGCAAACTCCTTAAGAACTTTAGATTAGCATCTTCAATTGAAACCTCTACTTTGTATAGCTCCAGCATGCTGAGAAGATTTTGGAATCTGTCATAGGCAGCATCAAGGCATTCTCTTTTTCCAACAGTGAATGTTTCAAACTGCTGCTTCAACAGATTTCTGTGCATCTTTTTGGAAGCATCATTACCTCCAAACCTTGTCTTAAGAGCAGCCCAGAGTTGCTTTGCATCTTTAGCATCATGAAATTTGAGTAGATGACCATCTGGAATAGCAGACAACAGTATATTGAGAGCCTTCTCTTGATTTCTTATTGTTGCTGCGGGTAAGACAGCCTTAGGTGCTTTGGGTTGTCCAGGAACATCAATAGGTTCTGGAACGTCTTCATTACCATTGACAATTACATTCCATAGTGCATGGTCTGTAATTGCAATGTACTTCCTCATCTTCATGCTCCATAGGTCGTATTCTCCCTTCTTAATGATAGGTATCCTGAGTGAGGTGATGGATGGTGGTGGAACAGCTTCAGTCGACATCTTTAGGTTTTTGTTGTTAACTATGTTTTAAGGTTTCTTCTTAGTCAGAGTTTCCACACAAGCTCTGATACCACTTGTTGGATCGATGTACTCTAACCAAACTAACTTATATAGCTTGTTAAGGGTTTAATAACTTCGGATAAATCCTAAGTTGTTAACAATGAAACACTGAGTAATCTCTATTAAGTACGCGGAATTTACTTAACAAAGCTAAGAAGAATATAATATTAACTTTCAACGACTTTATTAATAACTCTAAATCTGCTTGTTATGCAGATTCTTAAACAACTCTAAAACTCTAATAATAATCATACTTTAGGATTCTAAAACATATATCTCTAATGCCAACCTAGGAGTCCTTTTATAGGCTTAAGGATAACCCTAATCTGTTTACAATTTGTATCCTTGTACGACCAGTAATCTAAACAAATAATATTCTAGAATAAGAAAGCTTTCCATAAACGAATATAGCAGTTCTTTCAGCTTTGCAGTACTTTGACTTCGACAGCAGTACTTTGACTTTCTCTTTAGCAGTACTTTGACTTCTTCCAGTACTTTGTCATTCTTCAGCACTTTCATATCCCAACATGTTGCCTTTGCTACTAAACATGTTGCTCTTCCAGAAGAGTGAAGACTCTTCATATCCTGATTGTACACATCATTGGTTCTTGGTACTCTCAGTATGACCAAGTTATCATCAACAAGCTTGAATTCAAGGGAAAGGATGAGACATTCTGTGTCAGTGAATAACACAGGGTGTTTCTTATCACATATCTGAGAAACTGACAAAAGGTTGAATTTGAGCTCCTTCACATATCTAACATTTTCAAAGTCTATGCTTCCTGCCTTAATAGTTCCTTTGCCAGTAATTCGTCCTCTACTAGCATCATTCCCAAATGCAACTCTTCCTACACAATAAGATCTAAAATCTAACAGAATATCTTTGTCTCCTGTCATACTTCCAGAGCAACCACTATCCACAATTAAATGAACTTTAAGCTCCTCTTCTGGGTTGCCCTGCACAAAGATGAAAGAGTTAGTTAATTTTAGGAACCCAAGCCATTACTGACTTGTGTTCCCCTTGCGGAGTTATATACTTAAATTCTTTAAGTATGTAATTCCCACTGTCTTTAAGCACATGATCAATTATCTTTGGTTGTTCAAAAACTTGTGTTGGTTTTTCAATAAAAATCTCTTTTTCATCCAAGTTTTCCTTTTTATTTTCAACAAAAATTTCTGATTCACTCACACTTGCTGAAAGTACTGTTTGTTCCCCATCAGTACTTTCCTTCTTAACCCATTTGGTTTTAACCTCTGGTGTAGAGTCCCTTGATCTAGCTGCTTTCTTGGAGTTGTAACGCCTTCTATATTGATAGTAGTTAGATCTCCAAGGGTTCCTATTCCAAAAAGTGTTTGGTGAAAACTGAGCAGTACTTTGAGAAGGTACTGGTTTTGGCTTAACAGTACCTTGAAAAGTGTTTGAAGGTACAGGGGGTTTTGAAAAAGGTCTTCTCTGATGAGGGTACCTATAGTCTTGTGAAAAGTTTCTATGGTTAACCCTTTGTGAGTGATTCCAGACAGGTTTATTCTCTCTAGGCTTATGGTTGGTAGATCTGTTCTTTGGGAATTTACTTAGGTACTCTGAGTGAAAGTCACAGTTCTTAATCAAATGATCAGGACTATAACAAACAAAACACAATTTTTGACTTGTACTCCCAAAATTTCTTCCTTTAGGTCTATGATTTAAAGTATCATGTCTTTTTGGTGAATGATGAAAACTGTTTTGACCAAAATTATCCCAAAAAGGTTTAGCAGTATTTTGAAAAGGTTTTCTTAAAGGTACTGTTGATCGTGCAGCAGTACTTTGAGTTGAAGGTACTGCTTGACTCTTAACATCATCAACCTTAGGTTTTTCAACAGTTTCTTTTGGGGTTTCAGACCTAGATTCACCAGTAAGCTTTTTCCTAAACTATAGGTTGTCTACACCAAAACGAGAAACATCTGGTCTAATAGGTTGAAAACTACCAGTGGGATGAGGGACAGCATGATAACCTTTGTCTTTCTTATATTCAGGAGGTGTTTCGCTAAGTGATTCCTCATTACTAGATGTGTCTACATAGTTAATGAGTTCATCATCACTAGTTGTTATATCCTCAAAATCAAGGTCATCCTGATTACTAGGTCGGTTTTGTTCTATGCTACTGAAATCCATACCAAAACCTAGTCCAGTTCTAATGTAAGCTCTTCTCTGTTTGTCAACATAACTAACATGAGAAAGACCAGATTTTCCCCAAGCAGCAAACTTTTCTAGCAATTCATCCTTTTCCTTAGTCATCTTTTCTAGTTCAGAGACCTTGCATCCTAACTTCCATTCACTTAGTTTTAACTGATAATCCTGTTGTTCATACTTTTCAGCCCAAGCCATTTTTTTATTTTCATGTGTTATTATTTTGGCTTCCATTGACTCTAGAGTAATTTGGTAACCAGCTACTTTATACCTTGCCGTTCTACACTTATCTCTTTCAGTTACATAATCATTAAGCACTTTTTGATAAAAGTCATGACACTTAGAACATACCTCAGAGATAGGGGTGAACTTGGTGAAGTGGCTACCATAGCAAGCAGAACAGGTTCATCTTCACTCTCCATGATCCAATCAAAGCTTCTTAGACCATCTCTGGAATCCAACGCAGCAAATCCAGGTTCCTCATCAAACGATGTGCTCCAATCAAACTCCTCAATTGCCACCATATAGTAGGTTACTGGTTCATCATCAAACTCAGCACTCCAGTCAACCTCTGATAGATTCTCTTAAGAAACCAAAGCTTTTGTTTTAGTAATAGGAATTTCCTTTAGTTCAAGCTTTGGTTTCTCAGTCATCCTGTTTGTCTGATATTTAGCAAACCTGCATTCCCTTGCAAAGTGTCCAGTCTTCTGACAGTTAAAGCATTCAATCTTGGATTTGTCAAAAGTGATACCCTGCTTAGGCTTGAAGTCAATGCCTCTTCTTGTTCTCTTCATGAACTTCTTGATTCTTGCAGTGATCATAGCAACCTGCCACCTTATATCAATTTCTTCAAGAGCATCCTCTTCAATTTGTGACAAATCCTCTTCATAGGTAACAGGTAGTGTAGCTTGCTGAGCAAAAAATGAGCATACGACTTCATCAGAATGGATGGTGTTTGTTGGTGATGATGTGTGGTTGGTCATGGTTGTGATATAATGAGCAGGATATCCAGTACTTTAAGCAACAGTACTTTGAGTAGGGTGAGCAGTACTTTTAGTGGAAGTACTGCCTCTCTTTTCAAATGACACAAAAGTTATATTGTGAGACTTTGAACTTTTTTGGCCATTCATCTCATGCTCATATACCTTTAGATGGTTGTAGAGATCATCAAAGTCCATAGTGTCCAAACCAGGTTGTCCTCTGATCATAGTAGTAATCACATGCCATGTAGATGGCAAACTCCTTAAGAACTTCAGATTGGCATCTTCAACAGATACCTCTACCTTGTATAACTCTAGCATGCTGAGGAGATTTTGGAATCTATCATATGCAGCATCAAGACCTTCTCTTTCACCAATAGTGAAAGTTTCAAACTGTTGCTTCAACAGATTTCTGTGCATTTTCTTGGAAGCATCATTACCTCCAAACCTTGTCTTGAGAGCAGCCCATAACTATTTTGCGACCTTAGCATCATGAAACTTGAGTAGGTGTCCGTTAGGAATGGCAGACAAGAGTATGTTGAGAGCCTTCTCTTGATTCCTTATTGTAGCAGTTGGCAAGATGGGTTTAGGTGCTTTAGGTTGTCCAGGAATATCTACAGGTTCATCCACAACTTCATTACCATTGACAATCACATTCCACAGTGCATGGTCTGTAATTTCAATGTACTGCCTCATCTTCATGCTCCATAGATCGTACTTTCCCTTCTTGATGATTGGTAATCTTAGTGAGGTGCTGGATGGTGGTGGTGCAACTTCAGTCGACATCTTTAGGGTGTTTTTAAGTAGGTTTTGAGGGTTTCTTCTTAGTCAGAATTTCCACACAAGCTTTGATACCACTCGTTGGATCGATGTACTCTAACCAAACTAACTTATATAGCTTGTTTAGGGTTTAATAACCTCGGATAAATCCTAAGTTATTAACAATGAAACACTGAGCAAACTCTATTAAGTATGCGTAATTTACTTAACAAAGCTAAGAAGAATTAACTTTAACTTTCAACGATTTTATTAATAACTCTGAATCTGCTTGTTATGCAGATTCTTTAACAACTCCACAACTCTAATATCGTACTTCTCTAAAACTCTAAAAACACGTATATTCTAATGCCAATCTAGGGGCCTTTTATAGGCTTAAGGATAACCCTAGTCGGTTTACAATTTGTAACCTTGTACGACAAGTAATACTATACTAATCTAAGAAAATTCTAGAATTACATAATGATCCTTAACGCTTTTGATAGAGACCATTGAGACGACGATCAAGATTCTCCAACATTTTGAGACGACCTCATCGAAGTTCAGATTCTCCAACATTTTGAGACGACGATCAAGATTATTGATAGAGATAGGAAAGTACTTCTCAATAGTTGTAATATGTATCATGGCCTCTTCGAGCAATTGCTCAGTTGTTTTGACAGGAGGTGGTGAGGCAGGTGGTGTGGCAGCATCACTGATTGTGACAACAGCTAATGAATCTTTCGCGGGTTAGGGTGGTGGAAGTGCGGTTGTATGAGCAGGTGTGATTGATGGAGTAGTAGCAGCAGTAGAGACCATTGGAGCAGACATCGGAGGAATGGTTGAAGAGTCTTGTTGAATAGTGACTAAGAACATGGACTGAACTTCTTCCTTTTCATTAGTTTGCTTTTCTGACTCGAAGTCTGAGGGTCCGTCTTCTAAGAATTGGTCACCGTATGTAAGATCAGGTTCAAAAGTTTTAAGTGATGACAACCAATCATCATTTCCCCCAACTTCCATATCATGCCTATTGGTGTCCATCTGTACAGACTCTGTTTCAAGGACAGGAACTTCTTCAGTAAAGGGAGATGTCTCCTGGCTTTCTGCCTGTGTATCACTGGAAGCAGGGGATTCAACCGATGTATCTGACACATCTTTTTCCATCCCAGATTGTACTTGTACAGAGGATGATACAACATCTCTTTTCTTGAGTTCAAACTGAGTAGTTATTTTAGGAGGTGGTGAAGAGATTATTAGTAGCATATAAGCAGCTTGTTCTGCTTCTCCTCCAGCAATTCCTTTACCTTTGTCTTGTATGGCAGGATTGATTTGTCGTGGTGCTGGCTCTGGCTCTCTTATCACAACCCCTCCCACTGGTGTTCTCATGTTCAGGCTTTCCAGGCTTTGTTTAATCCCTTGTTGCAAAGCAGCCTCGTCTTCATCAATCAACCTCATCTCACTTCCTGGAACCTTGGTTCCTTCATCATTACCTTTACCTATGTCTCTCCTTCTCCTCTTTTGTATTTGTGAAGGAGAGACATTAGATATAGAGCTATCGGGACTCTTCTTTTTCTTAGGTAGCTTTGAGTAGGTGGACCCTGATTATTTTGATTCTGATTATGTGAGGGTGGACTTGGGTATGTCATCAGCAGTTGTGGCGGAGGATTTCTTTACATATCTTTTGAAATAATCAGCATTCTTGATTCTTTCAGTAAGCAAAGCTTCAGGAACAGGCATTCCAAAGATCTCCTTGTCATGTCCTCCGGCAATATATTTAATATTGCCAAGAACGAATTCATCGTTGGCTTGATGCAGGGCTGACTCGCTTGGTGGGTTGAACTTGTGAGTTTGTTGCAGATGATGGATAATGAGTTTTGAGAACCTGATGCTGGGAATCACTCGTTTACCAAGACCTTTTCTTCCTTTGACTTTATTCTCAGAGTTAATTCTATCGGTGATAAATGTGTCTAAGGAAAAGATGAATTCTTCCCAAATAAGTTCAGCGAAGTCGATATTTTTCCCTTTGACTATTCCCCAAAGTATTTGCATTATGGGAGCTCGTACTCTGTCTGTCCCTGACGTTTTACCGGTTAGGCATAGATTGAGAATCGTTACGATTGATCTCCATGGTTGATATATTTTGGCATTGATGAGTGATGAAATCTTGGTTAGTCTTTCCGGGTATCCCAATTCATCGACGAAGTCTAAAATTTCTTGAGTGGAGGGTGGAATGATGAACTTGTTGGAAGGGTCTCTTGGTGTGATCTGAAGAGCATCCCTGAGCGTTTCAACTGAGATGTCATACCATTTGTCTTCAAGTTTACACGAGTATGTAGCCGATATCTTATCCCACGTAACAGTTTTCCAAAATTTCTGAAGATAAATGGAGGGAATTGTGCAACGCTTGGTTAAGGTATTAAAGAAGTTGGTCTCCTTCAAGATGTCGAAAGCAAATCGGTAAGTTGGATTTTGTTGCCCTCTATCCACATCTAAATAGTAGTTGCTCTTAGCAATTGAAACCCATTCCGCACGTGGAAGTAATTCTTCATTAGTTAGAGTGACAGTTGGTGCAGAGGCAGCAAGTATATCAGAGGATGTAGTGTCAGCCATTGAAATTTGATAGTTACACATACAACAAAAACCATATCCAGGAAATTTGTTAGGTTAAGACACTGATATCCCTTATGACCAATTCATAGCCCAACATATAGAGAACTAAGAAAGTTGGATATGACAAATATGGGGACATAGGATGCACATCTCAGAAAAATGTAATCAGTATGCAAAAACTTATAAGTGCAGGATAAATTGAGAGAGGACATCAAAAATATAATACCACAAGCAAAATTGACAAAATGTATGTTAACTCGCAAACTGCAACTCGCTTTGGAACAAAAATTTGAGCAACTCGCATAACACAACACGCATAGGTAACAATTAGCTATCAACTCGCATACGTCAAAACATATGAGGAAATTCGCATATGGAAACTCGCATCCATCAACACGCTATGGTCAAAGTATGATCAACACGCATAGTGTAACTCGCATAGGACAAAGTATGTGATAACTCGCATACATCAAAATGTATGTGACAAGTCGCATATAGCAACTCGCATAGCTTGATAGGTAAGAGGCAATTCGCATACACCAACTAATCATGCAACTCGCATATAGCAACTCACTTACAGGAGTGTCATAAGGCAACTCGCATATAAGAAACTATGGGGAACTCGCTAAGAAGAACACAAGATAAACGACCCAACCATATATCAAACACATGATAATTAACATACGGATAAGTCACAAACTTAAACAGATCATTCTGCAAAGAACCAGAACACAAATCCTATCAAAACATCATACGAGACGGAACATGCATCAAATAGATAAAAAAATTAGATCATACAAACCGCCCATCTCAGATCATGATATAGACAGCCCTAAGAAATGTCATCTAAGACTAATTTAAATTTCATTTATCAAAGAGATTCAAACCTAGAAACTGTAATTTTTTGATCGAGTCGATTAGGATATGACGAAATCTGCACGATGGGATAGGGTTAGATATGGTTCAAGTACAAATCATGATAGAGTTATGATAAGCAAGATCACATAGCAAAAACCTGCCACACAATTACCTGTTAGTTAACTCACTTGTATGAGAGATGAGAGAGAAAGTTTATTTTTGAAAAACTTTGACTAATAAGTATGCGTGTTGACCATGACATAACACGCATACATAATTATATAGTTAAAGCTGGTTGACACATTTGGTCCCTATACTTAGCAACTCGCATACTTGACCAAAGGGGGCAACACGCATGCATAAACTAGTTTGGTCAACTCGCAATATGTCAACACGCATGGACCAAATAAACAACACGCATTCTATCAACTCGAATGAGATATAATAGCAACTCGCATATAGTAAAATCATAACAAAGATTGCTTAGCTAAAGAGACAGTCATATCAGTTCAGAATTCATACAGTTAAACAACTTAAGTCACACCACCAAGAATAATAAAATAACACCACATAGGAAGTAACAACCAGACCACACAATTAAGAAAGCAGATACATGCAACCTAAATGATCATGATAAATCAAACCCAAGTACTAAATCACAATTGAAGGTGAACAATTCTCCCCCTCAATCAATGATACGGGATAGAATGTAATCATTGATTGATTCAGTAACTTGACAGTGGGTCTATGAGAGCTTAAGTGTGTGATTGTTAAGACGAGTAAAGCTAAAGATTATGAAGACTCTGTTCGAACTTCATCTAAAGCCCCGTGTCATTGTTGAATGACATTTCTAGGACCGTAGATGTTATCGATGACAGAAATTTGTAAAAGCGAGTGTAATAATTAATTGTACAAGACTTAATGAGAACGAGTCCTGAAAAGAGGTGATCAGAAGTCAGAGTACGAGGTACATCAATTCTGACATGCTACAGTTCCAGAGTGAGCAGTCTTCATTTCTGTTGGAAACCAGGTCATGATGTTCATAAATGAATTGAGCATTGTACCTGAAAAAGACTGAGCACACTTTGCACTAATCGCACATGTAGTATTACAAATAGGTGGGTTAGCGACAGGTGTATCCTCATTTTTTGATGTAGTACAATCAGGTCTAGAAGTATCACTGATAGAAATCCCATTAAGTCCAACATTCTTGAAGATTTTACCTGTGGGCATCCACTTAAGACAAGATCTAGGTGAGTAAGTTCGTTTGGTACCTGTGAACTTAAATAGTCTACCAGTAGGAATCCACTTAAAACAACTGCTAGCAGAGTTAGATGAAGCCAAATCCCTGTTCTGAACATTGGTCCTATTGCAATTAATTTGTTTCTTAGGGGATTGGTCAACCATTTGATGCATCTTATATGGACTAGATGAGTTCCTTATATTCCTGATCTTAGAGTTTTGAACATTCAGCTGGGATTGTTATTCATCATATCTGAATGAATTACTGAAGTGACTGGTTTTGACGAAACTATATTCTCATCAACTTGGGAGGCAAGCTTAGATTTAGAGGATTTACATATTTCTGTCTTAAATGCATTTGGCTGCCTAACTACAGCTCGTACTGTATTTTTAAGTGCAATTGGCTTCCCCAAGGTCGATGGTTTTGTAAACTTAGTGTTCACACTATTTCCAATGGTTTTCCTAAGCTCATTTTTTAAGGCAACTATGGTGAAGCTTTTATCCAGAATTTGGGCTTTGAGGGCATCAATGTCTTTCAACAAGGACTTAGTTTGATCTAACAGCTTAGAATTTGTGACAACTCGTATTTTCAGGTCATATTTCAAAACATTATTCATGCTTCATCATTTATCGTTTATCGTAAACTGGGTTTACGAGTATCAAATTCACGTAACCGTAATGGTTTAGCTGTGAATTCATGATCATATCATCGAGGACATTTCATATAGACTAAGTTTAGTCTACATATCATCAATAACATCATTCCATATCGGTTCATGCATGGTTTTGCATTTTTCGTTAAACGTTTAATTTTATATTAAATAAACGTTATCGCGTAATTAATTATTTTGAACAATTGATCCGTTACTTCCAAAAATTATCCTGATATATTTTTATACTCATATTAAGTTATAAAAATAATATTATGAGTTTACCCAGTGTTTTAAATTTATTTTGTAACTAAATTGTTGTATTTATATAATTACGACGTTTTTCTTAAATTCGACACGATTATTATTATTTCACTCAAATTTTGCAAGAAATGTATTTTTATAATTTTTATGACCAAAATATATTTTATCTTGACCCGTGAAAATTTATTTTTATTCAACGCTACCCTAAATATTTACAAATGCTACAAGTTACCACTTAACCTCAAATCTTTTACAAGTATTTTACACTTATACAATTAGAAAAAAAAAAAAAAAAAAAAAAAAAAAAAAAAAAAAAAAAACATAAACAATAGATGACAAGCACCCCTTGTCGACACAAGGGGTGAATCATCAAAGATATTTGCAAAATATCAAGTTAAAGTATTACACAAATACTTTCATTTCATTTATCTCATTTCACAAAAAGTTAGACCAAGTTTCCTTTGCTTTTCTCTCAAAATATACGGCAGCCAAGGGATCAAAAGGAAGAGTCATTCCAAGTTTACAAGACAAGTTTTATAAACACTAGTATCATTTGTTGCAAGGTTTTGTAATACAAACCTCAAGTGATTAGGAAAACCATTGTGTCCATAAACCTCATCATATCACTAGTAAGCATTCATATTCATATTTTTATTTCATATTCATTTTCATGGTCATATCATTTTTATTGAGAAACATGCAAGTCTCATGATGCTTATACCATTTTTAAGGTTTTTAAGGTTTTTATATGTTAAATATATATAATCCATCCTATAATTACTCCTTGTTATATATTAGTTTTGGTGATGTCTAGGAACCCATGACACCCTAAGAAGGTGTATGGTAGGATTAGAATAGCTTCGGAGTTGTTTTGAATGGGTTAGAATAGGTTTGGCGCGAGAAAAACTCATTTCGACACGTTTTGAAAAGGGTCTGTCCTTAAAATTAAATTCTGGAAAATCCGACAGTGGGTATAATATTTTGGGCTATATATTTATAAAATACACTTTAAAACGAAACCGTGGCCGCTTGAACGGATTAAAACGGAGTTATAACGAAGAAGTTATGAATTTTTCAAGTTGAGCGTCAAAAACTATAAATTCTGGAAATTTCAGCATGAAAATGTCACTCTTTACGAGTCAAAAATGAGTCTTAAGCTTTATAAATTTTGTCGAATTATCAAAAATATATTAGTATACTTTGACACGAATCTAAGGATGTAGAAAACGTAGAAAACGGACTTGTAACGAGCAAATTACACGCGATAAACAAAAGTTGCCGTAACTTTATTCTATTAGCAACATTAATATATTTTCTATTAAACATATACTTCGGCAACTAGGGACCATGTTGAGGGTCGTTTTTAACATGGACGTAATACTTATTATAAAAAGATGTCTTCTAGTAAAAGTAAGTTCGCCAACCATATTTTCCAAAATGTCCAACCGTTCGTCAAGCGGAGTTGTAATGATTAAAATACGGTCGCTCAAAGTTTGCCGAAAACCACTCTTAAACACACAAGTACCATACTTAACCTATATTTTTCTCTAAGATCGAGACCTCTAGGATGAAAACTTAAATGCTAAAACTTTGAGATAATGATACAAGCATTCCAAAACCGTTGAGTTCGTTTCCTAAAACTCGACGTGCACCATTTTACGACTAGCTTTTCAAGGCCACTTATCCATTTTCATGAAATGTCAAATGACATTATTTTACGACGAAAAGTTACAATTTTATAATAAATCATTAAATGATTATCGTAGGATATCATTTCAACATAATTACTTGAAAAGTAATTTATAAATGGTCAAGACGTTAAAAGATTATATTTTCGACGAGAAGTATTGTTTTCAAAATTTCACAAGTGGTATAAATATCATCCGAATTGCATGCATAACATTACATCATAACTTATTATGTATCATATCATTCATAATAGGTCAAGTTTAGTGATTCACGCTACATTTCGGTGTACTCACTTTTGCCATCGCATCATTGTCCAAGTGAGTTTCCATAGCCCCATTTTCAATTGTTTTAATGCTTTTATTAAACTCTTTGGGGGAGATACATGCTCAACTATTTTTATGACTATCATGATTATTTGAAACTACATGCTTAACTGAACTGAATGTTTAGTCATATTCTATATCATAAATCATGGAACTAAATGTCTTGGGATTATCATTGAGCTAATTGTCGTGGTATTATCATTGAGCTAATTGTCGTGGTATAATCATTGAGCTAATTGTCGTGGTATAATCATTGAGCTAATTGTCGTGGTATAATCATTGAGCTAATTGTCGTGGTATAATCATTGAGCTAATTGTCGTGGTATAATCATTGAGCTAATTGTCGTGGTATAATCATTGGGCTAATTGTCGTGGTATAATCAGTGAACCAAAGGTCTTGGTATAAACATGAACTAATGGCCTTGGAACGATCTAAACTATACGAATTATGTGTTATGTCAAGTAACTATTGATACATTAAGTTATGTACTGTTATGTGAATTCATTTGACATCATGCATTTGAACATAAACTATACATATTTTGGCAATGGGTTGTAAACACACAGGTTGCAAGTTTTGTATGGGCAGAACCTGGAACTGAGTGGATTTACAATGCCTTTGCTGCTTAAACGATTTGGAAAGGCTCTACATTTCCATACAAACTCTATGAACTCACTCAACCTTTGTGTTGACACTTTTTAGCATGTTTTATCTCAGGTATCTAAGGCATTCACTTCATGGCATGCATGTGGACATATCATAGAGTCGCGGTGACGACGCGTCTCACTTGGGTTTTATGAACTTTAAAAACATCGTTTGACTTATAACAAACTTATTTTCCGCACATAGTAACTTTCATTTGGGACCTATACTTTGTAAACTCTGATTGTTTTATTAATTCAAGTGATGTATTTTCCAAACGACACTTTAGGTCGTTCAATATAACTGTGATTGTGATGCTATGACAGTCAATCCCCAGGAATTCCATTCCGCTGCAAAACAGGTAATTTGGGGGTGTGACAGAATTGCTCTCTAGTAAGTTCTTCCTTAAGGACTCATTTTCCCTTAATAGCTTGGTCACACATAAAGCTAATTCATCATTCCTAGATTTAATCGGATCACTCACCTCATAGTTAAGATTGTTCATCCCTTTATAATATTTCTTATGCAGATCTGAGAGTTTATTTTCAGATTACATATGGTTGAGTCTTTGTCCTGAATCTGTGTTTTAACTGATTAAGTTAAAAAAAACTCTCGAAATTCTGGGAATTCCGGATTTATGCAAGGTTTTGTATCAAGAAAACTTTCTTCCTTTTGTTGTATTGCAATTTCTAAGGAAATGCAGTGTTTTTCGAGAATTGAGTATTTGTTAGAAAGTTCATCAAAACCCCCTTTTTCAACCATTTCATTTGTTTTAAAAATTCTAGACTCAGACTCAACCAGGGAGCATTCATTCTAATCATGTTCAGGCTTAAAATCAGTTTGTTTAGGTAGAATAGTAGATGCATAATGTTGAACCGTTAAGGGTACCTCATCAGATGACAATAGTTCATCCACTGGTCTTACATGTGTATCCACATCAGGAGTTACCAAACTGCTGGTTACTTCATTCTCAGTTGTATCTGATATTCTGCATTCAGCAACACACGTCCTTTCAACTGAAATATTACCCGAAGTTTCACCACTGTCTCCTAATTGCACTTGACACTCATTCACGAAATCATCCTTTTGAGCAGCTTCTTCAATGAACTTTTTCACATTATCCATTAGTCGGATAAATGTATCGATGAACTCCTGAATTTCCATTCCAGTATGTTTCTTGAAAGAAATTCCAGTTGAGTGTTGATCGAAGTCTGCGGAATATTCCCCATTGATAAATGGCTGGAATTGGTTGTGGATTACCTGAAGTGCAGCATTGGAATCATCATTTGGTGCCTTCTTTTTGGTAAGTTGAAGCTTCAATAATTCTAAGTTCGTCAGCAAGGTTCTCGTCAATGTAGGTAAGTCCTGACGGAAAAGAGCACTGCATGTTCGATCCACAATTGTAGATAAAAGCAGTAAGAGATGAGAGTGGAGTAGTTGATATGGCTCAAGGCTGTATTCCATTCTCAAGGCATTTTGCAGCATTAGCTGGTGTAATTTCTTGGGATTTGAATCAGAGCACAAGGTGTTTTGATCATCATTGATTGAATCTGTTAAGGAAAGGTTTTCTGAGTAGTACGTACTTTGTCTGCAGTCCACTGAGTCATATAGTTTGAGCACATTGGAAATTAATGGATTAGTGGTATACTCCATGAGTGTCAGAGTTTACGGGAATTATTATTCTTTGATTAAACCGAGAAATGATTCTTTCACGGGATTTTACTAAACCAAAAGAACAACCGTAAAACGTAGTGCGAAGAAATGACAAGTCTCAATAAACAATTCGCTAAATAGTCAACTCGCTTAGGTATCAACTCGCTAAACAGTCAACTCGCTTACAAGACAAGTCGCTTAAAACTCAAGTCGCTTAAAGAAACAACTCGCTTAATACCCAAGTCACATAAGAGTCAACTCGCTAAGTAGCAAAGTCGCATAAACCAACTCGCTGCCAATACAACTCGCTTAATAGCCAAGTCGCTTTAGAACTTAATTTGCTTGAAGAATCAACTCGCTTAATAGCCAAGTCGCTTTATAGCTCAAGTCGCTTGAAGAATCAACTCGCTAAGTAGCTAAGTCGCATAAACTAACTCGCTTCCAATAACAAAGCAACTCGCTTCCAATAACAACGCAACTCGCTTCCAAGAAATGCAACACCGTGGCTCAACTCGCTTCGTACACTTTTAAAAAACAACCACTTTATCAATCAAAAACAACCAAACCACAATGATTTAAGCCTTCCAATTCAAAACCTAAACACATATGATGATCCTAAACACAAAAGTACAATCAAAATTCAAACTTTAACACTAGAAATTGACCAAATGATTCAAACTCTCCTAAACACTTATAACCCCAAAAACCTTATGAAATCCACCAAAACAAAGAGCATGAAAGATGAGTGATCAAACCATGGCTCTTGATACCAATTGTAAGATATAGGATTTCATACACGCATGTAAACTTTAATCATAGAAGCATATGGAGTGTTTAGAGAGAGAATGAGAGATGTTCTAGTGAGAGAAACACATAGAAGGTTAGATTGCAAATGAACATCCAACCCTCTCCCTTGTGGGGAGAGGGCTATTTATACATAGAAGCACGCCCTCCTTCGGGCTGTGGATCAGGCATACAATGGGTAAAGACCCGTCCTTCCTCCACGGTGTTGCACTAGACTAAACTACGCTAATAACTAACTAACAACTAACGTAATAAATGATAGGTCTATGAGCTAACTTAAGCTAGATAATATCTTGGGGTGATCGATGCTTCACCATAGAATTTCCAATTCCTAACATAGGGTGAGGTGTAGCAATCTGTCATGTGAAACCAGGAGGTGATCGTGCAGGTGAACGTATCATGAGAGAAGCAAGAGAACCATGAGCAGATGAAGAAAGGCCTGAAGTAGTCCCATGCGTCAATGGCGGTGCATGTCTTGCCATGACATATGGGTCTCTTGGCCATCCCTGACATAGGTGATGCTGGTCGAGAGCCAGCGGAAAGGATATCCTCGGTGATATCGAAAGAAGGCATAGATGTGACAATGGTGTTTTAACGAGGTCAGTGAGTAAAAAACGTCCCATACTAAGCGCAAATCCCAAAAATATCAAAGTCTACCAAGAATAAACGTATCATATATATTCAGCAAAATAATAGCATTTTAATACCACATAAGTTTTAACTCATAAACCTTAGGCTTCAGCTTGGCATGCAGGCACGCGGCGGTCTTTGGATCAATTTTTCAAAAGTGGTTATAGTCTAGGTTTTGAGAAGTACCCAATTCTCTATAACCTGGGCTCTTGATACCAATCTGTAACACCCCCAAAATACGGTTCAACGGAAGACTTACTAGCATTGGGGTGCTACGGGAATTGGTACACGAGACAAGTATAGCGAAACAGAATATATGGACCAAATAGTAAATTTCTTATTACGCAAGTAAGTCATAGCATAAGCAACCATCATATCCAAATCCAAACTAAAACAAAGATGTTATACGTCATGGCAAATTTTGCAACCACAAATCCAGGTGCCACCCTGGCAAGTCGGGCAAACAAGTCCAAGACGGGCCGGTCAACCACGATAGATCTTCCTACAACATGAATAAAAGTTCTAACAATTGGCAAGATAAAGTGAGGCTAAACCTTAGCCTATACTACGTAATAAGCACAAGACATAAACGGTTCAATCAAAACAAGAGCATGTTTTCTCACCCCAAGAATAAATAAAGCAAAGTACGAATAAAAGTGGGTGTATGAAACTCACGTTAGTCCAAAAAAAAGCACAAGAATCAATAGGAACAAAAAGAGTATCGACTATCAGGAATCAGTGATAAGGTTTTAAAAGGTACCATTTTGAGGGGTCGTTTTAGTCCTTATTTGATCACTTTTGTATCCGTTATTGCTTAATATCGTTCCTTTTCACTTTTTAGGTCTCTTGAAGGCAAAATGCTGGAATGGCACTTATTTGGACGAAAAGGCGCGAATATATAAAGAAAATGGCTAAAGTCAAAATTGAGACACTCACAGTTGCTGAAATTAGAAGGCGACGGCGTTATTTGGATGCATACCCTACAACTTTAGACACACAACGCAACTAAGAATAAGGACGTGACAATTCAACCATCAATAGGAGATAATTAAGGAGTAATACAACCTAAGTAAACACATCTTTAAACTATCATACGAGCACACATTAATTAGACATAGACTCCCACAACCTTAGTTTAGATAATTAGATAATAGTAGAGTAATCAGTAGAAATACCAACCCCCCCCCCCAAATCCAATACCCGAGATTCGTACCTTTCCATTTCATAAAATATAAAAATACAAAAAAATAATCTTCCTCAACCTTAACCTTAGCGTAGTAACTCCTTACTAGCATTCCTATTCCCCTAGAGAACGATATCAATACCCGTGGCTTACCCTAATTACTACACTACAACGATTAGGTTCACTGCCTAGGGTGTTATAAAACTTGCTCGAAGAAAAGGAAGTTTCCTTGACCCCGAACGACGCGTGTAGCGTTATCAAGTTTTTGGCGCCGCTGCCGGGGAATAGAATAGCTAGTTAGTAGTCCACCTCGTTTAGGTTCTTTGCTTGATTCCTATCAAGTAAATTTTTCTCATTTTTAGCTTTCTCTTAATCTATCCCCCTTCTTCGTAACCTTTGTTCGTAACCATTTTCATTGACTATTCCGTTAGCCGTTATGGAGAACGCGAATCTGCCAAAACTTTCACCCAATCAACGAAATCTACTACATAATCTACCCTTTCAACTCCAAAATGAGATCTTGAGGTTCCAGCAACATTATGATGAATCCTTTCCTGAGGCATGGACTCGAATTAAATATTTATTACAAAAAGTCCTTTATCATGGTATTGATTTACTGTTTCCACTACAATTCTTTTACACTCGTATCGCCCACGAAACCCAAAGGAGACTTGACTATGTAGCGGATGGGGATATTTGGGGACGTGGTGTTCGAATTGCATGGGAAACCTTTGAGATTCACGCCCAATTTAGAAGTGGAACATGGGACCCAAAAAACGAATCTTTAGACCTATTTTCAATTTGGAAACTTCGGTCGGAAAGGTTGTTTAGGAAGGAGATGATTAGAGTTGAGGTACCAAGGTGCATGTCATGGTTAGGCGCTACCACAGTACAAAATGAATACATAGGTGATCTTGATAAGATGGAGGATAGAGTAGAAAATCCAATCCCATCGGATAACGCACAAGTCCTACCATCACTTGAGAAACACACACCGCCTATGACTTACCCGGAAGTAGTAGAAGAAACTATAGGAACCCCAATAAAGGTAGAACCTTTGGACCGACCACAAGTAGTGGATGTGGGTTTGAACGCTTGTAGTGATGACCTTTCTCTTAGCCCTAAAGAAGTTCCTAGTTTTGATGAACCGGAGCCTCAACCGAAACCCTTACCCAATTTTCCGTCTTTAGATGTGAATCTTGGAATTGAATTAGGCTCCAACCCACCCATCAAAATAGATAGTCCGGGTAGTTGCTTGATAAAAGTGGTAGACTCTAGGCCATGTAGAGTGGAAGCTAATATAGGAGTAACCCATGACCTTACACGCTTATATCACCCATTCATGGTTGATAACAAGAAACATTATGGGTTTAAACCGGGTTTATTAGGTCAAGATGGATCCTTAACTAAGAATCTTTTGAAGTTGATAGAAGATGATCCATTTTTAGGAGGGAGATTTGATTCACCCGCTACACCAATAGACTTAGGTAAGGTTATAATGAATGGAGCACACTCTTTTGAGCATATAAATCACCCATCACCCTCTCCTCACGTAGCAAATTTCCACCCTAAGGGTGTGTATTGCTACTATCACCCGCACTTAAACTTAAGTGTAGGAAAAACTTCCCCTTTATCTGCTAAATAAGGGTAGAGTCAGGCTCGTGACTCGAATAAAAACAAGCGCTTCTTGGGAGGCAACCCATGTGTATTTGTTTTTCATTTTCATTTGTGTGTCGTATATCTTTTATTAATTGTTTATTCTCATGTTTGAATTTGTAAAAATGCTTTATTTTGTCTTTAACCTCGTCTTAATTACATGTAAAGGTATTTTACATAAGGGATAAGTGTAGGGAGGATTACACACGTTTTCAAAAGAAACGTAAACATGAGAATAACAATTAACAAAAAGATATTTATGTTTGTTTGTTCGAGTCAAATGCTTGTATCGAGTCATAATGGATGTTTTGCAGGAATTTTTCCAGATTCTAAAGATGTAAATTTTCCAGAATTTTTTCCAGAAAATCGCAGACCAGTTTTTGTCAGGATAACCTGACGGCGTCAGGATTGCAACCTAACGGCGTCAGGAAGGAGTAAAAACATCAGATTTCTTTTTTCTCGTTTTCTGAGCCACTTATAAATTTTTGGAATTTTCCAGGTCTTAATTTTCTTAGAAATTCTATAAGCATCCATTCCACAAGCATTATATCCTAGTTTAAATCGAGTCTTATATATATTATTACCGCCGATTTTACGCGAAGGTTTCGTTTGTTTTCTTCAAGTGTGCAGGTTTAGTTTGTCAAGAAGAAGTTACATAAGATTGGAAGGAGCTTTTCACGCAATAATTCTTCTTGAAAAGGATTTAACCACCACTTTACACGGATCCTACCAAGCTAATCAGGGGAGTACTAGTTTCTTTCGTTTTTAATTACCTTCTTTTATCATAACTTTGATACTTTCGGGGAACATTGGGGACAATGTTCAGTTTAAGTGTAGGGAGGGAAAATAAAACGGGAACTTTGAAACTATGCTTATCCTTGACTATTTGCTTTGTCCAATTGTGATTGTGTAATAAACCATGAGGAAATGTCGGTTAGGGTAATTTTGGCACCAAATTTAAAATTTTTTATGACATATAGGAGTGGGCCATTAGTCTTAACAAAAGCGTCTCATGGATAGGAAGTTGCATGACTAGCACAAAAACCCTTTACCACCCAAATTCCACCAAAATGTGAGGATCGCCCTTAGATTAGTAGGAATTAAAAGCATTCATCTTCAATGCTTAGAGTGTGAACCGGTAGTATATTAGATTCTAGAACTTGTTTTGTGATGCATTCCGAGATCGCAAGTGAGGCTACACTTGTGTAGTTAGGAATAACTAAATGATAAGAGGCATTAGGATAACCCTTATTTGATACCTGTAATATAATTACTTCTTCCATATCGGTTGAGTAATTCCCCCACACCCTTTGCGTTGTACTCATCTTTAGTACACGATACCCCTAGTTAACCCCTCAGAGCCTATCCTTTTCGCGGTTCTCGTGATGTTTCAGTTTTTTCGGAATATCAATGAAGAGCATTGTTTACACCCCACCCCCAAATATACACCCAAATCGCCTTAGCCTACCCCTTATGCACTCACTTTTAGTGCAAATGTTTGTTATCACCCTAAACCCTTAGTTCAATTATCTAGTTGCTTGCATAAGTTGCTAAGTCCAGTCATATCCTTTGTATACAGTTTTGGGACGATTGGGATTCATGGGAAAAGTTAAAGTTTATGAAATGACGGGAAGGGAACGTTAAATTCAAATTCCCTTTGTTTGCATAATAATGTACCCCAAGTGTTTTGATCTTTTCAAATCGGGTCAAATTAGTGCTAGAGTAATAAAAACTCAAGTGTAGGGATGTGCCTATAAATCCCTATTATTTTGATGTTACCGTAGAGGATGGTAGAGTAAAAGTGTATGAAAAAAAAAAAAAAAAAAAAATCGAAAAAAAAAAAAAAAAAAAAAAAACGGGCTACCATCCTACATCTATCCTTTAAATTTATGTTTGTTTATTTCAGTTATCTAGAGTTTAGAGTGTCGAGTCTTGGCTTAGCAACGCCATTCTTCATATGCATTTAACATTAGAGATTTTTGACTTACCACCACTAAATAGCCTATCCCACCAAACCCTTGTTTCCCTACCGTAAGCCTAACATTACAACCCTTTAAAAGACCTCTTTGATAGTCTTTCCTAGGTGCTTACGCCAAAGCGATGGAGGTTTGATCTATTCTCAAGCCTATGGTAATCTATGTACTAGGACCGGTTAATGAGTGTTTATCTTCCATTTCCTATTTGTTATATTTCATATATACACCCGAGAGAGATGTGAGTATCCAAACACCCCATGTGAGGTGCTAGTATGTAATTTCCGTGCTTGTTATGACTTTTGCGGGGCTTATATGTGTTGTGGACCGTTTTGAATTAATGCTTCATGACCCTTAGCTTATAAATTAATTGGCTAAAAGCACATTTGCTTGAGGACAAGCAAATAACAAGTGTAGGGATATTTGATAAGGTTTTAAAAGGTACCATTTTGAGGGGTCGTTTTAGTCCTTATTTGATCACTTTTGTATCCGTTATTGCTTAATATCGTTCCTTTTCACTTTTTAGGTCTCTTGAAGGCAAAATGCTGGAATGGCACTTATTTGGACGAAAAGGCGCGAATATATAAAGAAAATGGCTAAAGTCAAAATTGAGACACTCACAGTTGCTGAAATTAGAAGGCGACGGCGTCAGGTGCTAATGGCGACGCCGTCCCAAAATTGTTGTGACGGTCCAGAACCAAAAACTCGTATTTTCATGCGACGACGTCCAGTTGTAAAAGAGTAGGCCGTCGCTACTCAGACGGCCTAGATGCAATCCAGACGACGTCAGAAGCTGAAGAGGACGGTGTCACGGACATAAGGTGACGCCGTCGCAAGGTTAACGTGGCCAAGACGAAACCCTAATGACGGCGACACGACGGCGTCACGAAACATAAGGTGACGCCGTCGCATATGTAATCTTATATATAGAATCCGAATTTTTCAGTCTTTGGTAGAGAGTCTTTTGGAGTGAAAACCTAAAACCGAACCTAAGGTGTCTTGTAAAGTATTTTAGGGTTTTAAACCCTATCTTACATCAATATAAGTCTTTACTTCATTAATTCAATTATGTCTTTGATTATTTGTGTGTATGCTTTCATGTTCTCCATGTCCGGCTAATTTATTTGTGTGTTTGCTTAGAAAGTATGAAACTTAATTATTGAATATTGATTGGTTTTTTCTTATCTTAGTTGATTAATGATCTAGTAATGCGATAGGTTATTCGTTGTATACTTAATGCTTGATTCATCTTTGTGAACCTTAGAATATAATTACCTGAGTAGTTGTAGGCTAAACCATCCAAAGAGTGCCTTAGAGTAAGAGTTTATCATCCCTAGTGGGTTTGTAGACGAGACCCTTTGGTAAGTTCAAAGAGTTAGGGAGAAACGCATACCCTACAACTTTAGACACACAACGCAACTAAGAATAAGGACGTGACAATTCAACCATCAATAGGAGATAATTAAGGAGTAATACAACCTAAGTAAACACATCTTTAAACTATCATACGAGCACACATTAATTAGACATAGACTCCCACAACCTTAGTTTAGATAATTAGATAATAGTAGAGTAATCGGTAGAAATACCAACCCCCCCCCCCAAATCCAATACCCGAGATTCGTACCTTTCCATTTCATAAAATATAAAAATACAAAAAAACAATCTTCCTCAACCTTAACCTTAGCGTAGTAACTCCTTACTAGCATTCCTATTCCCCTAGAGAACGATATCAATACCCGTGGCTTACCCTAATTACTACACTACAACGATTAGGTTCACTGCCTAGGGTGTTATAAAACTTGCTCGAAGAAAAGGAAGTTTCCTTGACCCCGAACGACGCGTGTAGCGTTATCAAGTTTTTGGCGCCGCTGCCGGGGAATAGAATAGCTAGTTAGTAGTCCACCTCGTTTAGGTTCTTTGCTTGATTCCTATCAAGTAAATTTTTCTCATTTTTAGCTTTCTCTTAATCTATCCCCCTTCTTCGTAACCTTTGTTCGTAACCATTTTCATTGACTATTCCGTTAGCCGTTATGGAGAACGCGAATCTGCCAAAACTTTCACCCAATCAACGAAATCTACTACATAATCTACCCTTTCAACTCCAAAATGAGATCTTGAGGTTCCAGCAACATTATGATGAAACCTTTCCTGAGGCATGGACTCGAATTAAATATTTATTACAAAAAGTCCTTTATCATGGTATTGATTTACTGTTTCCACTACAATTCTTTTACACTCGTATCGCCCACGAAACCCAAAAAGTCCTTTATCAATCAGCAACTACTAATTCGGCACTACCTAAAATCATAGACTTTCTTAGATTATAACTCCATCCAATAGTTCCCAATCCCGAATATAATCCAGTTTTTTATTTCCTAAACTCTTTCTCAAAAAAGTTTTCTAGTGTTTGGTATTCGCGCGTGTGTGGTGTCGACTCAACAAGATTCATGTAAACTCATGCTACTCAAGTACTCAACAAAGAAATATCACCCAAATCTATGTGTCAAGTTGTAGTCTAATAAGTCTCTTGAACATATTCTCAAAACTTATCGAATTCGTCAATTCGATAAACCTTACGATATATTCGCCTTACTTATTATTCCGAAACTATACCACGTCCTATGGCGTCGTAGGATATGTTGTTATTACTAAACTCTTCCGACATAACTAACGAGATCTTACTCGATCCGTCAAACCAATAAGTTCGTTAGTTAGGTAAGTTAAGTTCATTAACTCCAAATATCCGTGACAAGCAATTAAATGGAATTCAATTAATGTTTATGGCACTTCTAGTTTTACGCGCCCTCGAAACATTAAGTAACTCCCTCGTTATTTATTACATTTCTCTTTTTTTCGTTATATAATTAAAGAATTTATAACAAGTATTATATACTTGTTTTTAATATGGAAACCCTTTTATTATTTATTGTTTACGTTATCGTTATCGTTATCGTTATAGTTACTTGAGTTACTATTTGTTTCGAGTCACAAGTCTGAGTCATTACTTCTCGACTTATTAAGTTGTATCAAGTCCAATAATGAATATAGTCCATGTCACGGCCTTGTCGGAGTCAAAGATGACTAAAAAGTCAACGTGACACCGACTTGGCGCAAAGTTCACATGTATATCATAAGTCAATAATGTCAAGTCCCAAATATCACAACTTCAACCTCACGTAGTCGTCTACGACTCACGTCTAACCTGTCCTCCGTCATTACTACAACAATTCCCATTTCAAGTCCAAAATACCAAACCAAGTCTAGCCGTGACCAATCGGTCTCGACTCTCATTCCCACTTCCAAACGCAATAACAACAATCATATTTCAACCTCCAACATATTTTCGAGACCATAAGGGTCTCGGCCTACTATCCCTTCAACAACAACCAACCGAACACCCCTTTCGAGGGTTTTCTTACTCGACAACCATCAAAACAAAACCATTATCAACATCCAAGATTACCAAGTCTACTCCGCCATATAGGGTTTCATCCGAAACCCGAAAAAACAAGAATAACAACAAGAAAATAAACATCAAGACCATGTAACAATCATACCAAAAAAACCCTCACTGAGAGCATAAGCTCTCGTTTCAGCTGTCACGACACACGACGTAACACACAAGACCGAAACATGGATTCCAACAAGTTTATAACACATCTTATTTATCAAGAAAGACCGAGTTAGCTCGTGACTCAACCACGAGTTACCCATAAAGACGAGCTAAAACTCGTGGGTTTTAACCTACCTTTGTTTACAACACAAAAAGAGACAGGTGGTGGCGTTGTGGTGGCGCGTGAGCGAAGGTCGAGAGGTGGGGGAGGGATTTAGGGCGCGTGACTTAGTAGATCGGAAAGAGAGGAGAGTGGGGAGTATTTTGAGGTGGGTGATGTAGTGTGGAAGGCGGCGGTGTGATGGTGGTGGTGGGTTTTAGTGGCCGGCGGCTAGGTTACCAAGAGAGAGAGAGAGAGAGAGAGAGAGAAATGGTGATGATGATGATGATGTTTTGTCTTTGTATGTGTGTGGGATGTGGTGATATACCACATGGACGATTTATGTAATTTTTACTCTTAAAAATATAAAAGATATTTTAAAATGGTGGGTGTGTTGGGGTGCGGCCAAGAAAAACCATAAGGATCATTCCGTAGTTTTTCTAAAGTTCCCCGATTCCTACATTTTAGAGCTCAAATGTTTCGATTAAAAGTCTAACAAATTCCTCTCAAGTGCGCCAATAGTTTTAATTATGTTTTTCCAATAAAACCGTTCATAAATATGCTTATGGAGACTAGACAAGTGATTATCTCAAGTTTTCTCAATTTATTAAGTTTTTCCTAGTGCCGAGGTCTAGTAGTGCCTAGTTTAAAGTCACAAACAAGGTCTAACAACAGAATGCTTCGCAAAATATCAAGAGTTTGTAGTCGATTGTTTAACTTGCTAAAATTTGAAGTAGTGTGGTATTTAAAAATAGTTTTCGAAATTTACCAGTTGTCACAATACACAAATCCATATTAGACCAAACATCGCCTTTTCGTGAAGTTGGTTTAACAAGAGCAACATCATTATTTGTGTATTGTTTTCGTGACCGGGAATATCCAACGGAGGGATTAGTGGTAGCTTGTGATTGTGAGTTTTCCATTATAAAGAAATTAGAGAGATTAAAGAGAGATTTGAGAGTTTTTTATGTGTTTTCAACCTCAACCCAATACACATATTTATACTACAAGTTCATGGCTCAAAAACATTAAAAAAAAAACGGCTTGTTCATATTTTTTAACGGTTAGTTGAAAAAAAACGGTTTTTAAACCGAAAAAACCCGGTTAAAACCGGTTTTTTAATTCCAACGGTAACTTTGACTTTGTGTTGACCGGTTTTGAAAACCAGTTAAAACCGGTTTTTTCCAGTTTTTTAATCCAACGGTTACTTTGAGTTTGTGTTGACCGGTTTTGAAAACCGGTTAAAACCGTTTTTTCCGATTTTTGAATCCAACGGCTAGTTTCGACTGACAACTAAAAAAGAAAAAATAATAACTAAAAAAAAAAAAACGGTTAAAACCGGTTTATTTTAAAAATCGGTTTAAACCGGTTACAGAACCGATAAAAACCGCTCGAAGGAAAATAGGTAAAACCGGTTCGGTTATGAAAAAACCGGTTTTGTAAAAAACCGGTTTCGGTTTTATTGACCGGTTTTTTTAAAAACCGGTTTTCCCATGCACCTCTACCAGCTACCTCTGGAGCCTGCATTGGTTTACTTCTGCGCTATCTATTTTCCAGAAAACACTTGGTAGTTTTTTTTTTATTCAAATTTATTAACAAAATATTTAAAGTTTTAAACAATTCAAAAGTAATTTATGTGTTCATTTACTCTAATATCGTTATATTTATAAACTTTTTTTTTTGGTAACCTTGGTTTCCTATCTTTTGGCCGACTAATTCATGGGGTTTGAACCCGCCGCCACATAGATTCAAATTAGATAAAGCCCTCCATTTTTCAGGAAGTTGGTGTGGCCACTTAAAGTTGTTTGCATTTAACATGAATTAAACTTGACACCTCACATATTTTAGAGTGATAGTTACAAGCCCTTTTACCACTAGGTCACCCTTAAGTAAATTATGAAATAGCTTTTTGTGTTTGTGTTTGTATGTGAAAACCTTCGTTTAAAGTATGTCTTAAACCTTTTATACAAACTTGTTAACAACAAGAAAACAAAACTTATTTGTGTGAAATCAATATAAAACAATATGAGATGCCGGAAAAGCCCTAATGCCGCAGCTAGAGGTGGTATAATAATACGATTTAACATAATAATAAGTAAGGTGTGGTGAATGTTTCCATGTTTGGACCATATGCAACTCTCACAATTTTTTCCAGAAAATGCAAAAAGATTAAAAAACTTGTATTATTTTATAACAATTTAAAAACTTTACATTTTTGTTGCAACTGTTAAAGTTGTAAACCCTGTAGATATTACTTTATTATTAATTATTATTTATAACGGTAAAACCCGAAATACTTTAAATTTACAAATCGGGCTTGTTCGTATTCATTCTCTAATACTCCCTCGTAGTCTGAGCGGCGAAATCGCGAAAGCTCGGACCGGAGTATTAAACTAGAAAAAAAAAGAAAAAAAAAAACATTAATATAACAAAACTTAACTTATAGTCGACTCGTAACAAAACATACCAACGGTCAGTCGACTAGTAATAAAACCGTACCAACGATCGACTTTAGAGACTGTTATTAATGATCAACTTTAGTCGACTGATAATAAAGTCATACGAACAATCGACTAACAAACAAATAATAAAACAACTATTGCATATAAATTTGTTTTCCCTTTTTTTCTTAATAATAAAATAAAAACATAAACATAAATTCTTAATTCTTAAAAACCCATTAAACCATGACATGTTGTTGTTGGTTATCCTCCTCAATGTAGTCTCGATTCTTTAGTTATATGACCAGATAAGAACAAAGCATCTTTGCGTATGGACACTTATTGTTGTTGATAAGAATAAATTAATAGTATCACCAATAAAATATCAATCTTACATCAGCACTTTTTGCTCAAAAAAATCTTTTACATGCACTCATCAATAGAGTTTGGAATAGGATGCAAGTGGTAGGTAGATGCAAGTGGTAGGTAGGATATATAGACATTGGTGCTGCGGGCCTATAGTAAAGATATATCATCCGTACTTCGATATGATTCAACCATTCACGACAAACAGTCGGCAACAAATGAAACGGTTATTTATTTTTATTTTCTTCCTCGTTTTTTTTTAAAAAGTGATAGACGGTTGTTAGGGTTTGACGGGAGGTCAAAAGAAGGCGGCTCAATATAGCCATTTAAATTTGCAGATCAGACTTGTTTTGACATCATGTTAAACAATGATAAAAGTCTTATATATTATTTTATTATTAACAGTTTTTATAATGGTAAAACACTAGATACCAAGCTTGGACCTATTTATCCTCTAATAGCAACTTGCAAGTCCTGAACAAAAAGAAATTTGCCCGATAGTTCATAAACTTAATTTCTGTGTTTTTTATTTCTTCTTAGAAATTAGGTACCGAACTGTTGTTATGTCGGCACATTTATGAACTTTTAATGCCTTAAAGTTATCGTATGTAAGTACTAATTAATGTGTATATGTGGACAAGAGATGGCTGCCTAAGGGGTTGTTTTTTTGAGTAAAAGTCATAAAATAACAACGTACTTTCTAAAATTTATCGACTTGAAACACTTATTTTTTTATTAATATATACACCCACGTACTTTCAAATTTTGTTCCGACTTTACCCATATTGTAATAAAATAATATTATTTAATATGATATTATATTAATATAAATCGGTCATATGGGTGAAGTCGGAATAAAATTTGAAAGTACGTGGATGTATATGTTAATAAAAAAGTAAATGTTTCAAGTCGGTACATTTTAGAAAGTACGTTGTTATTTTATGGCTTTTACCCTTGTTTTTTTTAAGTGAAATGTGGTTTATGGTTTCTCGAGATGCAATTGTTGTGGTACCTCGAATCATGTATTCACATTGACGAAGGCTTCGAATGATACATGCCTTAATAGCTTTGAACGAGGATCAATTATTTGTATGTCTATTTGGGTTTTTCGCTGATTAGCAGGTGACAAAAGTTACATGTTTGTTTCTACGGGTTTGTATCTATTAACACGATGGAATCGGGGACCCAAGCCATTGATAAATTGATTACTAGATGAAAGTGTAAGATTTGGTTTTGATTCTAAGGGCCTACCGGTTTCTTGGCATATTCTCCATCCTATTTTGATTATAGGGGCCTATCAGTTTTGATTATAGGGACCTATGAAGGCCTTGGTGGTTATAAATTTTGTGCTCTCTCTTTGTGTGTCAAGAAAATATATGTTAAGAAATTAATGTGTCACTAAGAATGTTTTAAAAGAATAAGTGTATCAAAGATGTGTTAAAAAACTTAGTGTGTCACTAAAAACATATTATGAAATTGTGTCACAGCAAATGTATCATAAAATTTAGTATGTCATTGTATACGTATTAAAAAAAACTTAACATGTCACTAAAAACGCATTAATACATCACGTAATGATGTGTTTCAAAAATATTGTAAGTCAATAGAAATGTAGCATAAAATTATATGTCACTAATCAAAAAATATTAGCGTGTCATCGCAATTGTGTTAATTAAAACTATAAAAGGCTATTACCAAGAATTTTTTCATTTATCAATGTATGACTTTTAATTTTGCATGTAGTGTTGTCCTTTGTGTATTAATACCATAATAAACGCTCGTTAATCTAATAGAAATGGTATTAAAAAAAAAGTCATTTGCATATATATCCCTCCAAAGATTCAAAATTGCGTGTATATCCTTTGCATGCATAAAAATCATTGTACTATGTGCATCAAAAACTTGTAAGAAGGATATATATGAAATTATTCACCTTTAGAAGGATGTATATGCAATTCCCTCTAAAAAATGATGTCAAAAAGTCAAAGAATAAATGTCTGGAAGAGTGAGTAGTTCTCAAAGGGTGAGTAGCTCTCAAAATTGCTTCACAATTTGCCACTGAATTTACATTATTTACGAAGTTGCCATCTCATTTAATTTGAACTAAGAACATCATCATTAATACTAGTGACATCATCATTGATAAATCCAACGGTGCACAAGTGTGCCTATTGTTTCTCACTTTAAGGTTGTATATCACAATAACGCCTCCATATATATATATATATATATATATATATATATATATATATATATATATATATATATATATATATATATATATATATATGGGAGAGTTAGCGTGAGATCAAACTTAAAGTTGTAAAAATAAGATCAAGTCTAAAAAACCTCTAAAACATTTATAAATAACAATTTTAGCAATAATACACATAAAAACAATATTTTAATACAAATGAATACTTTAGCAACTAATAACCAAATGATACATGAGTTTGGATTAGTGATACACCTGATACACATTATGAAACGCCCAGATTTTTTTTTTAATTTTTTATTTAAAAATCTGTAAACTGTATACATTGATAAAACTAGCGGAAGCGTATTTTCTACAACATACGGGCTTATTCCAAACGTCCCATTAAAATACTAAACTTTAAAAAATACATAACAATGACTCTTTAGACTTGGTAAAGAAGCCGGTTCTTGACTTAGGGGCATTCCAAACTGATAACAAATGATGGAAATGAGAAGCTCGTTACCTAATCCGCGAGCTACACCATTTTAACCCATTATGCCCCATTTAGCATGTACATGGTCTCATCTTGCATACCTACAAAAATATAAACTGAGAACGGTAAGTCTATAAGACTTAGTGAGATAACGGAACTGTATTAAATCATAAACTGAACATAAGCATGATGCTGAATAGGTATATATATAGTACTATTCTGACTACATGAATCATAATAATAACTAACTGCATAGCTTAAGCATACTGAGTGCATAGCTGACTGCATAACTAAGCACATACTTAGTGCATAACTGACTGAGTACATAAGCACATACTGACTGAGTGCATAAGCACATACTGAGTACTTTTAGTACTATACTGGCTGAGTGCATAAGCACATACTGACTAAGTACTTATAGTACTATACTGACTAGATACATAACTGACGAGCCATATAAGCATGTTAATCATCCATACAGGATGTCTGAGTTCCGATTTTGGAACATTCACTATTCTAAGGCTCGATTCTCCACTAAGGAGGTCTAAGTTCCAACTTTGTCTGGAACACATGTGTGATCACATAAGTAACTATATACTGATAGTACTAAATACATTGAGTAATGCATAAAGTACCATTCTGACTAATTTAGTGCATAAAGCACTTGGCGCGCCTTAAAACCTGCATAAGCATATACCTAATAGAATTTGACATGCATATATATAAACGCATCGCATGCCAGAAATGCATAAAGCATTTTGCACACATTACTAAACACATATAACATTCATATACAATTTAAGGTTAAGCTAAATACTTAGGCTTAACTACAACATGATACTAAGCTAAGCTGGAGCTGAGGCTAAGCTAAATATAAAAACTAAACAATAATATGGTTACGAGGTCAAACTAAGATATAATACTAAAATTGTACTATAACCTAAACCAAGGCTGAGTTATAAATTGATACTACAGCTGAACTATAATATAAAGCTAAACTATAATATAAAGCTGGACTACTATAAACATAATGTTGAGACCAACTATAACATATAACTGAGTCTGCGCTATAACTAATACTGAGGTTGACCACGACATATTACTTAGTAAAAACAATCGGGTCTACTTAATGCTGAATATTGCTAAACAGGTCAACATGACTATGAATATGACCAAACAGGTCAACATGATGATGAATATGACCAAACATGTCAACATGATGCTTAATATGACCAAACGGGTCAACTTGGGTCAACTTGATGCTTAATATGACCAACGGGTCAACTTGATGCTTAATATGACCAACGGGTCAATATGATACTTAATATGACAAAACTGGTCAATATGATACTTAATATAACTAAACATGTCAACATGATGCTTAATATGACCCAACGGGTTAACTTGATACTTAATATGACCAAAGGGTTCAACATGATACTTAATATGACCAAACATGTCAACATGATGCTTAATATGACCCAACGGGTCAACTTGATACTTAATATGACCAAAGGGGTCAACATGATACTTAATATGACCAAACATGTCAACATTATACTTAATATGACCCAACGGGTCAACATGATACTAATATGACCACACGGGTCAACATGATACTAATATGACCAAACATGTCAACATACTACTTAATATGACCCAACGGGTCAACATGATACTAATATGACCTCACGAGTCAACATGATACTAATATGACCTCACGGGTCAACATGATACTTATATGACCACACGGGTCAACATGATACATAACTTTCATAGTACTTGAGATATAGTAAAGCATATATATACTAAACACGCTTAATCTACTAAACATGTTAACTGAAAATCCGTTACTCACCTGGGCCGTATAATGCAAGATGAATGATTCTGAATTTGCCTCGAACACCTATATCATGATAGATGTACACGTATAATGTTAACACATAACAACTAGACATAAATATAACATGATAATGCAACTATAAGCGCAACTAAGCACACATAAACTAACTATAATACATAAACTCATAAACTAGTTATGGTATAAATCACGCCAAACATAAACTACTATGCTCGCGAACTCGAGCTAAGCTAACAAAGTATTGTCACTTGGTTCCATACTTTCATAACATGAATTATAACCATATGGGCTGAGAATATAAGTTATCATAGCATATAATCACCCGGGACTTACAAAAACATCTTAGTATGTCATAATTATCAAAACACTTAAGAAAGTGTTTGCTGATTTTCTGCAGCAGCCTGCAAATACCTCATTTTAACTGACTTAACTACTGAAACAGGTCGTGAGGCTATTTTTATGTGAAAGTAAACTATTTTTCCTTTCCGAAAAGGTATAGAACGCTCCAAAAGGAGCTACGTTCTATCCGGTATGAATTTTTAAAGTTCGGTTTGCTGCACATTTCAGGATCAGCCATTGCTGTACCAAATCAAGTTTTAAACCAACTTAACTACTAAATTAGCAAAAACTTTATGAATACAACTGAAGTAGACACCTTAGGCTTTCCAGAAAGTCCGGCCATGATTCAATCCGAGCTTTTATCAATTTTATATGATTTTTCAAACATAACTAATCATTGCTGAAAATTTCAGCAACTTGTTTAACATCATATATCACATAAAGGGGTGTTTGGTTCAACTCAATAATCAACATAAACACCTCCTAAACATCATAAATTGATGATTAACATAATCCCATCATAAACCCTAATCATTATACGCAAGGCCAATGATCCATAATTCTTGAATTCATGTAATAACTATGTAAAACACTTATATAACGTGACCCCATATCTCCTTTGATTCGAATACAAGATATAACACACAATTTGACATACCTTGAATTTTAGGGATGAACACAATAACCACTTGAAGCTCTTAATTCATCATAATCATATTAACCCTTGATTTCTCTTAATTAGTCCTTGCTTCTCTTGATGGAATTAGCTAAGAATTGGAGGATTCTTCAAAGTGAAGAAAATGTCTCCTGCTCTTTTCTTTTTGTGAAGCGTAAATGAGAGAGAGGGAGGGATAATTATCCCTGTAAACCTTCTAATATATCTGGAATTTTATTAATAATTTGTATAGTTTGGCTAATTGTCACATTTAGCCCTCGTAGTAAAATTGTGTTTCAAACTGAATCCGAACTATATAATTCATATTAGTTGCTAAGTCCCGACTACTTATATTATTAATTCCGCCAATAGTGGGACTTTTGTATTTATTCCACTAAAATAATTAATATAGCCGTTACTACTTTATTTAAAAATCGGGATGTTACACATTACACTCATAAATATTCCAAAACCTGATACACATACAAAAACCTGATTCACATTACACTTCTAATCAAAGTGTATCACCTAGCTTTCGTAAGTTTTAAAAAGAAATCTATCGAAACTTTAACAATTTTAGTTGTAGTTAATAAAAAATAAAATTTTGTTGTAAGGAGAGTGTCGCTTGTCAAATTTTAGTTGGATCTCATTTTAACAACTTTAAGCTTGATCTTATTTGATCTCGATTCTAGATATATATATATATATATATATATATATATATATATATATATATATATATATATATATATATATATATATATATATATATAAAATCCGGATCAATTGAGAATACTTTTATTTTGAGAAGATTGAGAAGATTTTCAAAAACGATAAATTTTTAAATTTGATTCATGTTTTTCAAGCGTAAAACTCATTTTAATGTGATTAAAGTTCAAAATGTGTAAAAAAAAAATTTGAATCAATGTTAAAAATCTCTCGATTTTGCGATATATGTAGAATACTGAATCATCTATACAAATTTAATGAATCATCATCATAACTTGATTTTAACAATTATTTGTGAATCAAATTTATGATTTATAGATTCGATTCACCATAAAATAATGTTTACTTGTGAATCAAATAAAAAACATAAATCAATTTGCTCAAACGAAGATTTCTCAATCTTCTCAAAATAAAAACCTTCTCAATGGAACAAGAGCCTATATATATATATATATATATATATATATATATATATATATATATATATATATATATATATATATATATATATATATATATGTTAAAGTTAAAATAAAAAGACAAATATCCGTAAAAAGAATATATATATATATATATATATATATATATATATATATATATATATATATATATATATATATATATATATATATATATATATATTTTAAATTCTCTAAAAATTCCAAAAAAATTCCACAAGATCGGGTATGTTGGTGCATAAAACTTTTGTGAAAACATTTTTTATAATTTGGAGTTTTGATACGTTTTTTTAATGCACAAAAAACGAATACCTATACTGATCATGGCATAAACCATGCCTAGATACCCGAAGACCGGTTTTCCCGAAAAAGTAGAAACGATATGACTTATGATACCGGATCCAGGCAGAATGGGAATATACACCTCTGGGTGACCGAAGAACCGAAAGAGATGCTGGTATAATATGGGGTCTCCCCCTCCAGCGGGATCAGAAAAGGTTGTATTAAAGTTTCGATCGGTTAATAACATGGTAATTGCCCCTGCCAGTACCGGAAGTGATAATAAAAGTGGGAATGCTGTCACTAGAACGGACCACACAAATAGGGGTGATCTATGCATAGTCATTCCAGGTCCACGCATATTGGAGATAGTTGTTATAAAATTGATAGAACCTAAAATGGATGAAATACCAGATAGATGAGGACTAGAAATTGCTGAATCAACTGCTCCTCCAGAATGGCTGGTAATACCACTTAAGGGCGGATAGACCGTCCACCCAGTGCCACTACCCACTTCTACTAAGGCTGGGCTTAATAGGAGCAAGAGACTTGGTGGCACAAACGAATTTTGATGGGCAAAAAAATTTTGATGCACAAAATTTTCAACTTGTTTTAGTTAGATGTGCAATGTTATTTGGATTAAAAAAGTCAAAAGAAGTTGGGTGCAAAAACCAATTTTTTATGCACAAAAAAATGATTTAATGCGCAAACGTATTTTTTCATAATTTTTTTCGGAAAAAATATCCACTTTTAGAAAAAAGTTTTTCACATCTTTTTCATGCACCATCATACCCGATCTTTTGGAATTTTTTGGGAATTTTTGGAGAACTTTTTTTGAAAAAAAAATCTTTTTATCCTTTTACGGATATTTGTCTTTTTATTTGATTTTTATCATATATATATATATATATATATATATATATATAGGGAAGGGATCCAGTAAGAAGAAAAACTAAAATAAGAAGAATAAGAAGGATTTCTAGCCACACATTTCAAATAGGGAGGAGAATTTTAAGGGGAGATGCATCCATTTTTGTTGATGCATCTGAAATGAGTGGTTGTAGTTTCTTGTTATCATTTTTATTTTAATTTTTCTTCTTATTTGATCATATATATATATATATATATATATATATATATATATATATATATATATATATATATATATATATATATATATATATATATATATATATATATATAAATATACACTATATATATATGAGGAGGTATGACACATATTATTCCATGTGGCATCTCATAATGCCACGTCATAAATCCATGTCATCAATACATGATGTTATGTCCATGTCATCACAAGTTAATACCACCTAAGCTATTTTTTTCATTAAAATTCATTTTTAAACAATTTAAGGTATTAAAATCGGATGCCATCTAAGCAATTTTTTCATTAAAATTCGTTTTAAACAATTTAAGGTATTAAAATCCAATTATATAATTAAAAAAATTAAGTTAGATGGATTCGAACCCGGGTCTGTTACTCCAAAAGCAAGCACCTCAACTAATGGAGCCAAGTCATCAGTTGTGATACACAATACAAGTTATAAATGATATCTAATAAGAAAGGTCTGCAAATTTAAAAGTGAAGAATATCTGCCTTGCCCACATTACACAACCTAATCAACCAATACCCTTCAAATTTTTTTTTCGAATCTAAATTGATTCTCTCTAAAAATCAGCCATTATTCTCTCAAAATTAGGGTTTTCATAATTGAATTAACAATATTTAACCAGGATTGTTCAATATCAGATTCCTATTTTAATTATTATGTGATTCTTTGTGATAGGTAATTTGATAGACCGAATCATTAAATTAATGTGATTTATTGATTCAGCCTTTTAATTCGATCATGGGTATTCTTAAATTATGATTTTGATTATGATTACTTTTGATTAGAGGTAATAATTTCCTTTTTTTTAAAATTTTTATCATGAGTTACCAATGACTTATTGTATGATTACCAATTAAGGTGTTTGAATTGGCGTGTGGAATTGATGATGAGTGTGTTGATGATCAAACGTTAATACTACGTACATCAGTTGTGATATGCCGATTTCCATGATTTCCTTGCAAACAGATTGTTTTGTTCCAGTAGACTACTAATGAAGAGTAATCTATTTTAAAACTTTAACTTCTTTGCTTAATCACTCCTATTTTAAGTATTCGTTATGTTTGAGATATGGTGTATGCATATGTTTGGAAACCAATCAAGAAAAATATGATCTAGAACTCCGTAATGCATTGTCCATAACGTATTCCTACAGAGCAGGGTATAGAGAAAAGTAGGTTTATAATCTCTAGAGTTCAATTTGGGCAGGTAATTTCATCGCCGGATCATTGTACTGTACATTTGTACATGATATTGCATGAAACGTTATTGCTTATAAATGATGCTATGATATATATTTCTCAATGGTTGCAGGTCAACATTGTGCCTCGATTATCTTAAACTTTTTCTTAAACACATGACCGATCCGCTAAAGATGCTGTCAAAGGTTGGTATACAATACACCTAATTGTTGTAACTAAGTCGGATTATAAAATCTACATTCTATTCCGTGTTGGATGATTGGCAGGATGAAACTATTGAAAAGGTTGTGAAGTTTATGGATTCATACTCCATTAGCCAGGAAGACTTGCTTTCAACGATGGTGATGTTTAAATTTCAGGTATCACTTTGTCTAACGATGATATCATATTCTCCATTTGAAACCAATTTAAATGTGTAAATATGAGTTGTTTAGAGGCGTCCAAATCCGTGGTTCATAAGGTATATCTCCTTCAATCGTTCTTTTTTTATTTCCTTGCCCGATATTTGGATTTTCATTTTGTGGAAAACTAGAAGGGGGTTGAATAGTTTTACCAATTAAAACTTCCTTTTAAACTATTTAGATCGACTTATGTCAATCTATTTGGTTGTGTGTGTTGGATGTTGATAAACAAGCATATAAAGATATGTAATGAAAAGATAAGAGTAAGAAGCACAAAACCACAACGCGAGTATTTATAGTGGTTCGGCTACAAGGACACCTTCCTTGCCCTACTCCACTCCCCGAGTCACCTACTCGAGAGTTTGTAAACACTACACCAATCTCCTTATGGCGGAGAAGCCTTCACAACGTCGCTTAACCTTTTTCCGGTACTAAGCTAAATACCGAGTTCTTTCACACCAAGGCGAACCACACCTACACAACGTCGCCTACCCTTTATACGGTGCTAGGCTAACCACCGAGTTCTTTCACACCTGAGGAGAACTACTCCTATCACAACGTCGCCTACCCTTTATTAGGTACTAGGCTAAGTACCTAGTTCCATTGCAATGGAGGAACTACTACCACACTACACCAACGACTAATCCTGAAGGAGATCTACTCCTTTACAACATCATCAAGGACATCAATATCCTTGAATCTAATGCTAGTCTATCTAGTACATCGAAACACACCATATCGAATGTACATCTAAGGCACCTTTCACTAATGCCTTTGACTAGATCTACAAGACACCTTTCACTAATGTCTTGTGTCTTTACCTCGAAGCACCTTTCACTAATGCTTCAAGTCTTGACTTCTAAGCACCTTTCACTAATGCTTCTTGTCTTGACTTCTAAGCACCTACCACAAGTGCTTATCCTATAGACGATAGATACCCTTCACTAATATTTTCGTCTTGACACTTGAGACATCTTTCACTAATGTCTTCAACACTACACTTCTTTGAAGAAAGAAAGAGATCATCAACAAGAGGACTTCAATAGCCTTGATGATGAGGAAGCATGACAACTCATGGACTTGAGCTTGCTCGACTTCAAAGGTGGTGATCTTGCCTTTAAGAGGAACCTAGAAGATCACATAAAAACAAAACTACACACATAGATCTCTTGGATCTAAGGTTAGTGAGATTTAACTCAGGGGAGAAAGTGTATTGGAAAGGGGTGAGAAATAATGAAGAAATGGCTCACTATTTATAGAGAAAAATCCTACTGTTTCCCCGGATCCCACAGATCCCTTCCACTTGGGATCCGGCTAGCACAAAGCCAGGGATCCGTGGAACGCTCCTCTTTGCCCATGGGTATTTTTGGTTATGGGTCATGGGTCATGGGTTATGGGTTGATCCATGGTTTTCTTTCTAGATACAATGTATCTTAAGGATACAATGAACTTGGTTAAGTGGTATATATAAAACCATGGGTTATGGGTCAAAACCATTTGCTAGTATTTACCCATTTAGTATATACTTGTATTTACCCAATTTAGCATACACTTAGTTTTTACCCATTTTAGTATACTTAGTTTAAGTATATGTTTAACCCAATATGTAAACACTAGTTGTTGTACATATGTATCATAAAATCACTTATACTAGTTTTAGTGTTTTATGTGAAAGCGTAAGTGTGTTAGAAAACTATTAGTTCAAACCATTTACGTATTTTATTTGTTTCCTTAAAATGATCTTACTTTTGTTATCGACAAAACATTAGAAGATCGTAAAATAAAAATAAACGTTTTTACGGCTTATTTGTATTAACAATCTCCCCCTTTTTGTTGATGACAAAACATAAGATTATTTTAAGGAAAAGCTAAAATTCGTAAAAGTTTGAATTTGTAGTTTTTACTTTCTTCTCCCCCTTTTTGTCGAAACAAAAAGTGTTTGAAAGAAAGCAACACATCGTTTTTAAGAAAAACATGTGAAAGGAAAGAAAAAAAATAGAGAGCAAATAACGGGAAAGGATCTCGTCGTTACTCCCCCTTGACGAGTCCATCCCTAAGTAAGGGTGTCAAGAAACTAATTCTAATCTAGTTCATTTGCAACTATCATATGCAAAAGATTACGTCAATGTGACGGGTGTGCTCCCCCTAGATGATTGCAATATTTGCAATGGGAAGTCATGAAATTTAAATCAAAGGTTGCAAGTAATTTTGCAACGTATTGTTTTGACACCAAGCTCCCCTAGCTTTAGGATGTCAAATTCTTTATGTGTTAATTGAATAACTGCAAAACAAGGGTTAGAAAACAAGTATAATTCACAATTTCCTGCAAATGTGATTTAAGTTAAAAGAAAACTTCCTGACTTCACGGATCCCACGGTTCCCTCCTAGTAGGGATCCGTCTAGGCAATACTGAGGGATCCGTCTGGCTGATGACTAAAATCAGCAAAGGTGATATAACAAGTAATGTTATCACATAAATGAGATATGAATACATATTCTCAGAAAAATAACAAGTAGCATGTAATTCCATTTAATAAAACAAGATTTATGATATACATGACTCTAAAAATAAGAAAATAGAAAATACATGACTAGGAATTTCTAGACTATCCAACGCTTGATGCTAGGACACCACTAAAATCTTCTAGCTCAAGTTTTGTTTATTTTTGATCTCGTCGACACGTTCGAGGAGATGATAGAACATGAAACGTTGGTCTTCTCGTACTTCATGTATCAATCTTTCAACATGTTGACAATGATAGCAATCTTTGTCATGGCTAGGTAGTGGTGGTGGAGGAAATAAAATGGCTTGATGCGAAGGATCAAGTGAAGCGGCTTGCGGGGCTTCAAACGATGGAGGGATTGGTGGAGGTGCATTTGAGAATGCCTCGACCAAGAATGATGGTGGTGGTAAGGAAGTGTCAACTTCCATATGGTCGGGTGGTTGACTTTGATGATTTCTCATAATCCATATAGGATTATATGATGGAGACGGCGAAAAGGGAGCCGGAACAAGTGTTGACTCAACACCTTGATTTTGAACCATTATTCCTCCTAATGAGGAGAATGTTGTCGGCGGAAGCGGATGAGACGGCCTAGGAGGCAAGTCCTCTAAATTGTAGAGGTGTGGTGATGATAGTGGTAAAGTAAATGAAATATTTCTAAGAACTAATGGTGATGGTTTAGTGGAGATGATATTGTTTGGCATAGGAGGTATGGTGGTGTTAGGCATAGGTAGTTTTGTGGGTACTATCCTTTTAGGAATTGATTTGATTGGATGATGAAGGATTCTCTCATTTGTTGGTTTGACGGGAGATGATTCGGTTGAGGAGATTTCGTGTATAACACGAGCTTTTTTCATGGGTGGTTCTTTGGTGGATAAGTTACTACTTGGGGTTTTTCTCATGATGAAATGGTTTCAAGAGCTGAAAGTTAGAGTGAGAGTGATGACTATGGAGGTCCTAACAAGGTGGTTTATAAACTAAGAGATTTGGCAAGTGCATTTAAGCTTTAGGCCACTAGGATTCATTGGAATGTGATGATTGACATGTACAAGAGTCAACTTCAGAGGTTGGACTGATCTAGGAACTCAGTTAAGATGAGATGGAGTGTTTGAGTTAGGAAGATGAGTTGAAATGATTGTTTTAGCAAGATTAGACCTATACTGTCATCCGGATCCCACGGTTCCTTTCTCAGAGGGATCCGTCTAGGCTAATCCTAGGGATCCGGCTATCAGTAGCTATGAAAGAGTGGAAATGATGTTTCTAAATTCTAAAACCTATAACATCTTGAGTGTTTCAGTCTTCCTAAGTGTCTTAAATGAAGGGGTGCTTAGGTACTTGAAGGTGGTGAGTGATGTAGCTAATGATTGTCTTTTGTGGAAGGATTTGGAACTTTCATGAGTACCAATGAATGAGCAAGGATGTCACTAAAGAAGAGAGTGTCAATTGAAGCTAAATGATCCTAGAGATGAGGTTGTGACTTAGGATTGTGTTTTGGAAAATATCCTAATGGTTTTGAGATGGGAAAACTAGGATTTGATCAACTTTGATCAATTTTGAGGTGAGATTGATTTATGATCAATTTTGTTATAAAAGATTTTTTAACTTAGATGTGAAGGGTAAAGATATGAAGTGTGAGTTTTGGAAGAGTGATGGATAAAAACAAAGTGATAGATCTATGAATATCTTAGAGTGTGTTCTATGAGAGTTGGAATGAGTAAGAAAGATCAACCTATCCTGATAAAGTTTTAATCTACCTTAAGACACTATGTTTAGCTTAGTGTGGGGTGTTCTAAGGATGTGTTTGACATACAATGCTTGCAATTGCATTTTCTGTTTTACCGGATCCCATGGTTCCCTAGATGTAGGGATCCGTTTAGTACAACATTTGGGATCCGTCTATCTGCTAGACAGAACCTTTACTAAAGGTATGCAATGATCTTGACAATGCATTACATTCTAAGTTTTGTTTAAAAGAGTTCTAAAACTAGGATATCAAATGTAAGATGTTTTATTTCATGAAAGAAATAGGATTACATTGATAAGCAAAGAGTAGAGTAGAATTGATACTATTTGACTATTCTAGGTTCCTTGAGTGTCTTCGCTAGGAGGATCATTATGTGTTTGATGGGTATTGGTGGAATCAAGAATGAAGAAAGTCTTCATGAGAGATATGTTTAGCGGTTCCATCATCTTGTTCAAGCGGTTCCATCATCTTGTTCACAAGTACGTACAACGGACTTTGAAATTGAGGATGGAAGTGCATAACATTGTGATAGAGGCGAGTCAAGAACATTCCATAAGGGATGAGATTATTCTTGGAGCCTTGAAGATTTGAAATTTGCCTTGCGAAGAAGTAGGCGAGATTGTATGGTTGTTGTGTTAGCAAACAGTACAACATGTGAGCACAACAAGCGGGAAGAATATCTTGATTTCCCCCAAGACTCCAAACATTTTCACGTAGAATGAGAGCAAGAGGCTTGTACTCTTCTCGGATATCCCGTGTATGGATAATGTTTGGATTGGAGTAATATGGTCGAGGTTTGCATATTATGCGATTTAAATCTTCCGGGGAGGGTATGTGTGAACAATATGGACTATTTTCTTCACGAAAGTTGAAGAGAGAATCAAGAGACCAATCTTCGGTGAAGGCACATTGTCCATAATTTGGAATCCGGAGGATGTGAGCAAAATGCCCAAGGGTTAAAGTGAACTTTTGGTTTTTGATGTAAAACCAAAGAGATAGAGAGCGATCCTCGTTACGAACAAGTTCGACTTGACGGAAGAATTCCATTATGAACCTTGGATATATCTTCTCGTTGATTTCAAAAAGACATTCTAGTCCTATGGCTCGGAAGGAGGTATTGATACCTTCTTCGAATTGTAGAGAGGTGTCTACAATACGTCCTTCATGGAAGTGACGGTTTTCGAGATTATTGAACCCACGGACATGATTGCCAGGTGTGTTGGGCTCAAGGGAGATGTTCGGGGTGTAGACGCTAGTGAGTGAAAAATCAAACTCGTATTCATGCATCATAGTTGAACCTATAGAGGTGATGGGTTAATAGGAGGTGATGTTTATGATCAACCTATAAAAATCTAACGTTTTTACTAGATTTTATTAACAATGGTATTTAACACTTAACTAACTCAAGGTTTTGAAATTCTAGTGGATTATTACTTTTAGAAAGATAGTGGTTTTTAATCTTGCATGAAAACTGTTTTCCAGTAGGACGGATCCCACGGTTCCTTTACAAAAGGGATCCGGCTAGTATATCTTCCGGGATCCGTGGATCTGTAGTAACATAAACAGATTTGATAAAAACATATGTTTTACAGTTTTTATACCACGAAATATGTTTTATCCTACATTTTCTTTTAGCATGCATACATGACTTCTAATGTATCACGAAAGAATATAAAACATATAAAACAAAAGAAATGATAAACACATTATGATAAGAATAATATAGATAAACTAGATAATTAATAATATTGCATTTCAATACATAGGATGATACAAATGATTGGGTATATAACCCCAATATAGATCAACAACACAAAGTAAATGTCTCCGTATGTGAACTTCATCATAGGGAACACAAGTGCGATGAGTGTTAGGGTGATGAGCACGAGTGCGATGTAAACCATGTTGATGACGGATCTTCTTGGTTTCGGATGAAATGAAAATGAGGAGGAATATGAAGTTTTTAAATGAGAGGGAATTTTTGAAATTGGAAAATTTGAAAAAGTGAGGATTGAATAAAGTGGGCGTCGAGTGGGATTATTAATAGGGAAGGAGGAATTTTGAAATTCGTGTTTCTGTTTTATTATAGAATTAAAAGAAATAAAACAAAAGCTATATATACTATGACTATAGATGAGAAAAATAACACGTATGAGAGAAGAAAGGCTTCCTAACGAAGCTTCATGTAGATCATGTGTAAACACAAAAATCTACTCAAATAAATTCCTAACAAATAACACTTATTTACTAAACTAATATCATTTAGATATAAGTGGAAAGTCATACCTCGAGTGCACTTAGGAATGTCTTTACAAATGACAAATGTCACTTAGAAGATTCCCGCTCCTTTGTGTTTAAGATACCTTCTTAAGGAAGGTATTCTTGTTACCAAGTGTCTCCTAAAGCTTGGTGGGTATGAGATTTGACTAATCAACATCACAAAGAAGATTAGTGCATATTAAATGAAAAGATGTATATAAAAAAAATGTTGTTATCAACTCAACATCCAAACATATAGTTTTTGAAAAACATGGTGTTTGTTTTTATAAAAAACCTTCTTTGTAGTTTTCAATTAACTATGGATCGTATCAAGTTTTTAAAGTACAATATACTTCAAGAAACTTGGTAACGAAGCTCTGATGCCAATTGTGGAAAACTAGAAGGGGGGGGGGGGGTTGAATAGTTTTACCAATTAAAACTTCCTTTTAAACTATTTAGATCGACTTATGTCAATCTATTTGGTTGTGTGTGTTGGATGTTGATAAACAAGCATATAAAGATATGTAATGAAAAGATAAGAGTAAGAAGCACAAAACCACAACGCGAGTATTTATAGTGGTTCGGCTACAAGGACACCTTCCTTGCCCTACTCCACTCCTCGAGTCACCTACTCGAGAGTTTGTAAACACTACACCAATCTCCTTATGGCGGAGAAGCCTTCACAACGTCGCTTAACCTTTTTCCGGTACTAAGCTAAATACCGAGTTCTTTCACACCAAGGCGAACCACACCTACACAACGTCGCCTACCCTTTATACGGTGCTAGGCTAACCACCGAGTTCTTTCACACCTTAGGAGAACTACTCCTATCAAAACGTCTCCTACCCTTTATTAGGTACTAGGCTAAGTACCTAGTTACATTGCAATGGAGGAACTACTACCACACTACACCAACGACTAATCCCAAAGGAGATCTACTCCTTTACAACATCATCAAGGACATAAATATCCTTGGATCTAATGCTAGTCTATCTAGTACATCGAAACACACCATATCGAATGTACATCTAAGGCACCTTTCACTAATGCCTTTGACTTGATCTACAAGACACCTTTCACTAATGTCTTGTGTCTTTACCTCGAAGCACCTTTCACTAATGCTTCAAGTCTTGACTTCTAAGCACCTTTCACTAATGCTTCTTGTCTTGACTTCTAAGCACCTACCACAAGTGCTTATCCTATAGACGATAGATACCCTTCACCAATATCTTCGTCTTGACACTTGAGACATCTTTCACTAATGTCTTCAACACTACACTTCTTTGAAGAAAGAAAGAGATCATCAACAAGAGGACTTCAATAGCCTTGATGATGAGGAAGCATGGCAACTCATGGACTTGAGCTTGCTCGACTTCAAAGGTGGTGATCTTGCCTTTAAGAATAACCTAGAAGATCACACAAAAACAAAACTACAAACATAGATCTCTTGGATCTAAGGTTAGTGAGATTTAACTCAGGGAGAAAGTGTATTGGAAACGGGTGAGAAATAATGAAGAAATGGCTCACTATTTATAGAGAAAAATCCTACTGTTTCCCCGGATCCCACGGATCCCTTCCACTTGGGATCCGGCTAGCACAAAGCCAGGGATCCGTGGAACGCTCCTCTTTGCCCATGGGTATTTTTGGTTATGGGTCATGGGTCATGGGTTGATCCATGGTTTTCTTTCTAGATACAATGTATCTTAAGTATACAATGAACTTGGTTAAGTGGTATATATAAAACCATGGGTTATGGGTCAAAACAATTTGCTAGTATTTACCCATTTAGTATATACTTGTATTTACCCAATTTAGCATACACTTAGTTTTTACCCATTTTAGTATACTTAGTTTAAGTATATGTTTAACCCAATATGTAAACACTAGTTGTTGTACATATGTATCATAAAATCACTTATACTAGTTTTAGTGTTTTATGTGAAAGCGTAAGTGTGTTAGAAAACTATTAGTTCAAACCATTTACGTATTTTATTTGTTTCCTTAAAATGGTCTTACTTTTGTTATCGACAAAACATTAGAAGATCGTAAAATATAAATAAACGTTTTTACGGCTTATTTGTATTAACACATTTTAATAGTGATCATGTCATATTGAGTAATCATAGTAAGAGGTGTGCTACGGCCTAAGATCCGACCGGGCCTGAGCTAAAAATTGAAAAATGCTAGAACCATGACTGGACATGGTCTTTACTTGTATGATAGGTCCTCATGTAACCAAAAACCACTCTTGGAAAGCAATATAAGAAATTGTTCCAAATGAACGATGTAAGCACTTTCTTTATTTGGATTAGTTTACTTATATTCAATTATGTTTGATTAATGCTTATCATGAGATATATGGTCAACCATAGGTTAAACTACATTTTAAAAAAAAGGCACAAAGATTAATAACTCAAAAAGCAATGGTTAAAAACACAGGTGCTAGAGGGTTAGCTGCCATACTCGAAACTTATTTAACCGACTTTTATGTATGAGGTATGTGTTGCTTTTTAGTAATGAACACTCCATTTTACTCTAAGGCTGTTGGAGTAATTTTTGTTTTTTTATATTTAAAAAAATTAGATTCCTGATGCTTTTTTGATTGACGAGGAATCTATTGGTACAGTAGATTCATTAGAATGTGGTGGAAAGATACAACTTACTCAAGTAAGTTAATATGTTGAATAATTTATCATGATAATTGGACGACATTCAGGAGTTTTTGGCTGATGTTGTGATCATGTTTTTTCGATAACCAAAGTTTCTGTATGTTTTATTATCTATCTAGGATAGTATTTCAGATTAAAAATTTAAGGGTTTGTATGTTTATGACATGTTTTTGGTGGTTTTAGTTGTAGGTAGTTGTGTTATGGTTGAAAGTACTGTTGGTGTCACGGGTTCTCAAGTAGCAGTTCCTCAGTGGGATAGAGGATTACATGATACTGGGGAATGTGCCAACCCACGTTCTGCTGTTTTTCAAGAAGCTGGTAACCTTTTTATGCAGATATAACCCTGTACCAATAGCACTCAACTTATCTTAGATCTTTAGTGCCAAAACACAATGCAAAACAATCTACCACGCATCTATTGCAACTGAAAAATAAATAGTACGAGTAGCAATCTACTCAAGATTTATCTAACATAATGATGATAATCTTATATTTGTTGGTACCTATATGAAACTAATATCATTAGTATCGATATTGATAATTTATATACATTTCACTTGACAGAAACTAAACCTAAGCTTTACAAAGACATACATTTCTGAATCTTTTAAGCAAAACCAGAAAAAAGAAACAATAATCGCAAATTATATATGTGTGTGTAAAAAATAAAGCTCTAAGAAAGTACCCAACTTAGTAGACATGTAGTTCAAGTGTTTGACTGTTTATCATATTTCTAAATGACTAAATCATACTTGAATGGATGCCAAAAAAGTACTTTATTGACCAAAATCAATACCATCATCATATGGGTTACTCCAATTGCAATTGTTGCCATTTACGCCAATAAACTATAGTACGGGCAACAATACCACCTAACTATTTCCCAGGTTTATTTAGACCAATATTCAGAAGAAATGATGCATATGCCCCCTTTAAAATTTTAAAATTAGGTTTATTTCTTTGTCTTTGTAATTTGTCAAAGTTTAGCATCTAATGATTTGGACACGAAAGGAACATAACTGGGTGATACTTTTGTCATATTAGGCAATTATGAATGAATTTTTTGTAACTGAATCAGAATAATGTTGTGACCTCTTTTACACCTTCATGAGCCTTGAGTTTGATTTTGTTTCACTCATTGATGGAAAAGAAGCAGTTGCTAAAGTAGCTAACCTACTATTTAAAAAGTATTATGCCAATGAAGATTAAGAAAAACCTTTCTTCACCGAAACCTACATGACCGAAGCACTCAAGACCCTTGGTTCGTTAATACTTTTTTTTTTTTTTTTTTTTTTTTTGATTATGGTAAATATATAATGACATTGTGTGTGTTAAACATGATTTACTCTTAGGTTATGTGGAGCCAGATCCCGATCTTTTATTAATTTATGGGCCTGCAAGGTGCCACCTTGGTTTTTCCAGCATGGAGCCTTCGCTATTCAAAGATGGTGTAAGGCTACTTTTTTTCACTTATTGTTTGTTATCAGTTATTTACCAATGATTACAAAGGGTAAATTGGTAATTCAACATCCCTAAAGCATGCAAAAAGAAAAATGTTGTAATTTTCATGTGACATCTAAGTTTTGTAAATAATAAGTTGATACATTTATACTCGGTACCACCTTAGTCGTATTATAATGATTTATTTGCTGTACGTGGGTGAGTTTTGACCTATTTTATGTTGCAGACACATGGGACCACTGAAGCGCAAGAAACACGTTTTGATTCTAAAAGCCATTCACAGATTGACTAGGGTGAAGCAGAACTACGGTAAGTTGACTGTTAGAAACGCTCCTAAACAGTATTAGCAAGTGTTAGTCATTTCTATGTAATAAGTTGCATTATTATGGCTTTTATGTTAGTAATTAAGGCAAGGCTTATGTAGAAAGCCCATGAGCCTATGCAAAGGCCCAAAAGGCCAAGGAAGGGACTAGATGTGGTGCCCTAACTCCCTTCCCCTATAAATACCTTGTTACCTCTCATTTGAGAGGTGTTGTTCACCTTATCAATATTTACACATAACCTTTCCATATCATACGTGTGATTTTGTGTTTAACCTTCTCTCTTCATCTCATTTCTATCATCTACATACTTGTGTTAACTTATGGTGACCTAACAGTGGTATCAATCGCCATTTAGTTAGGAGAAATTAGTTTGTTTTTGAAGTTTTGTTTTATAGGCGTAAAAGTCTCTCGCTTCACGTTTTTCATTTGCTTAAATCTTTCATTTTTTCACTTGTAAACTCAAGATTCTTATGGGTTAAGGTTTATATAGTGTTAAGGTGTCTAGTTTTTGCAAAAAGTTACAAACTTTACGTGTTTTAGATTGATTTTGTACTCGTTTTCATTTCGTGGTTAAAGTTTACGCATAAGTTCAAAACGTATTTTGGTTCATCAAGTGGTTAACTTTCTTGTTCCTTTTGTATTTTGGAAGCTTTCTCATCATTAAAAACGAGTTTACAAAACTTTTTAGTATCAAGCTGACCCAGTCAGTGATGTAACCATGTCTCGCGAGGAATTGTCTATCTTGAGTCGATCAATTTAAAAGTGCGCGCTCTACCCTCACTGTGCAGATTTCAGTCAAAACTCATAAGCACATGTGGAGGGGGAGTATTTATGAAAATACAAAACTCTCGAAGTGTTACAAACATATTTTTATTCATAAACACCTGGAGAGATTTTCATGAAAACGGTTTTATGGCAATATAGGATAGTCATGGAGTTATAAGGTGACTAAGTTTAGGAATAAACGTCCTATGATCCGCCAGAGCCGGAGGAATCTACCCAAGGACATCACCAATAGGTAGTATTTAGAAGTCCTTAGGTATGATTGATAAAAAGGAGAAATGAGAATCGGAGAAAGAAGGAGTTGAAGAATTAAAAAGAAAAGTTAAAGAAAAGGGTGAAAAGAAATAGTCCTCCAAATTATTCAACTTAGGGCAGACACCGGGTTCAATTCATATGCTACTGGTTGTCAAAAGATGACACCGGTATTGAAGACAAAGTCATCATGGACCCAGTGACGCAATGCACTAAACCTTCTTAACCACAAAAGTTCTCTTAATAGAGCTTATTTCATTCTCACTGGGAACCCTACGTAATCTATCGGCTCTGTTTTTGAGATTATTGGCATTGAAGACGGAGAACCTCTCCCTAGTCTCCGTTTAGGAAAACCAAAGCGCACTATTGAGTCTAGAGCCACAAGATTCATCAAAATATCTCTTAGGAACACTTGACTTTTCATTACTTGTCGTTCAACAAATAAGAACGCAAGTGAAACATTCTAGAGTCCTTCGCAGATCCTAGCAATCTGCCGAGAACATTTATGAGGAGATTCACAATTGTGATCCTCATTGATTGAATGGAAACTCCTGCCAGGGTCAACATCAAACAGCCCTGACAGCAGGTCACTTCAGTAACTCCTTGTGGGTTACGCTTTGTGTTCGCGGTGGTCTCAAATAGTCTACAGTCGTGGAGTGATACTTCGGTATACTCCAGCGACTCACAACGACAGAGTAACAATATTAAGTACGGGGACATCCCAATGACCATCCGGTTTCAGATTCGTCTAAATCCGCGCCAGCGAATTGGGATATTCCTGTACAAAATATCTGAACTCTTACGTCGGGAACTTTATTGCTAACTGACTACATGCAAGATTGGAGATCAAACGTTCATGGGAGAAAAGATCGTGCTGATTCTCCACATGCTCATACCAACAACAACACACATGAAGTTCTCTCAAAAGGAAACTCATAAGTCAAAATGATTCTTCATCAAAGCCAAAGAATCTACAAAGTTTAAAGACTCGATAAAAACTTCACATCTGAAATCCAAAGTCCAAAGACGTGTGAGCATGGTAGAGAAAGACGTGGAGACACCTGGACGATGAAACTGACCAATGGTAGACAACAACATACTATCACCACATCCACAAAAGAACAAAGAACACTAAGACGTCAGAGCTGATAATTTCACAAGAAACAAGATCCCAAACTAAGGGGAGATTGTTGGAATCTAAAGCATCTCTACTCACAAGAAAGAAGAATGCTAGAAGACGTCGAGCAACCGCTATTACATTATAACTATCACTTAGGGGGAGATTGTTGGAAATGCTCCTAAAAAATATTAGCAAGTGTTAGTCATTTCTATGTAATAGGTTGCATTATTATGGCTTTTGTAAAACCCATATTTTTGAACATGTTAAAATACCCAAAATACCCTTTAATCTCGAACCTATAAAAGACGTTTAATTATTAAAATATTGCATTACGATTATAACTTAAGTATTTAAATCGTTAACATCCGAACAAATAAAAGTAATACGAAAATAATACTTACACTAGAATAATTTCTACACATTTATTTTGTCACATTTTGTCCCTAGTCGAAATTTAGAGGTGCACAACGTATCGAATCTAGATTCTTAGCTAGGTTCGGGATTGGCTTAAAGATAGCAAGTCTCCCATCTATTCCCTTAAATTTTGGTTTTTCCCTTTTTAAATCCCTCCCCCTCGGAAATCACTAAAACCGAATAACACATTTTATTTTCACAAACCCAAAATTTCAAAACCCTAAAACCTAGCACCCAAACAACGGCTGGATATTTTTTTCCATTTGTTTTCAATTGAAGGAGGGGACCCAGGAGAAGTATTCGTGGCCTTGGTGAGCTCATGATCGTATGTGGGTTATTTGATGTCTGATGTTCTTGTTTCTAGTCGATCCTCTAGTTCCAGTTAAGGTATAAATAACTATCTTTTGTCATTCATATAAAACACGATTGGATATAATGGGAAACCTAATTAAATTGTATGGGGGGTGTTTGGGTACGACTTGGGTGAGTTAAGGGTGTGTTTGGTTCGGTTGCGTGTGGATTTGGGTTGTGTATTGTGTGTTTGGAATAAGGGTTTCGTGTAGTGTGTGTCATATTCTACGAATAGTATTAGTTTATTGATTTATGATTTTATGTGAATGGAATTATGTTGTTAAATGATTATGGTTATGAATATGTAATGATCCTTATATGTTATTAGATTTATATAGGTGATGTATGCTTGCTTATGGAATAATTGTGAAGTTTTATAAATTATTTTCATGTTAAACTATAATTATGAAATAATGATTTTATGTAAAGGTTATGGTGATATTTACTTGACTAAAACTTGTAATCTTGTGAGGTAGGATGGGAAATTGTATGAGATGAATGGATAGACTCTTATTTCTGTGATTTATTGATATTTGATGATGGTTACTTTGTGGATATGATTTGGTGGATGATGGATAGGTTTACAACATGTTTAGGACTTGTTATTAGCTTTCTACATGAAATTATGGACTTATAATATGTTAAATGCTTGCTATTATGCTTCATTGGTTAAATTAATGAAACCTCTATAAAATTCATGCTATTAGACCCTAAACATGATGTATGATGAGTTTTGTGATGTTTGGCATGCTTAAGAGATGATTGGTGACTTGTTTGTTGCTTGGTTATGATTGCTTGTCAAGCTGTCCAGAATTTAGGTTGAATTCATCTAGGTGTTACTGATGATACTTGCATGCTTTTGAGTGATTCTTGAGCCTAAATTGCAGTACTTTTAAATAGCTTTCTGGAAATATAAGCCTTGTAGCATTTGCATACATGGAAGTATGATTTTTACATTTTTGGAGTTAAAGTGTTTGAATCTGAATTTCTGAGTTTAAATTTGTGATGTAGTATTTGATTTTTAGTATTAAATCCATGAGGTTCTGGAACTTTTCCTTTGGTGTTTATGATTTTTATATATTGTGTGACACCTGTAATTTTTTGTTTGATGTATGGAGTAGGTTGAATGTGTTTGTCTGGACTATACTTTTGGTATGTGTAATTCTGGGTAAGTTCTGGACAGGTCTGGACTTATGATTTTCTATAGGCCATTTGACCTGGAAATAAAATTCCCCCATTTTTGGAGAGTCTCTTAACTGATGTGGGAACCCTTGGGAATTTCCTTGATTTTATTTGAGCTAAGTAAGTATTTTATAAAAATCGCTAAAGTCTGGTCCAGATTCGAAATACTAAAAGATAGAAACTTATGAACTTGAAACTAAGTATAAATGGGAGATAAGTTAAACATGATTTATAAATGGAACGCATATGTGATTTATGATATGTCCTAATGTAGATTTAGTGAAGCGGGAACGTTGAACTTGCTTGTGTGCCTTACTCTTACGCACACACATTTGAGGTACAGATATTCTGACCTTATTTCTTAAAGTTTCTCATGATTCTTACACATCTTTTTGACATTAGCTTTAAATTAGAATGCTTTTGCTTTGATCCTTCCTATTAGGGCTTCCTTATATGACCTTTTCTATGCTCCCTTAGATTGTGAACCTTTAATATTGAACCTTGCTTTGAACCTTTAACATGGACCTTTATATTATGACTTTCATTGTACCTTTCAGTTTAATACCCGAGCCATTTTCCTAACCATGAAGGTAACATGGCCGTGTCATTGATGCACCAATGACATGACTCTAGTGTGGTTGAGTGATGTTCCACACCGTCCCCTTTTGTGATATTATTATGTGCGCTTGATATTATTATTATGGCCACTTTGATTTGTACAGGGGCGTATGGATGCATCCTAGATTTGTTATGATATGATATGATACGACATGACTTATATGGTGACTGATGTTGTGTGCATTACACGTTTTTCACATTTTGGGAGCTAGCTACTCCATGGTTACTTATGATATGATATGATTTGATTTGTTTGGGCTCGTGGTAGATTTCTGACAGCCTTTACACTTTTTATACACCTATATTGTACCTTTTGTTATTTCACAAAGCACCATATTCTATATTTCTCATTCTAGTTTTCCTTCGATTACTCATTCATTCATTATCCTTATGTGATTCAACCGACTACCATACTATACTCCATTTCATTGATATGTCATACTCTCATTCCATTTTGGTTGACTACCAAGCTTATACTTCAGATTACCACTTCATCCGTTTACCCTGCTATTATATGATTTATGTGACTACCTGGTTACCCTGCTATTATATGATTAATATGTGACTATCTGTTTGCATTGCTATTACGTGACTAATTGATTCACTCGTTTGCCATGCTAGTATGTAAGTATCTGACTTATTCATTTACCATGTTATATCTTAGTTCAATTATTTTTGTCAGATATGATTATCATTTAGTATTCCTATTTTCTATTTGTGACTACCATGTATGTACTTCTGTTGGTATTTTCGGATGCTTATGTTGTTAGTTCGACATAGTAATTGACATTTACCTGACTTGTTGATCTGCCATGTTTACACTTCTGTTGATGCTACTATTTGATGATGGAAATGGTTCAACATATGTTACATGTCTAGTTGATTTGTAGCTTGCCATGCTATGTCCTTGTTTAGTTAATTCATTCAATTATGATGTTCGTTTGGTATTCCTACCTGATACACTTGGCTATCTTGCTTATACTGCTGCTATTTTTTCCACTGGTTATGATACTTGTTCTGTTTATTAACCGTGGGTTATCTGACTTGTGTGATTGCCAAGTAGGATGCTGGGCTTTCTTGGGCTGAGAGTAGGAGCATTTGAGTGATCCGACCCTAGTTTCCCTTATCATTTTGGACTTATTTTGAAGAGCAATTGTTTTGATATTTCATTTCATTTTTGACATATTGGATTTTGTATTTTCCTTGTAAGTCATTCATTTATATGACTTGGTATTTTATTTTATAAGACTTCCGCTTGCAAAATTTTGTTAGTATATTCTGATATGACTACATAATGTGACATTCGGACCCTTGTCGGGTTGGGGCATTACAATTATGGTATCAGAGTTAAGGTTTCGTCTTGTTGACCTTAGGATTGACCTGTGAGGACTTGGGTAGACATTAGGCTTTCGTCTGTTTTGATCTTTTCTTATTCTTTTTATTTTCGTTCAGATTTGACTTCGATATTCTTTTGTCTTCGCTGATTTGACCGTCTTCTTTTCGCATTTGATTTTGTTTGTTTTATATTCGCGCATTCGTTTTTCGATCATTTAGATGTAGACTACTCGTAGAGTCAAAAATGATGGTGCCGACCCTGCGTTGTTGCAACAGTTTCTGAACTGGAGAGGTTCGTGAAGCAGAAGTCGCACTCGATTGTAATGCTGCTGGAGACATCAGGATGCTTCTGGAGGGAGCTGGACAGATCAACCAGAGGCGCAAAGACGGAGACAAGATTCAACTGGGGGACACTTGGAAGACGTATGAGCAGAAGAACTATGACCGGCGTACTTTAGACGTGCGAAGAAGCTACTACCAAGATTCGGGCATATTGTGGTCAACAGTCCAACCGTTGAGATGCTGAGAAGATTCATCTTCTATATATGAATGGGCACGTTTGGATGATGGAGTCCTAAGGCTTGATTCTTCGGCGTTACTACGACTTCACGTTGTGTTTTATATCTCTTTGATAAATCTCTATTTTCATCCATTATGATTTATATCATTAAGGTTAGACCTTGCGACACTTTGTCATTTTTGTGAACCTAAGGCTATTTTTGGATCGTCAGTAATGAGTCATGAGGAACTTTCTCGAACAAGTCAGCGACCTTCTTTCCCTTGTAGAATGGTAAGTTGATTTTATGTTTATATGCTTCCTGTATGTGAATCTGGTTTGATTTGGTATCGTACTTGCTACCTATATATGTATCTGTTTTGGACGTGGTGTTGGTTATGTGGTTCGTCATGACCCGAGATAGAATATGATGACAATAAGGACTTGTTATGTGATGCAAGTATTATGACGCCTGATCAACGTGAAAATACCGAGATCATATAATTTGAAATTATTGGGATCATACGGCGTCTTGGGAAATGCCTGGGGTTGGTGCGTTGGATGGACTAGGACTCATATACGTTATTTCTCAATTTTCACATTTGTTTGGAATTCTGTACCTCCTTGCGAGTTTCTCACTGACATCTGTTACATGTAAGTTTTGTACTCTTTGGACCAGAAATTGTTGCGATTATGTAAACCTATGGATTGCTACGTCTGACTTAAACTAATACGTCTTCGTTTACTTCTGCGACTTCAATTTCGCGAACGAAATTTTTATTTTAGTGGGGAAGAGTTGTAAAACCCATAATTTTGAAAATGTTAAAATACCCAACATACCCTTTAATCTCGAACCTATAAAAGACGTTTAAATATTACAATATTGCATTACGATTATAACTTAAGTATTTAAATCGTTAACATCCGAACAAATAAAAGTAATATGAAAATAATACTTACACTAGAATAATTTCTACACATTTATTTTGTCACATTTTGTCCCTAGCCGAAATTTAGAGGCGCACAACGTATCGAATCAAGATTCTTAGCTAGGTTCGTGATTGGCTTAAAGATAGCAAGTCTCCCATCTATTCCCTTAAATTTTGGTGTTTCCATTTTTGAATCCCTCCCCCTCGGCAATCACTAAAACCGAATAACACATTTTATTTTCACAAACCCTAAAACCTAGCACCCAAACAACGACTGGATATTTTTTTTCCATTTGCTGTCGATTGAAGGAGGGTAACCAGGAGAAGTATTTGTGGCCTTGGTGAGCTCATGATCGTATGTGGGTTATTTGATGTCTGATGTTCTTGTTTCTAGTCGATCCTCTAGTTCTAGTTAAGGTATCAATAACTATCTTTTGTCATTCATATAAAACACGATTAGATATAATGGGAAACCTAATTAAATCGTATGGAGGCTATTTGGTTTCGACTTGGGTGAGTTAAGGGTGTGTTTGGTTCGGTAGCGTGTAGGTTTGGTTCGTGTATGGTGTGTTTGGAATAAGGGTTTCATGTAGTGTGTGTCATATTCTACGAATAGTATTAGTTTATTGATTTATGATTTTATGTGAATGGAATTATGTTGTTAAATGATTATGGTTATGAATATGTAATGATCCTTATATGTTATTAGATTTATATAGGTGATGTATGCTTGCTTATGGAATAATTGTGAAGTTTTATTAACCATTTTCATGTTAAACTCTAATTATGAATTCATGATTTTATGTAAAGGTTATGGTGATGTTTACTTGACTAAAACTTGTAATCTTGTGAGGTAGGATGGGTAATTGTATGAGATGAATGGATAGACTTTTATTTCTGTGATTTATTGATATTTGATGATGGTTGCTTTGTGGATATGATTTGGTGGATGATGGATAGGTTTACAACATGTTTAGGACTTGTTATTAGGTTTCTAAATGAAATTATGGGCTTATAATATGTTAAATGCCTACTATTATGCTTCATTGGTTAAATTGATGACACCTCTATACAATTCTTGCTATTAGACCCTAAACATGATGTATGATGAGGTTTTTGATGTTTGGCATGCTTAAGAGATGATTGGTGACTTGTTTGTTGCTTGGTTATGATTGCTTGTTAAGGTGTCCAGAATTTAGGTTGAATTCATCTAGGTGCTAACTGATGATACTTGCATGCTTTTGAGTGATTCTTGAGCCTAAATTGTAGTACTTTGAAATAGCTTTCTGAAAATATAAGCCTGGTAACATTTTCATACTTGGAAGTATGATGTTTACATTTTTGGAGTTAAAGTATTTGAATCTGAATTTCTGAGTTTAAATTTGTGATGTAGTATTTGATTTTTAGTATTAAATCCATGAGGTTCTGGAACTTTTCCTTTGGTGGTTATGATGTTTATATATTTTGTGAGACATGTAATTTTTGTTTTGATGTATGGAGTCGGGTGAGTGTGTTTGTCTGGGCTATACTTTTGGTGTGTGTAATTCTGGATAAGTTCTGGACAGGTCTGGACTTATGATTTTCCATAGGCCGTTTGACTTGGAAATAAAATCCCCCAATTTTTGGAGAGTCTGTTAACTCATGTAGGAACCCCTGGGAATTTCCTTGATTTTATTTGAGCTAAGTAAGTATTTTATAAAAAATGCTAAAGTCTGGTGCAGATTCGAAATACTAAAAGATAGAAACTTATGAACTTGAAACTAAGTATAAATGGGAGATAATTTAAACATGATTTTTAAATGGAACGCATATGTGATTTATGATATGTCCTAATGTAGATTTAGTGAAGCGGGAACGTTGAACTTGCTTGTGTGCCTTACTCTTACGCACACACATTTGAGGTACAAATATTCTGACCTTATCTCTTAAGGTTTCTCATGATTCTTACACATCTTTTTGACATTAGCTTTAAATTATAATGCTTTTTCTTTGAGCCTTCCTATTAGGGCTTCCTTATATGACCTTTCCCATGTTCCCTTAGATTGTGAACCTTTAATATTGAACCTTGCTTTGAACCTTTAACATGGACCTTTATATTATGACTTTCATTTGACCTTTCAGTTTAATACCCGAGCCATTTTCTTAGCCATGAAGGTAACATGGTCGTGTCATTGATGCACCAGTTACATGACTCTAGTGTGGTTGAGTGATGTTCCACACTGTCCCCTTTTGTGATATTATTATGCACGCTTTATATTATTATTATGGCCACTATGATTTGTATAGGGGCGTATGGATGCATCCTAGATTTTATGATATGATATGATATGACATGACTTATATGGTGACTGATGTTGTATGCAATACACGTCTTTCACATTTTGAGCTCCATGGTTACTTATGATATGATATGATTTGATTTGTTTGGGCTCGTGGTAGATTTCTGACAGCCTTTACACTTTTTATACACCTATATTTTACCTTCTGTTATTCCACAATGCACCATGTTCTATATTTCTCATTTTAGTTTTCAGTCGATTACCCATTCATTCATTATCCTTATGTGATTCAACCGACTACCATACTATACTCCATTTCATTGATGTGTCATACTCTCATTCCATTTTGGTTGACTACCAAGCTTATACTTCAGATTACCACTTCATTCATTTACCCTTCTATTATATGATTTATGTGACTACCTGTTTACTCTGCTATTATATGATTAATATGTGACTATCTATTTGCCATGCTATTACGTGACTAATTGATTCACCCGTTTGCCATGCTAGTATGTAAGTATCTGACTTATTCGTTTACCATGTTATATCTTAGTTCAATTATTTTCGTAGGATATGATTATCATTTAGTATTCCTATTTGCTATTTTTGACTACCATGCTTGTACTTCTGTTGGTATTTCCTGATGCTTATGTTGTTAGATCGACATAGTAATTGACGTTTACCTGACTTGTTGATCTGCCATGTTTACACTTCTGTTGATGCTACTATTTGATGATGGAAATGGTTTAACGTATGTTACATGTCTAGTTGATTTGTAGCTTGCCATGCTATGTCCTTGTTTAGTTAATTCATTCAATTATAATGTTCGTTTGGTATTCCTACCTGATACATGTGGCTATCTTGCTTGTACTGCTGTTAGTTTTTCCACTGGTTATGATACTTGTTCTGTTTATTAACCGTGGGTTATCTGACTTGTGTGATTGCCATGCTTACATTCAAATTAGTTGCTTCCGCCTACTTATATAATTCAGCGTAGCTTATATATATCTGATTATCTGATTTGTTGTTTTGCTTTATTTATGATTAGTTGATCCGCTGATTAATCCGCTTGTGCATTGTTGGTTACTTGTCTTGATTATGATTCTGTTCATCAACTCCTATTTGATTATGTTTCGGCACTTGTATGTTTGGTTATTTATATGTACTTATATATGTCAGCGATGCCCAACTTTGCTTTGGTCTCCTTTGATTCATGTTTCTTCTGGATATCTGTTATTATTGTGTTCTGCAGGTTCCTCATTGACTCATTGTGCTTATTTCGTTGAGACTTTGTTCTCAGTCTCCTTTGTTTCATTTTTTATATTTTTATTATGTTTGCTTTTGTTTTGCTATATCTGTTCACTGGGATTTTTAAGCTCAACCGCATTTTCTTTTCCATCCGGCAGGTACCAAGTAGGATGCTGGGCTTTGTTGGGCTGAGAGTAGGAGCATTTGAGTGATCCGACCCTAGTTTCCCTTATCATTTTGGACTTATTTTGAAGAGCAATTGTTTTAATATTTCATTTCATTTTTGACATATTAGATTTTGTATTTTCCTTGTAAGTCATTCGTTTATATGACTTGGTATTTTATTTTATAAGACTTCCGCTTGCAAAATTTTATTTGTATATTCTGATATGACTCCATAATGTGACATTCGGACCCTTGTCGGGTTGGGGGGTTACAATTATGTTAATAATTAAGGCTAGGATTATGTAGAAAGCCCATGAGCCTATACAAAGACCCAAAAGTCCAAGGAAAGGACTAGATGTGTTGCCCTACATCCCTTCCCTTATAAATACCTTGTTACCTCTCATTTGAGAGGTGTTGTTCACCTTATCAATATTTACGCATAACCTTTCCATATCATACGTGTGATTTTGTGTTCAACCTTCTCTCTTCATCTCATTTCTATCATCTACATACTTGTTTTAACTTATGGTGACCTAACATTGACTAGATTTTGTATCTATTAAATCAGTTTAAATATGTCCACATAAGCATTAAGTCAAGCTTAGTCCCCAAGAGACCCACATTGATAGCACAATGTATTTTCATCTTTCTGCAGGTTAGTGGCAGAGAGAATATACTTTTACTAAGGTAGTATTTTTTATCTAAATGCGATAGGCCAATAAGCTTTTAAAATATGCTATTGCAATTCTGAAACACCCTCCTAATCTCATTTTGTTGTTTTTATGATATTTCATTCATCTAAAACATGTTTTCTGTGAATTTTACAGGCATCTATTACACATTCATTGATACGCGTACAATGCGCGTTCGGGGTCAAAGGAAACTTCCTTTTCTTCGAGCAAGTTTTTCAACCACCTAGGCAGTGAACCTAATCGTTGTAGTATAGTATTAGGGTAAGCCTCGAGATTTATATCCTTCTCTAGGGGAATAAGAATACTAGTGAGAAATTACTACGCTAAGGTTGGGGTTGAGGAAGATTTTTTTTATCTTTTTTTATATTTTTTAGAAAATTGAAAGTACAATCTCGGGGTATTGGATTTGGAGGGTTGGTACTTCTACCGATTACTCTACTTATCTAATTATCTAAACTAATGGGTAGTCTTATGTCTATTGATGTGTGATCGTATGATGATTAGAGATGTGTTTACCTAGATATTTTTAGTCCCTAGTTATATTTTATTGTAGGTTGAATTGTCACGTCCTTATTCTTAACGCGTTTTGTTTCCTAAGGTCATAGGGTGTGCATTCCCTAACTCTTTGAGGTCACCCTTAAGTGTAGTAAACGAAATCCACTAAGTCATTCATAAACTAACTTTGAGGTTATCTTTGGGTTTCTAGCCTACAATTACTCTAGGCGATTATAAACTAATGTTCACAAAGATTACTCAAGCATTAAAAACATAACGATGGCCTATTGCAATCCTATGCCAATTACAATTAAGAGAAGAACAACCAATCAATATTCAATAACCAGGTTTCATATATCTAAGCAAACACACAAGTAAATTAGCCGGACATGGTAAACATGCAAGCATACACACATACAATTGAAGACATAATTAAATCAATGAAGTAAATTACTTATTGTTAGGAATTAGAAATTCCATGTATTAAAGAGTCGGTCAACTCAAGTATATGTAATCGTTAGAAAGCTCGTAGTCATAGTTATTTTATGTTAAGTAGTATTTAGTTATGCAACACCGTGGAGGATGGACGGGTCTTTACCCACTGTATGCCTGATCCACAGCCCGTAGGTGGCGTTTGTTTGTAAGAAACTATAAATACCCTCTACCTCCAAAGGTAGAGGGTTGGAGCTTCAATACTATTTTTATTTGTTTCACATAGTTCCCAACTCTCTTCCTTTCTCTCACTAGAACTTTCTCTCTCTAAACATTGTTAACGCCCCACATGGTTATGGTTTAATGTGTTTGTGAAATCCTATATCTAACAATTGGTATCAAGAGCCATGGTTTGATCACTCATCTTTCATGCTTCTTGTTTTGGTGGATTTCATAAGGTTTTTGGGGTATTAAAGGTTTAGGAGAGTTTGATTCATTTGGACAAATTCTAGTGTTAAAGTTGGTTTTGCTTGTACTTTTGTGTTTAGGATCATCATATGTGCTTATGTTTTGAATTGGAAGGCTTAAATGTTTGTGGTTTGGTTGTTTTTGAATTATAAAGTGGTTGTTTTTGAAGTTTGTACGAAGCGAGTTGTGTCTCGGATAGATTTTTCTTCAAAGCGAGTTGCTTTGTTATTGGAAGCGAGTTGGTACATGCGACTTAGCTGTTTAGCGAGTTGATTTTTATGCGACTTGGGTTCTACGCGAGTTGTTTCTTTAAGCGACTTGAGATCTAAAGCGACTTAGCTATTAAGCGAGTTGTAAAACTAGCGAGTTAATTTAAGCGACTTGGTGTTCAAGCGAGTTGATTGTGTTGCGAGTTGATACTAAAGCGAGTTGGCTATTTAGCGACTTGATTCATTAAGCGTGTTGACAGTGTTGCGAGTTGATGCTAAAGAAACTTGGCTATTTAGCGAGTTGATCCCTTAAGCAAGTTTTCTCCTTGAGCGAGTTGGGCGTTTAGCGAGTTGATAACTAAGCGAGTTGTGTGTTTTACTACTTGTCTAATTTTAGACTTGTCACTTCTTCGTGATACATTCTTACGGTTGTTCTTTTGGTTTAGTAAAATCCCGTGAAAGAATCAATTTCCCGGTTTAATCAAAGAATTGTAAAATCCCGTAGAACTTGTAATCATGGCAAACATCGTTCCTACTATTGTTTCTTCCGTAGCTGAGGACGTTCAAGCATCAGGGTCAGATACTCGTCCACCTATGCTTGACAGAACTGACTACGACTCTTGGGCTCAAAGAATCAGATTGTACTGTCTTGGAAAGGAAAATGGAGTCAACATTCTCAAATCGATTGATGAAGGACCGTATCGGGTTGAGACTACTAGAGACTTAATTGATACGGCTAAAGATGGAACAATGATCTATGGAATAGACAGACCAAAGACGTATGATGAGCTCGATGATAAGGAGAAAAAGAGATTCGATGCTGATATCAGGGCTTCTAACATCGTACTTCAAGGTCTTCCAAAAGATATCTACAAGCTGATCAATCACAACACTGAAGCAAAGGCAGTGTGGGATAATGTCAAGATGCTTCTCTCAAGTTCTGAATTAACTATGGAAGATAGAGAATCGCAACTCTATGATGAATTTGAGCACTTCAAGATGAAACCAGATGAGAGTGTCTATGAGTATTATGTGAGATTCCACAAGCTTGTTAATGACATGAGGAACATCAGAATGACTATGCCAAACATTTAGCTGAACTCAAAGTTTGTGAACAACATGAATCCCGAATGGCACAAGTTTGTCACTTCTGTAAAGCTAACCAAAGGATTGAAGAATACAAACTATGAGCAACTCTATGCCTTCCTTCTTCAGAATGAGAGACATGCTATGTTTGAAAAAAGGATTCTTAATCAGTTCAAAACCAACCAGGGAGAGACAAGCTCATCGAATGATTCAACGGCTTTCTACTCAAACATCAGAATCACAACCAAAGCCTCACAAGTCATACCTATGGGTAATGGTAATCACAAACTCATTCATGATCCTATGTTCAAACAAGCTGATGCTGATGCACACGTGGGAAACTTCATTAATCAACTGGCTCTTCTGATTAGTCAAAACATGAACTCTCTTCCACACACCAACAACAATCTTAGAACTGCATCCAATCCACACAATCAAGCCACTGTCAGAGATGGGAAGGTTATGGTGCAGCCAGTTCAAGAAAGGCAGTACGAACAAGCAAGAGGTGGAGCTGGTAGAGGTTATGCTGCAAATCAGAATAGGGGAAGGAATGGAAACCAGGGTCAAGCAAAGCCAATCAAATGCTACAACAGTGGTGGTGAATGACACATTGCGAGGAACTGCACATCTCCAAAACGTCCACAGAATGCAGAATACTTCAGAGATAAGATGTTGCTTGTGCAAGCTCACGATAATGGTGCAGCTTTGGATGAAGAAGAGTTGTTGTTTCTCGCTGAGGGTAATGCCAAGAACTATGATGCAGATGTGGATGAGCATCCAATTCAGGAGATAGGTCACAATCATCAGAATGCCTTTCAAGTCGCTGATTGTGATGCATACGACTCTGATGTGGATGATGGACCTACTGCACACACAATTTTTATGGCTAGCATTTCTCCAATGGTTTCTCCTAAGGTCTCATCTTCACCAAAAGCTAGCCCATTCAAAGACAAACTCATCTCAGAGGTATTAAAACTATACGATGATGCTGATGTGCAAAAGATGCATGACAAAGTACAAACAACTGAAACTATTGAATCAAATATTGAAAATATGGGGAATATCAATGTTGTCCCATATGATCAATATGTGAAACAAAGTGAAAGTGACGTTGTACCAAGTGATGCATCTTCTACAGTCAACAATGACTATGATTTTGATGAATACACTGCATGTGCCCCTGATGATTATGTTATCTCTGAGCTAAATGCTTATAAAGAACGTGTTGCTATTTATGAACAACGTGCTAAGTTTGAGTTGACCACCCGTGAGCAGGAGATGGATGACCAAATGCGTACAACTATTAGAAAAAGTAGGTTTAGAGAAGAAGTATTAAAACAAGAGTTAAACTCCTTACAAGAAAAGCTTTCTAAAACTGCTAAGCAAAAACAAGAACTTCAAGAAAATGTTAAAATGCTTAAGCAAGAATTCAGTGCTAAGGAATCAAAACTTTTGAATGATTTTTCTAATCTAAAAACCTTGAAAAACAAGCTTGAAAATAAGTTGTACGTACAAGGAAATACCATTCAGACTGCTCACTTAATCACTAAACACAGAGTCTTAAGCGATAAGCATAGCATTCCCCTTGTTGAGGAACCAAATCCAGAGGTCATTAAAAAGGCTAGAAATGCTCATAAGGTTCTTTATGATGGCAATGAAATCCTTAAACCTAGACAGAAACCTAGTTGCGTTGAATGCACTGAGGAAGATAAGAAATCAGATGAAGTCACTAGAGAAAAGATGAACAAGAAATTAGATGATCCTAACTGTAAAGAGAAGAAAATAAATATCACACCCCATGATTACAAAAAGGAGAACTGGATTTCCTTGAACATGTTTAAGCCTCAGACGTTGTTAACACCCGAACAAGTGTTCTGGAAAAAGGATGTAGATAAGCAAAAAGCAGAGAATCTTGTTGTAACAAACCCGCCCTTTAGGAAAATGCCTTCAGCGACTGTGTATCCTCCCAATACACCAATGCATTTAGTTCCTAGGACTATTGCCAGTAAAAGCAAGACCTTAATCAGTCAGTATGTTATTTTTCAACTATTTGTTGATTTTGAGAAAACTTGTAAGAAAAGGATCACACCCACTGGTATAACTGAAGGGGAAAGGGGTTTTGAGCAAACAAAAGAATGTTATTTAACTGAAGTCATGCCTTTCTTTAAACAACTAAAAGATCATTTTGAAAGTCTTAAAAAGGGAATGAATTTAGACATTAAAGAAATGGAAAAGGAATTTGATGCAATGATAGTTGAGGTTAGTGACTATGAGCGGGCATTAAAATATAATGAAATTGAGAGTAAGAACTTGAATACCTTAAATGAGAATCTGATTTCTGAATGTATCTCTCAAGATGTGTTTTATACTGCTACTAATTGCTCTATTACTGCTTCTCAATTTCATGAATTATCTGTTGCATTGAAAGTCTCCCATGATCTTGTCATTGAGCTTGAAATCAAAAACTCTAAACTAAGTGATAAAATTGAACATGATGATCACGATAATTTGGTAAAATATTTTTCTGAGCTAGAAGTTGAACATTTTGACTTGCAACTAAAATATCAACATCTTAAAGAAAATGTTAAAACCTCAAACATCAAGATATCCTCGGATGTTCCAGAGTTTGATGCAGTTTTTGAACTAAACAAACGTGACGAAAAGATTCAAGCTCACTGTAACACGATCAGAAAGTTGAAAGCCCAAATCTCTCAATTAAAGGGTGAAAAGAACAATATGACGGGCTCCCAAATGCCTCCTCCTTTAGATTCTCGGAATTCTCAAAATTTTCATCTTCAAAACTTGGTTAATGCCTTACAAAAGGAAAATGAGAGTTTTCTAGAAGAAAATGAAAAGGTTAAACGTCATTTCAATGAATTATTTGAGTCAATTAAAGTCACTCGGAACAAAAATAACGAAAAAATAACCTCGTTGCAAAAGGAAATTGAGAATCTGAAGAGTCAGGTAAAAGGGAAAATGCCAATGACCAATGGGGAGAATGGTGCTTCAAAGGTGCATGTCTGTAATAAATATGCTTTGACTGTGAAATATGTTCCTCCTCATCTTAGGAATAACAAACTGGCAATTCAAACATATTTCTCATATCTTAAGGACAGCCTAGAATGTCTCCGTGAGATTGTAGAAGAGGATAAGTTAGAGAAACCAGTTGATAATGCAATAGGCCATGTATGCTTATATGCCAAACGATCTCAAGAACTTCTAGAATGCTTAATTACAATATGCCCTAAAACCTTAGGTGAGCAAGTCAATCCCTTGATACCTTGTTCAATACCTAGTGCCAAGCATGCAAGTCATTCAATGCCAAATGTTATGAACGTGAACCTTAGTGTGCCTTCAAGTAGTTCAGATTCCAAAACTGTTAGTGCTAAGAATGTGAAATCGAGTGTGCCCTCTAGGAGTTCAACTCCCAGCACTTCTGCTGTTAAGAGAATGAACTTTATTGTGCCTTCAAATAGTTCAGATCCCAGCACATCTAAACAGGAAATGCATAAATTAGCAAAACCAACTAATGTTCCCATTCCCTCTACAGGAGTAAACAGTGACATTAAAGCGAGCAGGTCAAAGTCTCAAGACAATACAAGGAATGATAGGACCTCGCAAGCTAAGAATGTGCATTGGAAGAAAGTAGAAGATCACCCTAGGAACACTAAGTTTGAGTTAAATAAAATGAATCGTGTTGATTCTAGTATTAGCCAGTACTGTAACTAATTCGAATTATGATACTATTTGAAAACCTTGTAATGATGTCTGCTTGAATTCTGTTGCTAATCATGAATGTGGTGTGAATGCTTTGTCTAATGTTGTCAAATGCCCAGTTAAAATTGTTAATGCTAATAATCGTGCAAAGAAGGCTAAAAGGCAAAGACGAAAGATTGTTAGAAAATAGTGGAAACCCACAGGAAGAACATTTATAAAGATAGGTTATTATTGGATACCTTTTGGTCATAAGAATAATCAGTTTTGTCCTCAACATGCTAAGACTATGCCCACTAGAAAATGGATGCCTATTGGTAGAACTATTCCCTTAAGAAGTGAACATACTTTGAATAGGTCAAATACAGACACCAACACTGCATCTATTCCCAATAATTCCATTGCTTCTACTTCTGATATGGATGTTTCTATTTCTGATGTGGGTGTTCCAATTACTGTTACTAACCAAATGGAACCCATTCTTGCATGGGGATCCCAAATATCCAGTTATCCATTCTTATCTGTGTTCAACTGCAGATCGTTCAAATCGTTTTGTGGTACCTGGACTCAGGCTGTTCCAAGCATATGACTGGAGACCGGTCGCGGCTCATGAACTTCGTGAGCAAATTCATCGGGATAGTTAGATTCGGGAATGATCATTTCGGTGCTATTAAGGGTTATGGAGATTATGTTGTTGGAAAAAGTGTTATCTCCAAGGTATATTATGTGGAAGGTCTTCGTCATAATCTGTTCTCTGTTGGTCAATTCTGTGATTTTGATCTAGAAGTAGCCTTCAGAAAACATACTTGTTTCGTTAGAGAACTTGATGGTAAGGAACTTTTAAGAGGTTCACGTGGCTCAAATCTATACACCATCTCTATCGAAGATATGATGAAGTCTTCTCCAATTTGCTTGTTGTCAAAGGCTTCTAAAACAAAGTCATGGTTATGGCATCGTCGTCTCAATCACTTGAACTTCGGCACCATCAATGATCTCTCCAGAAAGGACTTAGTTGTAGGTCTACCTAGACTTAAGTATGAAAAGGATCATCTTTGTTCAGCATGCCAGTTGGGAAAAAGCAAGAAGTATGCCCATAAATCCAAACCTACAAACTCAGTCATAGAAGTTCTTCATACAATTCACATGGACTTATGTGGACCCATGAGAGTGCAGAATATCTTTGGGAAGAAATATGTATTAGTTGTGGTTGATGATTTCTCTAGATTCACCTGGGTAAAGTTCTTAAAGACAAAGGATGAAACTCCAGATATCATCATCAAACTCATCAAACAGCTGCAGGTTCGTCTTAACAAAACGGTCAGAATCATCCGAACAGACAATGGAACTGAGTTTGTTAACAAACAACTTAGTGACTTTTATGAAAGTATTGGAATCAGTCATCAAAGAAGTGTTCCTCGAACTCCTCAACAGAACGGTGTAGTTGAAAGACGAAATCGAACTCTAGTGGAAGCCGCAAGGACTATGCTGATTTACTCAAAAGTTCCAATGTTTCTCTGGGGTGAAGCTATCGCCACTGCTTGCTTCACCCAAAATCGATCCCTAATTCACACTGCTCATGGAAAAACTCCATATGAACTTGTCCACAACAGAAAACCTGATCTTTCATTCCTTCGTGTGTTCGGTGCTTTATGTTATCCAACTAATGATGGTCAAGATTTAGGAAAACTGAGAGCTAAAGCGGACATTGGAGTTTTTGTAGGCTATGCACGTAACACAAAAGGTTACCGAATCTACAACAAGAGAACATGAAATACTATGGAAACAATTCACGTCACGTTTGATGAGCTGACCGGTCAAATGTCTCCTGGACAATCTAGTTCAGGACCCGCACTACAAAGAAGTCCCATTGGTTCATCTCTTGTACCAAACTTCTCATCAGCAACTCCATATGTACCTCCCTCAGAAGATGATTTAAAGAAACTGTTTGATCCAATGTTTGATGAACAATTTGAGCCAAGTAACAATGATATGACAAATCAATCACCAGAGGCTGCTTCTATCCCTGTCAATGAAATTAACCCTTTAACTTCTATGTCATTAAGCCAAGAAGCGCCTGCTGCTGACCAATCTGTTACATCAACAAATCTTCAATCATCAAGTGTACATCATGGAAATGCTTCTGATTCACAGGATGAAGTCAATCCCTTTGCTACTCCCGAAGATGCTCCATTTGAAAATATATTTGCTCCTGAATCATCATCTGAACCATCTTCATCAGGAGACATCGACTCTGCTACTTCGGTTCCACAACCACTACCACATGAACATATTAGAAAATGGACACATGATTACCCATTGGATAACATCATTGGAAACCCTTCTCGTCCGGTATCCACTCGTAAACAGCTTGCTACTGATGCCTTATGGTGCTTCTTTAACTCAGTACTCTCAAAGATCGAACCTAAAGATGTTAAAACTGCCATGAATGAGGACAGCTGGTTCAATGCCATGCAAGATGAAATTTATGAGTTTGATCGATTAGATGTATGGGAATTAGTACCAGCTCCAGATTGTGCTATGATCATTGCTCTAAAATGGATCTTCAAAGTGAAGCTTGATGAGCATGGTGATGTTTTGAAAAATATGGCTAGGTTAGTGGCTAAAGGGTATCGTCAAGAAGAAGAGATAGACTTTGAGGAATCTTTTGCTCCAGTTGCACGTATCGAGGCGATTAGAATCTTCTTTGCTAATGCTGCTAGCAAGAACATGGTTGTTTATCAGATGGACGTTAAAACCGCATTTCTTAACGGAGATCTTAAAGAGGTCGTCTACGTCAGCCAACATGAAGGCTTTGTGAATCCAGAGCATCCTACTCATGTTTATCGTTTGAAGAAGGCTCTTTATGGTTTAAAGAAAGCTCTGAGGGCATGGTATGATATGCTATCAAATTTTCTTCTATCTACCGGATTCAGCAAAGGAGCAGTTGATCCAACGTTGTTCACCAGAAAGTCAGGCAAACATTTAATTCACGTTCAAATTTATGTTGATGATATCATATTTGCCTCGACTGACCCCAATGAGTGTGACCGCTTTTCAAAAGAAATGGGTTCTAAATTTCAAGTGTCAATGATGGGACAAATGTCATTTTTCTTGGGATTACAAATTTCACAAAGTCCCGGAGGCATTTTCATAAATCAATCTAAATATGCAAATGAGATTTTAAAGAAATTTGGATTCGATTCTAGTGACCCTGTTGACACTCCCATGATTGAACGAACCAAGCTTGATAAGGACCACTCAGGGATCATGGTAGACCAAACGAAATATCGTAGTATGATTGGATCCCTGATGTACCTCACAGCTAGTAGACCAGACATCTTGTTCGTTGTGTGCATGTGTGCTAGATACCAGGCTAAGCCTACTAAAAAACACCTCGAAGCGGTTAAACGGGTCTTTCGGTATCTCCAAGGAACCATCAACATGGGACTTTGGTACCCAAAGGACACCGGTATGTCACTAACAGCATATGCAGATGCAGATCATGCAGGGTGTCAAGATACTCGTCGGAGTACGTCTGGAGCTGCTCAGTTTTTGGGTGATAAGCTTGTGAGCTGGTCTTCAAAGAAGCAAATGAGTACTTCTATTTCCTCTACAGAGGCTGAATACATAACCATGTCATCTTGTTGTGCTCAAATCCTATGGATGAGATCTTAATTAACTGACTATGGCTTTGTATACAACCAAATCCCTCTGTACTGTGATAATAAAAGTGCTATTGCTCTCTCATGCAACAACGTTCAACACTCAAGAGCAAAGCATATCGACATTCGACATCATTTCATCAGGGAACAAGTGGAAAAAGGTGTGGTGGAACTCTATTTTGCAAGGACTGAATACCAGTTAGCAGACATCTTCACCAAAGCTCTTCCAAGAGAACGTTTTGACTTTATTCTTCCACGACTTAGCTTGAAAAGCCTTCAACCAGAAACACTCAAACGTCTTCAAGAGGAAGACGAGGAGTAAAGGTCTTTCTTCATCTATCTCTTTGTATATATTTTTTTCAAAAAGCAAAATACAAAATTACAAAACCTTCAAAAATGAAATAGAAAATTATAAAACTTTCAAAATCCATAAAAATGTGAAAAATTAGAAAAATCCTCAAAAATATTGTCTTTTTGTCATGTTTTTCTCGATTCGATATCATCTACGGACTTTGTGTTGATATTCAAAGAATGTGACGGGTCTTTAGATGTTCATCGAATGTACATAGTCTTTCAAAAAAAAAAAAAAAAAAAAAAAAAAAAATGAGGCGAAGAAAAATAATGGTTTATTGTCATTTCAGGCAGTAACCTGTGTTAAAAAGAAAGAGCAGAGCCATACTTTATCTTGTTTTTCAAATCTCATGCTCTGAGTCTAAAACATTAAAAAAAAAAAAAAACTTTTCACTATCCAATGAAAACGAATTGCTTTGAAAAATTACTCGGGCTCAATTTTGGAAAATCATTTGTACTAAACGGTTGTTAAAACTATCTATCTCTCAATCAACAACTTATGTCATTGATTGAGGGGGAGAATGATTTTTAATTAAAAAGTGTATTTTTTTTATAATGGTTTGTTTTCAAAAGATATTCAAGCATGTTTAAATCTTTGGAGTCTAAAGTCTCAAAATTCGATCCTTATCAGTTAAAACATTTTCAAAATCAAGTCACAATTCTCCTTAAAAAGCTTTCAAAAACAATTTAAATCTACTGAGATCACGATTCTCAAATGATTTGATAATTGTGATCGGGGGAGAATTTGTGATTTAAATTGGATTTAAACTGATAATTCGATAGATGGTTTCATAAGTGATTAGTATGTTTGCCTCCCCGCAAGTGACAAACGATTTCAAGAACTTCAAGTTTTCCATGCACACGTTGAGGGGGAGCATCTATCTTAAACCACAAATATTTGAAACGTGATCAATTTATCTCAATGTGCATTCTTTTCCTAATATGTGCAAAATACTCTTAAACATCTATGCACATATTGAGGGGGAGCAAACTTGTGAAAACCTCAGCCTTCTTTAAAATGTTTCATCTACTCAAAGTGATTAGGAAGTGATGATGATCATTTTAGAAAATGTTAATCAAAAGATTGGACCTTTCATTCTCAATCTAACGATTTCAAAGATCTCTTGCGTCCATGTGCTAAACAAATTCTAAGTTTTTATGCATATGTTGAGGGGGAGCATTTATAAAATATCAAAACAATTAAGATACAAAATGCTTTGATTCTATATCAAAAGTATCTTGATTGACTTTCAAATTGTTTTCAATTGGTTCAAATGGCAGATGAACGATACCAAAAAGACCGACCAACTTTACTTTATGTATTGTGATATAAGGTTGATAAGGTAAGGTTGAGGTCTCATGATACGCCAGAACCGGAGGGATCTACCCAGGGACAATCCACTAGATAGTGTAGAAGTCCTTAGGTATGATGAAAAAATAAGAAGGAGAAAAGTGAGATATGGGAAGAGTGCGGACTGAGATTGAGCTAGTACTGGAACAAACCCAACAAGGTTCTAGTTATGAAGTCTCGGTAAGCACTGAAGGGGTTGAAGAATGAAAAAGAATTGAATGAGAAAAAGGGTGAAAAGAAATAGCCCTCCAATAATTCAACCTTAGGGCAGAAACCGGGTTCAATTCATATGCTACTGGTGGTTACTAAGGTAACACTGGTATTGAAGACAAGACGTCATGGATCCAGTGACGCACTGCACTAACTCCCCAAACTACTCAAGTTCCTCTTAAAAGGGCTTGTTTCATTCTCACAGGGAACCTACATAATCTATCGACTCTCTCTTAGAGATTGTTGATATTGAAGAAGGAGACCCTCTCCCTAGTCTCCGGCACAGGAAACCAAAAGATCACTAATTGAGTCTAGAGCCTCGAGATCATCAATTAATCTCTTTAGGACACTTATTTCTTGAAGACTCACTATTTCACACAATGTGGAATGTGAGATTATATCTTATGAGTCCTACGCACTATCCTTGTGATATTGCCAAGACTTGATTGTGTCATATGGACCTCATCAGTGGAGCGATTCAAAATTGAATCAATCCAGGTCCAAGAAAATGCATTGACGGATGCCTTTGAAAAACCGATTGTTGTGCTTAAAAACTCTTTTCTCTAGCACATCGACTGTGTACAATTCTTTTAAATCAAAAGGTATTTATGATTGATAAATGATTTTTCACTAAAACTTCGTTGTATTTCTAAAACAATTTCTATTGAGCTATACACGATTGTTTTTGAATTTTTTTTTCATCAATCAGTGAATCTCTATTCGCTGATTCACTCACTCCGTGTTGTCTTCTTTGAGACGCTCCGGTTTGAGAACGGCTAGAGCAGCTGCGAAACCCTGTCAAGGAAATTCTTCAGAATTATACCTATCACAGGCAGTACTTGTACTGATCAACGGGGAACCGTGGGCCGTGTACCTCAATTCATCGAAAGTGATCAAAGACACTTTCGTGCACTTTATTGCTAACTGTCTTATGCAGGTACACCCCAGCGTTTGCAGCTGATCAGAATGGAGCGGTCAATCCATAGCCGCATGCTCACACAACACATTCATATCTAAAGAAATCATGATTGGTGCATCAATGACTCTGATATTTTCACTCCATGCTTCTGCAACGCTGCTGCCAATATCATGAATCAACGAAAGCTTCCGCTACTCTGATAAGAATAAATCATGATCCAGAATGTTAGCATGTCGGTCCAAAAGTCACAACATCACTAATTACCAACACCACAAAGGTTGAGTCAGAGATTTAAATGTGGTTGATGATCTCAAAGCCGGCTCAAAACTCAGTATCACGTGGATCAGTTAAATACCTCCACTCAGATTATCCAAACATGCAATAATGAAGAATCAAAGACTACGAGCTACAGAACAAAGAACATGGACAAGAATCCAAGAACAATCTCAATGTTATATCTGTTTGTATTCAATGTAATTTTAATGTGTGTTTGAGGTGACCTCCCTTAGGGGGAGACTGTTAGGAATTAGAAATTCCATGTATTAAAGAGTCGGTCACCTCAAGTATATGTAATCGTTAGAAAGCTCGTAGTCATAGTTATTTTATGTTAAGTAGTATTTAGTTATGCAACACCGTGGAGGACGGACGGGTCTTTACCCACTGTATGCCTGATCCACAGCCCGTAGGTGGCGTTTGTTTGTAAGAAACTATAAATACCCTCTACCTCCGAAGGTAGAGGGTTGGAGCTTCAATACTATTTTTATTTGTTTCACATAGTTCCCAACTCTCTTCCTTTCTCTCACTAGAACTTTCTCTCTCTAAACATTGTTAACGCCCCACATGGTTATGGTTTAATGTGTTTGTGAAATCCTATATCTAACACTTATCTTGTTGTAAAATAGGGATTGGGAACCCTAACATACTGCCCAAGACAACCAAAATCGTTTTAGGGTTTTACTCCACAATTCTACCTTACTAAAAGTCTGAAAATCCGAGTTCTATATATAGAGTTACAACTGCGATGGCGTCACTCTTTAATTGTGACGCCGTCTGAATCTGGATCTAGGCCGTCTGAGTTGTGATGCCCTACTCTTTAAAGCGTGACACCGTCAGGTATAAAATAGCAATTTCACTTCTGAGCCATCGTAATTAGAGGGACGGCGTCGCCCTTTGTTTGTGACGCTGTCGGGTGCGTTTCCAGCAGCTTGATTGTCTTGATCTTGACTTTAGCCATTTTCGTCACATATTCACGCCTTTTTGTCCAAATAAGCGTCATTCCAGCATTATGACTTCAAGAGACCTAAAAAGTGAAAATGAACAATATTAAGCAGTAACAGATATAAAAGTTGTCGATTAAGGGCTTAAATGACCCCTCAAAAGTGTACCTTTTAAATCCTTATCAAATATACCTACACTTGGTATTTGCTTGTCCTCAAGCAAATGTGTTTTTGGCCAATTAATTTATAAGTTAGGGGGCATGAAGCATTGGTTTAGAATATTTCACAACAAGTATAAGCCCCGCAAAAGTCATAACAGGCACGGAAATTACATACTAGCACCTCACAAGTGGTGTTTGGATACTCTCATCTCTCGGGTGTATATGAAATATATCAAATTGGAAATGGAAGATAAACACTCACTAACCGGTCCTAGTACGTAGATTACCATAGGCTTGAGACTAGATCAAACCTCCATCGCTTTGGCGTAAGCACCTAGGAGAAACTATCTAAGAGGTCTTTTAAAGGGTTGTAATGTTAGGCTTACGGTAGGGAAACAAAGGGTTTGGTTGGATAGGCAATTTAGTCATGGCAAGTCAAAAATCTTTATGCTTCAAGCATGAGAAGAAAGGTGTTGCTAAGCCAATACTAGACACTCTAAACTCTAGATAACTTGAAACAAACAAACATAAATTTAAAGATAGATGTAGGATGGTAGCCCGTATGTTTTTTCATCTTTTTTTTAACACTCTTTTTTTTCAATTTTTTTTTTCATACACTTTTACTCTACCATCCTCTACAATAACATCAAAATATAAGGGATTTATAGGCATATCCCTACACTTGAGTTTTTATTATTCTAACACTAATTTGACCCAAATTGAAAAGATCAAAACACTTGGAGTACATTATTACGTAAATAAAGGGAATTTGAATTTAACGTTCTTTCCCGTCACTTCATAAAATTTAACTTTTCCAATGAGTCCCAATCGCCCCAAAACTGTATACAAAGGATATGACTCGACTTAGCAACTTATGCAAGTAACTAGATAATTGAACTAACGGTTTAGTATGATAACAATAATGCACTAAAAGTGAGTGCATACAAGGTAGGCTAAGGCGATTTGGGTATACATTTGGGGTTGGATTGTAAACAATGCTCTTCATTGATATTCCAAAAAAGCGAAACATCACGAGAACCGCGAAGAGGAAAGGCTCTGAGGGGTTAACTAGGGGTATTGTGTACTAAAGATGAGTACATCGCAAGGGTGTGGGGTAATTACTCAACCGATGTGGAAGAAGTAATTATAATACGGGTATCAAACAAGGGTTATCCTAATGCCTCTTATCATTTAGTTATTCCTAACTACACAAGTGTAGTCTCACTAGCGATCTCGGGATGCATCACAAAACAAGTTCTAGAATCTATTATACTACCGGTACAGTCTCGAAGCATTAAAGATGAATGCTTTAATTTCTACAAATCTAGGGGCGAACCTCACATTTTTGTGGTGGAATTTGAGTGGTAAAGAGTTTTGTGCTAGTCATATAACTTCCTATCCATGAGACGCTTATTTAAGACTAATGGTCCACTCCTACATGTCATGAAATATTTTAAATTTGGTGCCAAAATTACCCTAACTGATATTTCTCCTGGTTTATTACACAAATAAAATTGGACAAGACAAATAATCAAGGATAAGCATAGTTTCAAAGTTCCCGTTTTATTTTCCCTCCCTACACTTAAACTGAACATTGTCCCCAATGTTCCCCGAAAGTATTAAAGTTATGATAATGGAAGGTAATTAAAAGCGAAAGAAACTAATACTCCCCTGATTAGCTCTGTAGGATCCGTGTGAAGTAATGGTTAAATTCTTCTTCAAGAAGAATGTATGCATGAAAATCTCCATCCAATCTTATGTATCTTCTTCTTGATAAATAAAACTTGCACACTTAAGAAAATAGACGAAACCTTCGCGTAAAATCGGCGGTAAAACTATATATGACTCAACTAAACTAGGATATAATGTAAGATATTAGTTTTCACATACACATCAAACCATAACACAAAGTGGCGTATGAATGGAATTCTAGAGAGAGAAAGTTAGAGGTTTAGGGAACTTAGTGAGAGAAAGTGAAAGATATTATTATGAGCTCCAACTCTCTACCTTGGGAGGTAGAGAGTATTTATAGTCTTACATAAAACGCCACACATCGGGCTGTGGATCAGACATACAGTGGGTAAAGACCCGTCCGTCCTCCACGGTGTTACTAAACTAAATACTACTTAACATAAAAGAACTACGACTACAAGCTTTCTAACGATTACATATACTTGAGGTAACCGACTCTTTTATACCTGGAATTTCTAATTCCTAACAATCTCCCTGATAACGCTACACGCGTCGTTCGGGGTCAAAGGAACTTCCTTTTCTTCGAGCAAGTTTTATAACACCCTAGGCAGTGAACCTAATCGTTGTAGTGTAGTAATTAGGGTAAGCCACGGGTATTGATATCGTTCTCTAGGGGAATAGGAATGCTAGTAGGGAGTTACTACGCTAAGGTTAAGGTTGAGGAAGATTATTTTTTATCTTTTTATATTTTATGAAAATGGAAAGGTACGAATCTCGGGTATTGGATTTGGGGGGTTGGTATTTCTACCGATTACTCTACTATTATCTAATTATCTAAACTAAGGTTGTGGGATTCTATGCCTAATTAATGTGTGCTCGTATGATAGTTTAAAGATGTGTTTACTTAGTTTGTATTACTCCTTAATTATCTCCTATTGATGGTTGAGTGTCACGTCTTATTCCTAGTTGCGTTGTGTTTCTAAAGTTGTAGGGTATGCGTTTCTCCCTAACTCTTTGAACTTACCAAAGGGTCTTGTCTACAAATCCACTTAGAGATTATAGACTCCTACTCTAAGGCGCTCTTCGGATGGTTTAGACTACAATCACTCAGGTAATCATACTCTAGGGTTCACAAAGATGAATCAAGCATTAAGTACACAACGAATGACCTATCGCATTACTAGATCATTAATCAACTAAGATAAGAAACAACCAATCAATATTTAATAATTAAGTTTCATACTTCCTAAGCAAACACACAAATAAATTAGCCGGACATGGAGAACATGCAAGCATACACACAAATAATCAAAGACATAATTGAATTAATGAAGCAAAGACTTATCTTGGTGTAAGATAGGGTTAAAAACCCTAAAATACTGTACAAGACACCTTAGGTTCGGTTTTAGGTTTTTACTCCAAAGACTCTCCACACAAAGACTGAAAAATTCGGATTCTATATATAAGATTACAATTGCGACGGCGTCACCTTATGTTTAGTGACGCCGTCGTGTCGCCGCCATTAGGGTTTCGTCTTGGCCACGTTAACCTTGCGACGGCGTCACCTTATGTCCGTGACGCCGTCCTCTTCAGCTTCTGACGTCGTCTGGATCACATCTAGGCCGTCTGAGTAGCGACGGCCTACTCTTTCACAACTAGACGCCGTCTCTTGAAAACACGAGTTTTGAGTTCTGACCCGTCACAATAATTCTCCGACGGCGTCGCAAATAGCTCCTGACGCCGTCGCCTTCTACATTCAGCGACTGTGAGTGTCTCGATTTCGACTTTGGCCATTTTCTTCATATATTTGCGCCTTTCTGTCCAAATAAGTGCCATTCCAGCATTTTGCCTTCACGAGACCTAAAAAGTGAAAAGGAACGATATTAAGCAATAACGGATACAAAAGTGATCAAATAAGGACTTAAACGACCCCTCAAAATGGTACCTTTTAAAACCTTATCAAATATCCCTACACTTGTTATTTGCTTGTCCTCAAGCAAATGTGCTTTTAGCCAATTAATTTATAAGTTAGGGGTCATTCAGCATTAATTCAAAACGGTCCACAACACATATAAGCCCCGCAAAAGTCATAACAAGCACGGAAATTACATACTAGCACCTCACATGGGGTGTTTGGATACTCACATCTCTCTCAGGTGTATAAATGAAATATAACAATATAGGAAATGGAAGATAAACACTCATTAACCGGTCCTAGTACATAGATTACCATAGGCTTGAGAATAGATCAAACCTCCATCGCTTTGGCGTAAGCACCTAGGAAAGACTATCAAAGAGGTCTTTTAAAGGGTTGTAACGTTAGGCTTACGGTAGGGAAATAAGGGTTTGGTGGGATAGGCTATTTAGTGGTGGTAAGTCAAAAATCTTTATGTTAACTGCATATGAAGAATGGCGTTGCTAAGCCAAGACTCGACACTCTAAACTCTAGATAACTGAAATAAACAAACATAAATTTAAAGGATATATGTAGGATGGTAGCCCGTATATATTTTATATATATATATATATATATATATATATATATATATATATATATATATATATATATATATTTTTTTTTTTTCACTCTATTTTTTTTCTTTTCTCTTTTTCTATTTTTTTTTTTTTTTTTTTTTTTTTTTTTTTTTTTTTTTTTTTTAATCACACACTTTTACTCTACCATCCTCTAAGATAACATCAAAATACTAGGGATTTATAAGCATATCCCTACACTTGAGTTTTTCTTACTCTAACACTAATTTGACCCGATTTGAAAAGATCAAAACACTTGGGGTACATTATTACGTAAACAAAGGGAATTTGAATTTAACGTTCCCTTCCCGTCATTTCATAAACTTTAACTTTTCCCATGAATCCCAATCATCCCAAAACTGTATACAAAGGATATGACTCGACTTAGCAACTTATGCAAGCAACCAGATAATTGAACTAAGGGTTTAGGGTGATAACAAATAATTGCACTAAAAGTGAGTGCATAAGGGGTAGGCTAAGGCGATTTGGGTGTATATTTGGGGGTGGGGTGTAAACAATGCTCTTCATTGATATTCCGGAAAAACCGAAATATCACGAGAACCGCGAAAAGGATAGGCTCTGAGGGGTTAACTAGGGGTATCGTGTACTAAAGATGAGTACAACGCAAAGGGTGTGGGGGAATTACTCAACCAATGTGGAAGAAGTAATTATATTACAGGTATCAAACAAGGGTTATCCTAATGCCTCTTATCATTTAGTTATTCCTAACTACACAATTGTAGCCTCACTTGCGATCTCGGAATGCATCACAAAACAAGTTCTAGAATCTAGTATACTACCGGTTCACACTCTAAGCATTAAATATGAATGCTTTTAATTCCTACTAATCTAAGGGTGATCCTCACATTTTGGGTGGAATTTGGGTGGTAAGGGTTTTTGTGCTAGTCATGCAACTTCCTATCCGTGAGACGCTTTTGTTAAGACTAATGGCCCACTCCTATATGTTATGAAAAATTTTAAATTTGGTGCCAAAATTACCCTAACCGACATTTTCTCATGGTTTATTACACAAATACAATTAGACAAAGCAAATAGTCAAGGATAAGCATAGTTTCAAAGTTCCCGTTTTATTTTCCCTCCCTACACTTAAACTGAACATTGTCCCCAATGTTCCCCGAAAGTATCAAAGTTATGATAAAAGAAGGTAATTAAAAACGAAAGAAACTAATACTCCCCTGATTAGCTCGGTAGGATCCATGTAAAGTGGTGGTTAAATTCTTTTCAAGAAGAATTATTGCGTGAAAAGCTCCTTACAATCTTATGTAACTTCTTCTTGACAAACTAAACCTGCACACTTGAAGAAAACAAACGAAACCTTCGCGTAAAATCGGCGGTAATAATATATATAAGACTCGATTTAAACTAGGATATAATGCTTGTGGAATGGATGTTTACAGAATTTCTAAGAAAATTAAGACCTGGAAAATTCCAAAAAATTATAAGTAGCTCAGAAAACGAGAAAAAGTAATCTGATGTTTTTACTCCTTCCTGACGCCGTCAGGTTGCAATCCTGACGCCGTCAGGTTATCTTGACAAAAACTGGTCTGCGATTTTCTGGAAAAATTTCTGGAAAATTTACATCTTTAGAATCTGGAAAAATTTCTGCAAAACATTCATTATGACTCGATACAAGCATTTGACTCGAACAAACAAACATATATATCTTTTAGTTAATTGTTATTCTCATGTTTACGTTTATTTTGAAAACGTGTGTAATCCTCCCTACACTTATCCCTTATGTAAAATACCTTTATATGTAATTAAGACGAAGTTAAAAACAAAATAAAGCATTTTTACAAATTTAAACATGAGGATAAACAATTAATAAAAGATATATGACACTAACAAGCAAACAATTAAGCATGGGTTGCCTCCCACGAAGCGCTTTTCTTTATTTAAGAGTCTTGTAGCTAGACTTATAGTCATGCTCCTACGTTTTCTCACCACCGTTCTCTTGACGGCCTCTAATGGGGGATTCCATGTTGTAGAAGTGCCCTAAAATGCGCTTCTCTAAGAGTTCATCCTCTCCCCATTCGGTCCTGTATTCCGGTCCTAGGCTCAAACAATCCTTGTAGAATCCGAAAATCTTAGCCATAACATAATCAACACCTTTCTCCCTATCCTCATCATTCCTATAATAGACCGATAGTTTAAGTTCCTTTTCATCATTAGAGAGTGACGAAAACTTCTCAATCTTAAACGGCATTTGGTAAGCTATGTCATCGTTCTTATTCTTGAATCGCACTACTCCTAATGAGGGGTCATAGGTCATTCCGGTGCTTTCTATGAAAGGTTTTCCTAGAATAACATGGGATAAACTAGGGTCTATGGCTGTGCTAATATCATCTACAATTATGAAGTCCGTAGGAAACGTGAAACTACCTACATAAACGGGCAATCCCTTAACTCTACCAAGAAAATTGCAACTAACATTAGGATCATTGGGGTCTTGCCTAGTTGGAATAGGCTTCTTCAATATCCAATTGTAGTAGGTGCTAGTCATTATGTTGATTGGGGACTTGCGATCAATGTAAGCTTTTGCCACAAAAAGGTGTCCTATGACACATGGTATGTTAAGATTCCAAGGGTTCCCAAACTTAATTCGAGGACTTTTCCTAACATACATGTGACGGAGGTCACGCACTAAGTGAGGGTGGCGAGATAGTTCTTCTTCCGTAGGAAATTCGTTGAAATAGTCAATGTCTACTTCATCTACTTCCTCGGGTATTTCCTCATCCACTAGTGTATAGTCCTCTTCGTCATTTGTTTCATCAGGTTCAACTAAGGCGATGGTATTGACGAATTGGACATACTTTAGCTTGCTTGGATCCTTAATCTCTATGCCTGAAGGCTCGGGAGTTGAGATAGCACTAACCTTCTTATCACTATTAGCTATGGCTTTCAAAAGGTTGTCTATTTTCCTATCCATCTCGGCTTGTTGATTATTAAAGCGGTCCGAGAGCCTAGCTATTTGGGTTTCTTGGGATGTAACTAGGTTTTGCAACATCCCTTCGATGTTTTGTTGGTTAGGACCGTTAGGTGGGGGCCATGAGAAATCATTAGAGGTGAATTCTTTGGTTTGTCCCCAGTAGAAATCAGGCTTTCCTTTCCATGCCTCTCGGGTTTCATTGAAATTCCTAGGTCCGGGTGTTGTAGGGAATCTTCCTCCCGTTCCATTAATACGCGAGGATGCGTAGTCAACAGAAGCGTGTTCGGGGGATCGGGTGCTATTGCGCGTGTTATGAGGATCACAAAACGGCTCACATGAAGAGGAAGCTTTGTTCACATGGTGTGAAGACTTAGGATTTTCGTAGGAACTCATGAGGAATTTAACCTGATCTTCAAGTTCGATCATCCTACGGTCGGGAGGAGGCAAGGAGATTGCCTTGACGGTTTTGGGTAGCTCACGGGGGTCATCCCAACTTTCGTTGTCATAGAGGGAAAGGTCCTCTATTATTTCCCATGATTCTTCTGCGGTGAGATCACTAAGTTTTCCACCGGCCGCTTGGTCAATGGATCGCTTAGTGGGAAAGTTGACATGATCATAAAAGATTTGGACTTGGAGCCAAAGATCAATGCCGTGATGAGGGACTTTATGAAGTAAGTCCTTGAATCGGGTCCATGCTTCGTAGAGAGATTCACCTTGACGTTGTTGGAACATCAAGATGTCATTCCTAAGCTTAGTGGTTCTCCCCGGTGGGAAAAATTAAGCAAGGAAGCGAGAAGTAAGATCATCCCAACTTGAGATGGAGCCGGCGGGAAGTCGCTCAAGCCAATTACTAGCTTGGTCCCGTAGAGAGAATTGGAAGAGACGCAGGCGCGTGGTCTCCCGAGTAGTAGCATCAATGTCGATGGAATCGACGATTTTGAGGAAATCCCTCAGATGCTGATTTGGATCTTCGGAACGAAGTCCATGGAATGCACATCCGTTTTGCACCAACCGGATGGTGTCGGATCGCAGGGCCGTAGTTTGGGCTTGGTCGGGAAGCTCAATGGTGTTCCTATAGCCTAAGTGGCTTGGTCTCGAGTATTCACCAAGAGTACGGGCTCTTGGTGGGTCATTTGGTGGTATGTTGATGAAGGGTAGTGGGTTATCACCTTCCATGAGGAAAAGTGATGGAATTACTAACAAAGGTTACGAAAAAGGGGGATAGACTAAGAGAAATCTAAAAAAAAATAAGAAAAATTTACTTGATAGGAATCAAGCAAAGAAACCTAAACGAGGTGGACTACTAACTAGCTATTCTATTCCCCGGCAGCGGCGCCAAAAACTTGATAACCCTACACGCGTCGTTCGGGGTCAAAGGAACTTCCTTTTCTTCGAGCAAGTTTTATAACACCCTAGGCAGTGAACCTAATCGTTGTAGTGTAGTAATTAGGGTAAGCCACGGGTATTGATATCGTTCTCTAGGGGAATAGGAATGCTAGTAGGGAGTTACTACGCTAAGGTTAAGGTTGAGGAAGATTATTTTTTATCTTTTTATATTTTATGAAAATGGAAAGGTACGAATCTCGGGTATTGGATTTGGGGGGTTGGTATTTCTACCGATTACTCTACTATTATCTAATTATCTAAACTAAGGTTGTGGGATTCTATGCCTAATTAATGTGTGCTCGTATGATAGTTTAAAGATGTGTTTACTTAGTTTGTATTACTCCTTAATTATCTCCTATTGATGGTTGAGTGTCACGTCTTATTCCTAGTTGCGTTGTGTTTCTAAAGTTGTAGGGTATGCGTTTCTCCCTAACTCTTTGAACTTACCAAAGGGTCTTGTCTACAAATCCACTTAGAGATTATAGACTCCTACTCTAAGGCGCTCTTCGGATGGTTTAGACTACAATCACTCAGGTAATCATACTCTAGGGTTCACAAAGATGAATCAAGCATTAAGTACACAACGAATGACCTATCGCATTACTAGATCATTAATCAACTAAGATAAGAAACAACCAATCAATATTTAATAATTAAGTTTCATACTTCCTAAGCAAACACACAAATAAATTAGCCGGACATGGAGAACATGCAAGCATACACACAAATAATCAAAGACATAATTGAATTAATGAAGCAAAGACTTATCTTGGTGTAAGATAGGGTTAAAAACCCTAAAATACTGTACAAGACACCTTAGGTTCGGTTTTAGGTTTTTACTCCAAAGACTCTCCACACAAAGACTGAAAAATTCGGATTCTATATATAAGATTACAATTGCGACGGCGTCACCTTATGTTTAGTGACGCCGTCGTGTCGCCGCCATTAGGGTTTCGTCTTGGCCACGTTAACCTTGCGACGGCGTCACCTTATGTCCGTGACGCCGTCCTCTTCAGCTTCTGACGTCGTCTGGATCACATCTAGGCCGTCTGAGTAGCGACGGCCTACTCTTTCACAACTAGACGCCGTCTCTTGAAAACACGAGTTTTGAGTTCTGACCCGTCACAATAATTCTCCGACGGCGTCGCAAATAGCTCCTGACGCCGTCGCCTTCTACATTCAGCGACTGTGAGTGTCTCGATTTCGACTTTGGCCATTTTCTTCATATATTCGCGCCTTTCTGTCCAAATAAGTGCCATTCCAGCATTTTGCCTTCACGAGACCTAAAAAGTGAAAAGGAACGATATTAAGCAATAACGGATACAAAAGTGATCAAATAAGGACTTAAACGACCCCTCAAAATGGTACCTTTTAAAACCTTATCACTCCCCCTAAGGGAGGTCACCTCAATCATGTACCAAAATTACATTGAATACAAATAGATATTACATAAAAAATTGTTCTTGCATTCTTGATGTAGTCCTTTGCTCCTAAGCTCGTAGTCATTGATTCTTCACATTGCATGTTTGGTTACTCCAAGTGGAGGTATTTTACTGATCCACTTAATAATACTTTTGAGCCAGCTTTTGAGACCATCAGCTAACAAAGAATCTCTGAGACATCCATTGTGGTGTTGGTATTATGTGATGTTGTGACTTTTGGACCGACATGCTCACATTCTGGATCATGATATCTTCTCATCAGAGTAGCGGAAGCTTTAGTTGATTCATGATATTGGCAGTAGCGTAGCAGAAGCATGGATTGAAAATATCAGAGTCATTGATGCACTAATCATGATTTCTTTTGAGATGAATGTGTTAAGTGAGCATGCGGCTATGGATTGACCGCTTCATTCTGATCAGCTGCAAACGTAGGATGTACCTGCATAAAACAGTTAGCAATAAAGCACATGAAAGTGTCTTTGATCACTTTCGTTGAATTGAGGTACACGGCCCACGGTTCCCCGTTGATCAGTACAAGTACTGCCTGTGATCAGGTAGGATTCCTAAGAATCTCCTTGACAGGGTTTCGCAGCTGTTCTAGCTGTTCTCAAACCGGAACATCTCAAAGAAGACAACACGGAGTGAGTGAACCAGCGAATTTAAGTCCACTGATTGATGAAAAGAGATTTGAAAAACAATCGTGTATTGCTCATTAGAAGTTGTTTTTGCAATACAACGAAGGTTTTATTGAAAATCAATTATCAATCATAAAAACACCTTTTGGTTTGAAAAATGAGTACACGATCGATGTGCTAAAGAAAAGAGTTGTTAAGCACAAAGACAGGTTTTTCAAAGGTATCCGTCAATCCATAACCTGAACCAGGATTGATTCAAGAGATTGAATCGCCCCATTGTTTCTGTTCAGTTGTCACATTGTTGATCTATATAATATATCTCACATGCCACCTACCGGAAGCTTGTTTGATGTTGGCTCCAGAAGGTTTTCCATTTTCACTGTGAATATGTTCACATATCACTCGGATGTTCAGGCAAAACCACAAGGATAATGCGTAGGACTCAAGATATAATCTCTCTTTCCACATTGTGTGAAACAGAGAGTCTTCATTGAAAGTGTCCTAATGAGATTTATTGATGATCTCGTGGCTCTAGACTCAATTTTTTGCATATTTGGATCCTGTGCCGGAGACTAGGGAGAGGGTCTCCTTCTTCAATATCAACAATCTCTAAGAGAACGTCGATAGATAATGTCGGTTCCCCGTGAGATTAAAACAAGTCCTTTTAAGAGGAACTTGAGTGGTTTGGAAAGTTGAAGTGCAGTGCGTCACTGGGTCCATGACGTCTTGTCTTCAATACCGATGTTACCATCAGTAGTATATGAATTGAACCCGGTTTCTGCCCTAAGGTTGAATAAATGGAGGGCTATTTGTTTTCACCCTTTTCTCATTCAATTCTTTTTAGTTCTTCAACCCCTTCAGTGCTTACCGAGACTTCATAGCAAGAACCTTGTTAGGTTTGTTCCAGTACTTGCTCTATCTCAGTCCGCACTCTTCCCATATCTCACTTTTCTCCTTTTATCATCATACCTAAGGACTTCTACACTAACTAGTGGATTGTCCCTGGGTAGATCCCTCCGGTTCTGGCGGATCATGGGAACCAATACCTAACCTTATCATCCTTATATCACCGTACATAAAGTAAAGTTGGTCGGTCTATTTGGTATTGTTCATCTGCCTTTGGAATCAATTGAAAACCATTTGAAAATCAATCCAGATACTTGTGATATATTATCAAAACATTTTGTACCTGAATTGTTATTGATATTTTTTAGAATAAGTGCTCCCCCTCAACATGTGCATCAAATGTTTGAAATTGTTTTGCACACGGAGGCAAGAGGAAGAAATTACTTCTTTGATTACCATTTTTCTAAAAGATATCACCATCACTTCCTTGATCAAATCAAGTAGATATAGCATTTCCGGGAAGGATGAGGTTTCCATAAATTTTCTCCCCTTCAATATGTGCCTCGAGGTTTGAAAGAAATTTTGCACATACTAGAGGGAACCTGCACATTGAGATATATGATCACGTTTCAAATCATAGGTTTAAGATAGATGCTCCCCCTCAACATGTGCATTGAAAATTTGAAATCGTTTGCTATCTTTCCGTACTCAGGGTTGGGTTTATCTATAATGGGAACACTATGCTTATCGCTTAGAACTCTATGCTTAGTGATCATGTTAGCAGTCTGAATTGTGTTTCCTTGTATGTACAACTTGTTTTCAAGTTTGTTTTTCAAAGTTTTCAGATTAGAAAAGTCTCTCAAGAGTTTTGATTCCTTTGCATTAAATTCTTGCTTAAGCATTTTCACATTTTCTTGAAGTTCTTGTTTTTGCTTAGTTGTTTTAGAAAGCTTTTCTTGCAAGGAATTTAACTCTTGTTTCAATACTTCTTCTCTAAAATTACTTTTTCTAATGACTGTACGCACTTGGTCATCCATTTCCTGCTCACGAGTGGTCAACTCAAATTTTGCACGTTGTTCATAAATAGCAACACGTTCTTTATAGGCATTTAGTTCAGAAATTACAGAATCATCAGGGGCACATGCAGTGTATTCATAAAAAACATAGTCATTGTTGACTGCAGAAGATGCATCACTTGGTACAACTTCACTTTCACTTTGTTTCACATATTCATCATATGGGACAATATCGATATTACCCATATTTTCAACATTTGATTCAATAGTTTCAGTTGATAGTACTTTGTCATGCATCTGTTGCATATCAGCATCATCGTATAGTTTTAATACCTCTGAGATGAGTTTGTCTTTGGATGAGCCAGTTTGTGGTGAAGAAGAGACCTTGGGAGAAACCATTGGAGAAATGCTAGCCATAAAAATTGTGTGTGCAGTAGGTCCATCATCCACATCAGAGTCGTATGCATCACAATCAACGACTTGAAAGGCATTCTGATGATTGTGACCTATCTCCTGAATAGGCTGCTCATCCACATCTGCATCAAAGGTCTTGGAATTGCCCTCAGCTAGAAACAGCAATTCCTCTTCATCCAAAGCAGCACCATTATCCTGAGCTTGTACAAGCAGCATCTTATCTCTGAAGTAATCAGCATTCTGTGGACACTTTGGAGATGTGCAGTTCCTTGCAATGTGTCCCTCACCACCATAGTTATAACATTTGATCGGCTTAGCTTAACCTTGATTACCATTCCTTCCTCGATTCTGATTACCAACATAACCTCTACCAGCTCCACCTCTTCCCTGATCATACTGTCTTTCCTGAACTGGTTGCACCACAATCCTCCCATCTTTAACAGTAGATTGATTGTGTGGGTTAAATGCTGTTCTGAGGTTGTTGTTGGTTTGTGGGAGAGAATTCATGTTTTGACTTATCAGAAGAGCTAGTTGATTAATGAAGTTACCCACGTGTGCATCAGCATCAGCTTGTTTAAACATAGGATCAGGAATGAGTTTGTGATTACCATTACCCAAGGGTATGACTTGTGAGGCTTTGGTTGTGATTCCGATGTTTGAGTAGAAGGCAGTTGAGTCATTAGATGAGCTTGACTCTCCCTGGTTGGTTTTAAATTGATTAAGAATCATTTTTTCAAACATAGCATGTCTCTCATTCTGAAAGAGGAAGGCATAGAGTTGCTCATAGTTTGTATTCTTCAATCCTTTAGTGAGCTTCACAGAGGTGACAAACTTGTGCCATTCGGGATTCATGTTGTTCACAAATTTTGAGTTCAGCTGAATGTTAGGCATAGTCATTCTGATGTTCCTCATATCATTCACCAACTTATGAAATCTCACATAGTACTCATAGACACTCTCATCTGGTTTCATCTTGAAGTGTTCAAATTCGTCATAGAGTTGTGATTCTCTGTCTTCCATAGTTAATTCAGAACCTGAAAGAAGCATCTTGACATTATCCCATACTGCCTTTGCTTCGGTGTTGTGATTGATCAGCTTGTAGATGTCTTTAGGAAGACCTTGAAGAACAATGTTAGAAGCCCTGATGTCTGCATCAAATCTCTTTTTCTCCTTATCATCAAGCTCATCATACATTTTTGGTCTGTCCATTCCGTAAATAGGAGTTCCATCTTCATTAGAATCAAGAATATCTCTAGTCGTCTCAACTCGATACGGTCCTTCATCAATGGATTTCAGAATGTTGACACCATTTTCCTTTCCAAGACAGTACAATCTGATTCGTTGAGCCCAAGAATCGTAGTCAGTTCTGTCAAGCATGGGTGGACGAGTATCTGAACCAGCTGCTTGAACATCCTCGACAACAGTGGAGATGATAGTAGAAACGTTGGTAGACATGTTAACAGATTATACGGGGATTTTATAACTCTATGATTAAACCGGGAAATAGATTCTTTCACGGGATTTTACTAAATCAAGAGAAAACCGTAAAAAATCTCCCAAGTCGCTAGAAGATAATGCACCAAGTCGCTAACACCTAATTCGCTATACCACCAAGTCGCTACAGTCCCAAGTCGCTAAACAAATGCAAGTCGCTAAGTAGTAACTCGCTAAGCCTCAAGTCGCTAGCAAAATTTTGGCAGCAATTCGCTAGACAAGTCGCTAAAGATTCAAGTCGCTAAAGAGCAACTCGCTACAGACCAAGTCGCTAACACCAAATCGCTACCCGTAGTGGAGAGTCCACTACTTGTACTGTTAGTCGCTAGGCCTAAGTCGCTAGCTCCAAAACTGTAACTCGCTACAAAATTGCAAAGCAAGTCGCTACTAAGAAACAACTCCGTAGGTCAAGTCGCTAGCATGAAAAACAACATAAAAATCACTTTTCAATCCACAAACAACCCAACCAAGATGATTCAAGCTTACCAAATGAAAACCTAAACACTTGTGATGATTCTAAGCATAAAAGTTCTAACAAAATCCAAGCTTTTAACACAAGAAATCAACCAAATGATGTACAAACCACTAAACTTTTTCAAACTCAAAAACCACTAAAAATCCAAAGATGTGCAAGATATGATCTAACCATGGCTCTTGATACCAATTGTAAGATATTAGTTTTCACATACACATCAAACCATAACACAAAGTGGCGTATGAATGGAATTCTAGAGAGAGAAAGTTAGAGGTTTAGGGAACTAAGTGAGAGAAAGTGAAAGATATTATTATGAGCTCCAACTCTCTACCTTGGGAGGTAGAGAGTATTTATAGTCTTACATAAAACGCCATACATCGGGCTGTGGATCAGGCATACAGTGGGTAAAGACCCGTCCGTCCTCCACGGTGTTACTAAACTAAATACTACTTAACATAAAAGAACTACGACTACGAGCTTTCTAACGATTACATATACTTGAGGTGACATACTCTTTTATACCTGGAATTTCTAATTCCTAACATATAATGCTTGTGGAATGGATGTTTACAGGTTTTCTGGAAAATTAAGACCTGCAAATTCCAAAAATTTATAAGTAGCACATAAAACTAGAGAAAATAAGATAAGCTGTTTCTGCTCCTCCTGACGCCGTCAAGTTATCCTGACAGAAACTGGTCTGCTGCGTTTTTCTGGAAAAATTACATCTTTAGAATCTGGAAAAAGTCCTGCAAAACATCCATTATGACTCGATACAAGCATTTGACTCTAACAAACACACATATATATCTTTTTCAAAAATTGTAATTCTCATGTTCACGTTCTTTTAAAAACATGTGTAATCTTCCCTACACTTATCCTTTTTGTAAAATACCTTTATATGTAATTAAGACGAGGTTAAAGACAAAATAAATCATTTTCACAAACTCAATCATGAGAATAAACAATCAATGAAAAGATATATGACACACAAAAAAGCAAACAATTAAGCATGGGTTGCCTCCCATGAAGCGCTTTTCAATATTTATGAGTCTTGTAGCTAGACTCGAAGTCGTGCCCCTACGTTCCTTTTATTTTAGAAGCTCATTCGATTTCCTTAACTCTTCTCTCATCACAAATATACTTAGGGCCTAACTCTAGAAAAGCGGTGTAGTAAACCTTGTTCTCCCAATCTACTTCAATTTCCTTAACTCTCCTTTTATTTTAGAAGCTCATTCGATTTCCTTAACTCTCCTCCACGGTGTTACTTAACTAAATACTACTTAATCTTAGAATCACTACGACTACGAGCTTTCTAACGATTACATATACTTGAGGTGACCGACACTTTAATACCTGGATTTACTAAATCCTAACAATCTCCCTCTAAGGGAGGTCACCTCAAACACACATTGAAATTACATAGAATACAAACAGATATTATATTTAGATTGTTCTTGGATTCTTGTTCATGTTCTTTGTTCTGTAACTCGTAGACTTTGATTCTTCTTATTTGCATGTTTGGATAATCTGAGTGGAGGTCTTTTTACTGATCCACGTGATAATGAGTTTTGAGCCAGTTTTGAGATCATCAGCAAACATCAATCTCTGACTCATCCATTGTGGTGTTGGTATTATGTGATGTTGTGGCAAACGGACCGACATGCTCACATTCTGGATCATGATGTATTCTCATCAGAGTAGCGGAAGCTTTTATTGATTCATGATATTGGCAGCAGCGTAGCAGAAGTATGGAGTAAAAATATCAGAGTCATAGATGCACTAATCATGATTTCTTTAGAAGTGAATGTGTAGTGCGAGCATGCGGCTATGGATTGACCGCATCATTCTGATCAGCTGCAAACGTCGGGCGTACCTGCATACAACAGTTAGCAATAAAGCGCAAGAAAGTGTCTTTGATCACTTTCGTTGAATTGAGGTGCACGGCCCACGGTTCCCCATTGATCAGTTCATGTACTGCCTGTGATCAGGTATAATTCCTAAGAATTTCCTTGACAGGGTTTCGCAGCTGCTCTAGTTGTTCTCAAACCGGAACATCTCAAAGAAGACAACACGGAGTGAGTGAACCAACGAATAGAGATTCACTGATTGATGAAAAGAGATTTTAAAAACAATCGTGTATTGCTCAATAGAACTTGTTTTTGCAATACAACGAAGGTTTTAATGAAAATCAATTATCATCCATAAACACCTTTTGATTTGAAATATTCGTACACGGTCGATGTGCTAAAGAAAAGAGTTTTTAAGCACAACGACCGGTTTTTCAAAGGTGTCCGTCAATCCATAACCTGAACCAGGATTAATTTAAAAGATTGAATCACCCCATTGTTTCTGTTCAGTTGTCACATGGTTGATCTATAGAATAGATCTCACATGCCACCCACCAGGAGCTTGTTTGATGTTCGCTCCAGAAGGCTTTCCATCTTCATTGTGAATATGTTTGCATATCACTCAGATGTTCTGGAAATACCACAAGGATAATGCGTAGGACTCAAGATATAATCTCTCTTTCTTCATTGTGGGAAACAGAGAGTCTTCATTGAAAGTGTCCTAATGAGATTTATTGATGATCTCATGGCTCTAGACTCAATTATGCATATTTGGATCCTATATCGGAGACTAGGGAAAGGGTCTCCTTCTTTAATATCAACAATCTCTAAGAGAAAGTCGATAGATAATGTCGGTTCCCCGTGAGAATGAAACAAGTCCTTTTAAGAGGAACTTGAGTGGTTTGGGAAGTTGAAATGCAGTGCGTCACTGGGTCCGTGACGTCTTGTCTTCAATACCGATGTTACCTTGGTAACCACCAGTAGCATATGAATTGAACCCGATATCTGCCCTAAGGTTGAATAATTGGAGGGCTATTTGTTTTCACCCTTTTCTCATTCAATTCTTTTTATTCTTCAACCCCTTCAGTGCTTACCGAGACTTCATAACTAGAACCTTGTTGGGTTTATTCCAGTACTAGCTCAGTCTCAGTCCGCACTCTTCCCATATCTCACTTTTCTCCTTTTTTCAATATACCTAAGGACTTCTACATTATCTAGTGGATTGTCCCTGGGTAGATCCCTCCGGTTCTCGCGGATCATGGGAACAAATACCTAACCTTATCATCGTTATATCACCATACCTAAAGTAAAGTTGGTCGGTCTATTTGGTATTGTTCATCTGCCATTGGAACCAATTGAAAACCATTTGAAAATCAATCCAGATACTTGTGATATAGTATCAAAGCATTTTGTACATGAATTGTTTTTGATATTTTTAGAGCAAGAGCTCCCCCTCAACATGTGGTTCATGTATTTGAAATATTTTGGCACACGGAGGCAAGAGGTAGAATTAACTTCTTTGATTTCCATTTTCTAAAAGATATCAATATCACTTACCTAATCAAATCAATTAGATAAAGCATTTTGTGGAGGATGAGGTTTTCATAAGTTTGCTCCCCCTCAATATGTGCATAGATATTTGAAAGTGTTTTGCACATATTAGGAAAAGACTGCACATTAAGATAAATTGATCACGTTTAAGATCTTTGTGGTTTAAGATAAATGCCCCCCTCAACATGTGTATGCAAAATTTGAAATCGTTTGACACATGTGGGGCGGAGAGCTTGTTAAAGATATTGGATTTCACATACACATCAAACCATAACACAAAGTGGGCGTATAAAGTGAGTTCTAGAGAGAGAAAGTTAGAGGTTTAGGGAACTTAGTGAGAGAAAGAAAAGATCTTATTATGAGCTCCAACTCTCTACCTTGGGAGGTAGAGAGTATTTATAGTCTTACATAAAACGCCACACAACGGGCTGTGGATCAGGCATACAGTGGGTAAAGACCCGTCCGTCCTCCACGGTGTTACTTAACTAAATACTACTTAACTAAACTGAACTACGACTACGAGCTTTCTAATGATTACATATACTTGAGGTGACCGACTCTTTAATACCTGGAATTTCTAATTCCTAACAATCTCCACTAAAGGAGGTCACCTCAAACATATACTAAAATTACATTGAATACAAACAGATATTACATTAACAGTTGTTCTTGCATTCTTGATGTAGTACTTTGCTCCGAAGCTCGTAGTCATTGATTCCACTCATTGCATGTTTGGTTAATCTAAGTGGAGGTCTTTTACTGATCCACGTGATAATAATTTTATGCCAGTTTTTGAGATCATCAGCTAACAAAAATCTCTGAGACATCCATTGTGGTGTTGGTATTATGTGATGTTGTGACTTTCAGACCGACATGCTCACATTCTGGATCATGAAATCTTATCATCAGAGTAGCGGAAGCTTTCGTTGATTCATGATATTGGCAGCAGCGTAGCAGAAGCATGGAGTGAAAATATCAGAGTCATTGATGCACTTATCATAATTTCTTGAGAGATGAATGTATTGTGTGAGCATGCGGCTTTGGATTGACCGCTTCATTCTGATCAGCTGCAAACGTCAGGCGTACCTGCATACAACAGTTAGCAATAAAGCGTACAAAAGTGTCTTTGACCACTTTAATTGAATTGAGGTACACGGCCCACGGTTCCCCGTTGATCAGTACAAGTACTGCCTGTGATCAGGTATAATTCCGAAGAATTTCCTTGACAGGGTTTCGCAGCTGCTCTAGCTGTTCTCAAACCGGAACGTCTCAAAGAAGACAACACGGAGTGAGTGAACCAGCGAATTTAAGTCCACTGATTGATGAAAAGAGATTTGAAAAACAATCGTGTATTGCACAATAGAAATTGTTTTTGCAATACAACGAAGGTTTTAATGAACATCAATTATCAATCATAAAACACCTTTTGATTTGAAATATCCATACACGGTCGATTTGCTCAAGAAGAGAGTTTTTAAGCACAAAGACCGGTTTTTCAAAGGTATCCGTCAATCCATAACCTGAACCAGGATTGATTCAAAAGATTGAATCGCCCCATTGTTTCTGTTCAGTTGTCACATGGTTGATCTATATAATAGATCTCACATGCCACCTACCAGGAGCTTGTTTGATGATGGCTCCAGAAGGCTTTCCATCTTCATTGTGAATATGATAACACATCACTCAGATGTTCTGGCAATACCACAAGGATAATGCGTAGGACTTAAGATATAATCTCTCTTTCCACATTGTGTGAAACAGAGAGTCTTCATTGAAAGTGTCCTAATGAGATTTATTGATGATCTCGTGGATCTAGACTCAATTTGTGCATATTTGGGTCCTGTGCCGAAGACTAGGGAGAGGGTCTCCTACTTCAATATCAACCATCTCTAAGAGAAAGTCGATAGATTATGTCGGTTCCCCATGAGAATGAGACAAGCCCTTTTAAGAGGAACTTGAGTGGCTTGGGATGTTTAGTGCAGTGCGTCACTGGGTCCATGACGTATTGTCTTCAATACCAGTGTTACCTTAGTAACAACCAGTAGCATATGTATTGAACCCGGTTTCTGCCCTAAGGTTGAATTGATGGAGGGCTATTTCTTTTCACCCTTTTTCACATTCAGTTCTTTTTCATTCTTCAACCCATTCAGTGCTTACCGAGACTTCATAACTAGAACCTTGTTGGGTTTATTCCAGTACTAGCTCTGTATCAGTCCGCACTCTTCCCATTTCTCATTTTTTCTCCTTTTTTCATCATACCTAAGAACTCTACACTAACTAGTGGATAGTCCCTCGGTAGATCCTTCCGGTTCTGGCGGATCATGGGAACACATACCTAACCTTATCATCCTTATATCACCGTACATAAAGTAATGTTGGCCGGTCTATTTGGTATTGTTCATCTGCCATTTGAACCAATTGAAAACAATTTGAAAATCAATCCAGATACTTGTGATATATTATCAAAACATTTTGTACCTGAATTGTTTTTGATATTTTTAGAACAAGTGCTCCACCTCAACATGTGCATCAAATGTTTGAAATCGTTTTGCACACGGAGGCAAGAGGAAGAATTAACTTCTTTGATTACCATTTTCTAAAAGATATCAACATCACTTCCCTAATCAAGACAAGTAGATAAAGCATTTTGGGGAAGGATGAGATTTTCATAATTTTGCTCCCCCTCAATATGTGCCTCGAGTTTTGAAAAGAGTTTTGCACATACTAGAGGGAACCTGCACATTGAGATAAGTGATCACGTTTCAAATCATAGTTTTAAGATAGATGCTCCCCCTCAACATGTGCATGGAAAGTTTGAAATCGTTTGTCACATGTGGGAAGGAGAGCTTGTACATCCTTATAAAACCATTTACCGAATTATCAGTTTAAATCCAATTTAAATCACACATTCTCCCCCGATCAAAATTATCAAATCATTTGAGATTTGTGATCTCTTATAGATTTAAATTGATTTTGAAAGCTTTTGAGGAGAATTGTGACTTGATTATGAAAGCGTTATAACTGATAAGGATCGGATTTTAAGACTTTAAACTCCATTGATAAAACATGCATGTATATCTTTTGAGAACAATTTAATGCCAAATAACTTTTTAATTTAATTGAAATCATTCTCCCCCTCAATCAATGACATAGGTTGTTGATTGAGAGATTGATATTTTGACAAATAAGTCCAGATGATTATCAAAAATAGAGTCTGAGTTATTTTTCAAAACAGTTAGTTTTCATCAGATAAATGTTTATAGAATCAGAGCATGGAATTTTGAAAACATGATAAAGTATGGCTCTGTTCTTTCTTTAAAAATCGGGTTACTTCCTGAGATGACAATAAGCCATTGTTTTACTTTCTCTCAAAAATATTTTTTTTTTTTTTTTTTTTTTTTTTTTTTTT